>WAAE01024867.1:0-251904 GCA_013400495.1 Nicator chloris
CTGCAGTGGACCCTATAGCGTACTTAGCTCAGAAAAATGTAGTTTAAATTTTAATTGAGACCATAAGAATAATCATGCAAAACCATTAGTCAAGTTCTTGTTAACTACTTGAACGTTTGTAGATATGGGAGCTTTGCAAAAGTTGATACACTTTCTTGTACAGGTATTGAACTATAAACATGAT
Source organism: Nicator chloris (assembly GCA_013400495.1). Taxonomy (NCBI): domain Eukaryota; kingdom Metazoa; phylum Chordata; class Aves; order Passeriformes; family Pycnonotidae; genus Nicator; species Nicator chloris. Next base: position 185 of record WAAE01024867.1, read on the forward strand.
TTAGAATCCTGTATTAAGTGGCAACAATTCTGAAGTAAGTGAAATTGCAATTGAAAATTAACTTTCCATGCATTGTGCATTCAGGAGGATTGTGTTTTTTTTTTTTTTTTTAATTAATGCATTTATCTCTTTCATAATTTTTTTCCAATAAATAAATTACTGCATAATAATTCTTTAACATAATTAGCTTACTTCCGTTTGTTTATGTGTTTCATATCAGTAGGCAAACTTTTCCAGTTGAATTTGGTTCTTTGAGTATTGGTTTTCAACCCCAAACCAATTATACATGACTTTTCTAATGGTTTCCTACCTGAAACAAATGCCACGATTTTTGCTTTTCATCACAACCTGATATACTAAAAAAAACCCCAAACAAACCCCAAACTATGAGAATTATCATTGTGATAGATAATAGGATTGCTGCCATCTGTAATACATATTTGTTTTCTTTTTGTACAGGTCATCCTTATAGAATTTTTACCAAAGACACCGATTTTTCGACCAGATTAGCGTTTGATTTATTTATAGAGACTTATTCAAGTATGTTGTCTTTCCAATGGTGCCTTGCTTGGTGCTCTTCTGGTAGTGATATAATATTGGTTCTACAGAATCTTGTGGTTATTTCATTTGGGTTTTGTCTGTTTGTTTGGTTTTTCCATGTTTGTTTTGGTTTATTTTTGGTTGGTTAGTTGTTCGTTTTTTGTTGTTTTTTTTTTTTTTTATAATAAGAGAATGTTCTAAGTGCATTTGGTCAAACTCTTCAAAGTAATTTCACACAAATGTTAATTACTACTTAAGTTATTTTTACTTTTGCTACTTCTGTTTGTTAATGTGTCTTGATTTTCAAGAGTCTTTTATATGTGTGCGAGCGCGTGTACATATATATATTACTATAAATACACAGCTGAAAATGATATACAAGTGAACAGGTATTTTTTTATCCCAATATGATGCAACTGATTGACTGTACATTGTGTAAATCCCCTTAGTCATTCATTGACATGCTGAAGTTCCTTCTAAGATATTTCAAAACTTCTGTCAGTGACTGGTCAATTGTAAATACTTTTATTTCTTTTTGGGATGTTGACTAGTCCCTTCCAGCACAAGAAGGAGACAAAATTCTTTTTGAAACTATGATTTTTGGAACCCAGATGTTGTTAGTAGAAATCTCTATGCTTTTCATGAAGAAGTTCTGTCAACTGGTTCTGAAAAAGTTTGGCTTAAAAAAATTAAAAAAAGGCAGCCAAGTGGAATGATTTTACTCAGACTAGAAGAATCACTGAGAGCATTGCATGCATACGGTTAGTAGAACTCAAGATCACAAAAGCATATTATTATTGCATTTTATAATGTAGCTGTTTTAGTTCAGTCAATTGCCATGTGCCAGCTTTATTCATACTGTTTACCAGATCCTGTACACAGGGGTGCAGAAGGACTTGTTTTACTAAAACTTAATTGCCCAAGAAGACCTTTCATGGAGTTTTTGTTTGTTTATTTTAAAGCCACATAAGCAGAAGAAAGTTATTGAGGAATTCTTGAACAATGCAGTTCCAGATGCAAATGCCATGTACTAAAAGTAATCAAAGCAGGGTGCACTGAGCAACAGTGTAAGCTTAAATGTGTTAGGCAGTTATTTATTGTACCCTCTCTTTTGCTCATTTTGGTTTACAAAAGTTATTTTCTGCACAAGTATAAGACTTTTTTTAACTGGATATAAGATGTATGCTTGGGTCAGGCCAGTTCTTTTAATTTCTTCTGATCATACTCCAGTTGTACGTATCTTCACACACACCTTTTGAGTTCTTTTTAATTGCAACTCTCATATTGTAAAATTTGCTTTAGGTATCTAAAATTACTGTACACAAAATTGATACAAGTTAAGAACATTTTCCTTGTACAGTTGTGATAGCAAGCAATAATGTGAATATATGAAAAAAACAGGTATACTCTGCTTAATATTTGTATGAATGAAAAGTTGATACCACTACAAGAGTAGTCTTCTCTTTTTAATCTTTTAAATACAAGTTTTATTTCAAGGTAATGTATTACAGGTACCTTGATGCTGTGAACTATTTTTCTATGTCTTCAAAATATTTATTCTCTGTAAAATATTCCCTAGTGAGTATTATATTCCTAAATTGTTCATAGTGGGAGTGGTCTAGAAAGTTTTAAGTTTTCTTAAATCTAAGCCTTCTGTATCTGTTCATCCTTTGCTCAGCTTTCATCTATGGATTCCTACTTTTCACTTTGACAGTAGCTCAGCTATACTTTCCATACAAGCCTATAAGGGTGTTTCTTTGACTTGACAGAACATGATTTCTAATTAACAAATCCCAGTTTTGTGCTGGCCTCAGTCTTCTGAGTGCTACCCTTGGTTTCTCTACAAAGTAACTGTTTATAATTTTCTAAAAATCAATTTCAACCTCTTCTTCAGTACAAATCTGGGTCTGCTGCACTCCTCTCACCCAGAAGTACTAATTGTAACCTCAAACTAATTACAAACTAACTACAAACTAATTAACTGTGGGAGGACAGAAATCTGACGTTGATGGCAGCGGAGACTGGGGAGGTTGGAGGTGCAGAGGAGATATTGGAATTGAACAGAAGTGATAACTGGTGATGAATACTTATGACCAGAAATATATATTGATCTCTTTAAGTGTCAGTTTTCAATAAAATGAATATTGGATCCTACGAGGCCTAGATTTTATAAAAATGTTCATTTGACTATAGAGATAATTTGTGTCATGGATGCAGTTTTCCACTGATATGGAAACCTACCCCTCCACTCTAGTGGAGGATATGGCTTGTGATATGTTCATAGCAGCTATTTGCCTTAGTTTACTACTCAAACTTCCCATGGTATGTTCTGTTCACGTGCACAGCTACCTTGCCAGCAGCAGCCAAACCCAGCAACAGTAAAGCTGCTTTGGGTGTGATGTGTGCTGAGACCAGAGCAGTGAATAGAGTGTGGCTTACAGGTTTACAGAGTATCCCGTTAGTAAAGCTTCCACATCAACGGTAGTGATGCTTAAGATCTTGTCTACTTCTAGGTGCAGCAGCAGTCATAGGCTTGGTTAGCAGGTATTTCTGTGTTTTAGCTGTGACTTTCTCTTTAACAAATAATATAGAGATCCCAAGTAGAGCTCTGAGCAATTAAAAAGTTAAATCCCTTTGTAAGGAGACGAGACTTACTCTGTCAAAAAGCTTTTTGGGTATTTTATTAAAACAATGTCTCTAACTTAAAATATAATCAGGAAACTTGAGAAACTGCCTATATAGGGAGATGAGTTTTATCTCAGAAGTGGTGCTCTGCTGAAGAAGTAGTACACCCACCTAGAAAGAATGTTACAAAACATTTTCATACAATCCCTTTCAATTCATTAATTGCAATGATGGAAATTGAAGATGACAGGAACTTTAATCAACTGTTTAATGCCTGCAGCAGTTGTCAGGATTTTCTTTTGATGTTGCTTCTGAAATACTAAATCTATTTATTTTGATTGCCAGTGAGAAAACATATATTACCTTTTTTGTCACTTGGCAAAGAATGAAATTGCAGTTTGAGCAGACCAGAAGCTATAGTAGGACTTCCGAGACACAGCCTACTCTTTGCTGAAATAACTATTACATTATACTAACTTGTTTAGCTTCCTGCAACTCAGCAATTCCTACAAATAACCTTATCTATTTCAAATTTCCTTGAACAGTTAAGTTAGATATCAAGTTGATATTAATCATTTAGCAAATGATGCTAATTACGCATGTTTCTCATTAGCCTGCTCAACTAATGGTGAAGGCATCAATGAATCCCTGTGAGAGCTAATTATTATTTTCAGATATAGTCGCCTTTAACTGGTGAATAAAGATTTCTTCCTTACAGTAATATAATAGAAACAAATTCTTATAAATTTTTTAGTCATAGGTAGAAATAAGTTTTGAGGGAGAAGAACTTTCTCTCTGACCCTACGGGAAGAATTCTGAAGAACTCATCTGTTAAGTAGCTGTGACTTGAAGTTTATACTGGGATTTACAAACTTCAGCAGAAATGAAAATGTTTATGGAGATAGGTTACAGGAAGTCAGTAAATTTTTTGTAATAGGTCAGTAAAAGTAATTTTAATAAACTATTTATGCAAATCCAAAATTTCCCATGATACTTAAACCCAAGTAGAATAGTTTGTATAAACTTTTTACAGTACTTAGATGTAAATTATAATCTCTAGACCAATTTGTTAAATGATATTTGTTTGTTATTCTCAAGACCATGATGTTTAAATGTAATATGCTGTCTCTCAGATACAGGCTTACTTAAAAGTCAGTTTTAATTTATTTCTTTTTCTAAAAGTCATTATTTAGCCCCAAAGATCATAGGAAGAGCTCTGAAATACAATCTGTAACTGCTTAGAAGCCAGGAGCCAAGGAAAAAGAACTTGTCTTTATTCCCTTCCTTCCACCCCCCACCACCCCAAAGTCTTAATTTTAAATTGGTCCCCTTGTTTTGGAGCCCTAGTTTATGGGGTTTGAGCAGCTGGCAATAATGCAAATTGTCGACCAAAAACCCCATTTGAATTCTGAACAGTTTAAAGAGATCACTTTAATTGAAGAGGTGAAAGACTTGTTAAGCAAAGAAAACCCGTGGTTCTTTTAAGTTCTCCCATGAGTAATTAAAAGAAGGATCATGATGACCCTACATTAGGTCAAAATCCAGATGATTTTGTGTAAAGGAAACACTCAATTAGAGAGGTCTCAGAGCCTCAAATGTCTTGGATTCATAGTAGTGACTTATTAAGGGTAAGTGATGCTGGCTAGTTTTGAATCTGTGACTAAAATCATTTATGTTGCTCTTCAGCAACCTTGCCTATGAAAAGAAAGCATTTCAGAAATCTGTATTCATCACTGCTAATTTGCTGTAATTTCTATGCTTCTCCCTATAGCCATGTTACATTTCCATAACAAACAACTAAGTGTATGATATTATAATGCCTTTAATAGCCATATTGTAGGTAGAAATATTAACTTCTCAGGGACTAATAGGAAATATGAACATGGAATTAATGAGCTGAATGCCTATCTGCATGAAGGCTTACTTTGCAAATGTCACCCTAGAAACTTGATTGCAATATGCATGACCATTATGAATGTTATCAATATAAAGTTGTGAGAGCTTCTTTTACCCTCTATTACTAGGCTGCTGAATGTCAAAGTATGTTGGATAGGGATAAATGAAGGGGTTTTTTTTCTGATTTGAATGGAGTGATTATTTCTAATGGTGCTACCTTCTTAATTCTGGTGTTTATCCTTTGTGAAGTTCTATCTGTAGACTGAGTGAATCAGGGGATAGTGGTGTACTAAGAAAACAGTGTTCTTCTTAAGGAAGTAGAATAATTTCAAGGGGAGAAGTACTCTAGAAATGAAAAAATTTCACTGTTGAAAACATGCATTTGTTCTTCATTAGGTATCCATTTGTAATGTTTTGTTGGTAACAGGATTTTGCAATTCATTAATTTTTGAACCTTCATGTTCTGCACATTGATATTTCAGTCAGTGTAGACTGAATTAGAAACCATGTTTGAAAAATTAAAACCCCCTGATTCCTTGCATGAAACTTCATATATTGACACTTGTGCTGGTGTTTGTATGTATCCCTACCACATAACACCTGGGTAATATACATCTTCTGTAAAACTACATTTTACTGGTTTCATGGAAGTTGTCCTTTAAAAAAAAGTCTTCTAGTTTATTTAGCTCATTAATATTTCATTAAGATTTATTTTCTTGAAAAAGGGTTCATAAATGCTTGGCTCTTGAAAATACAACAGACCAGTAGGAACAATTTAGTGAGGCAAAAGGTGAAACATAGGAATTAGGAGAAGCAACACTCAAAAGACTGGATTTGGGGATTAGGTTTAGAGTTCTGTGAGTATGACAGAAAATAGTTTTGAACTGAATGAAATAGTACGAATGATACAAGTTAAGCAAAAGCTAGCAGTCCATTTCAGTAATTATGTAGACTGTGTGTTAATTTCTGTTCACTTTTTTTATTTTGGTGTGTTATTAATTTATTTTGGTTATGCTGTAGTTGACAGAATTCTGCTATCATGCAGAATAATAACACAGAAGGTAAGCTTCCTTCTAAATGCAGCATCTCTTCATTTAAAATAGCCAGACCAAAATGGAATTGCTGACAAGAGCTGCGCTGAGTGCAGAACAGTCTTTTCCTAAGCTGGAGCCTGTAATGCATGGCTAATTGTTTCCAAAGAAAATTCTTGACCTGTCCAGACAGCTTCTGTCATGTGACAGTATATCTGAGGCCCACAAGTAGGATCCAGTTAGTACAATTTAAGTTCAGGTAAGTAAGACTTTTGTAGTTAATTGTAGTTTTTATGGAGAAGGAAGCCATTGACAAATGCTCACTTTCAGAGAACAAATAGATTTTTATGTATTGAAACATGCTTTTTTGTTGTTGTTTGCTCCCCATTTATAGCTTAATAATTGAAAGTTACTTTGCCTCCTGTTGAAAACTAGACTTAGTAGTCAGCTGAAGACTTTTTTTGTTACAGTATTTTAGGTTTATGAATACATATTTTAAGTCATGTTTAGAAGTGTTTCAAAAAGTCATATCCTGATGCATGTAACTGATATGTTTAGTGGCTGTATGTTTAAACTGGTTTCATTATGCTGATATAAATATCTAACTCATCCACTCCAAGTGTTTATCTCTGATCCTTTTATGCTAGCAATAAATGGGCTCTCTAACTTGTTAGGATATGCAGTGTACCTACTGGTTAATATTGTCAATGACCAGTTTGATTCAGTGAGATAACAGGGAATGCAAAGTAGTTCCTGATTTGAAAAGTGTAACCCCGATTCTTGCTTTCATAAAGGATGGAGCATGGCAATCAGAACATGAACGCATTCCAAACATAAATTTGAAAGAGAATAGTAAACTGCAAAACAGTGCCTAAATGTTGTGTGCTAAATTAGACCTGTGCAACTCACGTTGCTTTGAAAGAATTTGCAGAGAATGGCATCGGACTGTGTGTGCTTAGAAAAGACCTGTTAAGTGTACAAAGCAGTAATGGTAAATAAGTCACAGAAAAGATGTTGCCATTGAGAGGGAAAAGTTAAAACCCAGTATTTTGGAGTATGTTAAAAATCCATTTCAAGCAGAAAACCTGTAAGCAATAATTTAACCTAAAACTGGAAATTAAAGAAGCTGCTACTTATAGAGAGACTTGATGTTAATTTTGCCTGTTGGGCATCTCTCCTCTCACAAAGAGTTTAGAAAATTAGGGTTGCTGTGATTTCCACTATTGTAACATTCCTCTTCAAGTATCCTAAGTCCGGATGAGAGACTCAAAGCTTAGAAGCCAGTACTGTGTTTACACGGTGCACAGCATTGGGAGGAGAAGATAGGAATAAAAGGACTTTTTTTAAGGCTGCACAATTGTATATATGCATATTTAAGAATATTTAACCATGTCTGCTAAATTACTGAGGTTAATCTATTGTTGAATTATAAAATATTATTTAATACATCAACATTGGTTTTTCCTGACCTGACCCAGAATTGGAATGGACTCCAATATAACTTTTTTTAAAGCATTTCTTAAGTTGTATGTATTATAAACTAATAAAATAAATGTTAACCTATCTTCTAAGCCTTACCGTTTTTCATGTGTGTTGGGGGGAGGGGGTGGTACAGAGAGAAAGAAAAGGAAAAACTTGAGAAACTGCTGTGTCGTGCAATGATCTCATCTTACTTCCAGTTGATACTTTTAGTCTAAATGGGGCGTGGGTGAGAGAGGAGAGAAAATTATCTTGGGTAATTTAGGTGACTCTAGGACTGGAGTTACCAAATTACAGGCATTGCCTGCCTTAAGTGTTTCAAACTGGGTTTTCATTAAGTCCACATTTGGAGTTCTTTAAGCTTTTCAAGCTCTAATGATAGTAGGATTTATTAAAGGCACTGTCATTATGGTTGAATGGTGATTTTGAAACCACGTCTGCGCTTTTATGTTTTATTCACATGTGCTCTCGAACAAGATAGGGTTTCTAGTTGAGGCAGATGCCACCTATTCAGAAAGGAATCATTCCCATCCATGAAATTCACATGTTTTTCAGACCATCCAATATGAAATGCTAGTTAACCTGAACCTTATGAACAAAAAAGTGCTCTCTGCCATGCTGAGGATGGCGTTGGTTCTCATCAGCCAGCAGCTTTTCCTTGCATGAAACATTTTAAGCTCTTTGGTTGCTCTAGTATGGAAGTCTTGACAGCCTCTTCATAATGTGCGTGTGTATAATGTCTCTAACATGTATGAGAGGGTGTGTTGGACATGCTCATGTCCCAGCGTGCGGGTGGGGAGGGGTGCTCCTGCCCGGCTCTCTGAAGCATTCCGGGTGTTGTAATGTGGGCTTGCAAAGCGGTAGATACAATGTTGCTGAGCAGAAAAGCGCACGATAGATTTAATGTAGCCAATTGTGTACTTTTGAAAAAAAGAGTAACTGTTCAGTGTGAGTTAATTTTGGATTTTTTCAGCATCTCTCTTTTAGGCTTTGTGCTGCATTCTTCTAGACAAATGCGTATTCCATGTGGGCCACTGTTCTGCTAAATGCTCTCAGTTCTCCTTTTGCAATCAAGATTATGTTGCTAAGGAGATTTTGCTTTTATTGGTGCCATTGATTTGTGTTAATACGTTTTGAATACCTCTCGGTATTCTTCCGTAGACAAGGCCAAAAGAAAAACTTCCCTGAGTTTCCCGATTTACATCACAAATGGAGCGGTGGTGTAATGAAGCCGATATAAAGTGGGCAGTTGAAAGGGAACTAAAGAAGGGCACTCAAGTGAGAAATGAAGAAATGTGCCGAGAGCGGTCTGCGGGCCGCCTCCGGCCCAGCTGCGGGAGCGGGAGCGGGCCGGGCCCGGCGCCGGGGCAGGGGGACAGCCCGCGCCTCCGGCCGCCCGGACCACCCACTCGCCGCGCCCCGGCCCCGCGGATTACCCGCCGCTGCCGCTTCCGACCGCCCGCCGCCGCGGGGCACGGCGGCCCCTCCCGGCTGCCCGAGGCGCGGGGCACCGGCGGGAGAGCGAGCTCTGGGGAGCGGCAGGAGCGCGGCCTCGGCCCCCTCAGCGATGTCCTCACCGCCCGTCTTCCCCGTGCCCTCCGGGCCGGATCCCGTGCGCGGTACCCCGGCTCCCCGCGGCTCTCGGATGGGGCACAGAGAAGCAGCAGGACCCGCTGTATGGATGCACCGCCACGGCCAGGCACTCGGGCACGCTGGCTTTGTGGCACCCTTGGCGAGAGGCTGCTGGGGCTCTCGGGGCACCTGTCTGTCCTTTAAAAGGAAACAAACAGAAAAACGCTACCACCCTGAAAAAACAGCTCCACCAGAAAAACCCTCCATACTAAGCCCAAGAGTTTAAAATAAAAAAAAAAAAAAATTTAAACCACCCAAAGCCTTTTAACCTCGTGTCCATAGATGGCTCCACTGAAGACAAGCCTCAGGAGGACATTAGATCTCCTGCCCTCACGTACAAGGACCTCCATTGCCTGCTCTGGCTCTTCTACATTACATAGATAAGCTCCTGAATGACTCAAAGTCCAGGTAGTTTATTTACGTGAGAAGATTATTCAGAGAACATTTCCACCCAAAAGCTGAAGAGTGTTCCCGTATTTCCAGGGTTAACTGTCAGAGAAATCTGGCTGTGGTGGTCTAAAACCCCCAGCCCCCATCTGATGCCAGGACAGCAGAGGAGGTCTCTGTCTCTCCACAAACAAGGTAAAGGAGCAATGCTTGTATGTGCAAAGCACAGTGGTGGTTGCACACATTCAGAGATGTGGATTTCTCTTATGCAGCCCCCTGGTGTGATGGGACGCAGTGTGAGCACTCTGCTATGTGCTGGTGAATGAGCCGGGATGGTAACTGGTTTCAGGCACCTCATTTACATTTTGGTCTTCTCCAAGACAGGTGACCCAAAGTTGCAGATTCACATGACTTCTGATCTAGAGGAGCAGAAGTGATTTATGTATAGAAAGAATTGCTCTATTTTTTGCGTTGGGACCAGCAGTCTCCTTCATGATGTATATTGCTTACTGTGAAAATATCCCATTGCATTTATGTAGGCTCAGCATGCTTCTTTGTATTGATCAAGCCAGAAGCCTTTATTCTTAGGGTATTGATCATGTTATATGTAGAATAAACTTTGTCTTGCATTTTTGCTCTCTGCAGTATTAAGCCCCTGCCAGGAGGATGAAAACAGAGGCTTGCTGAATGGATGGGAGTAGAAGAACTCAGCTTCTTTACTCATTTTTGAGGGGACCTTTTGAGGACTCCAGCTGTTAAGTGCCTTCTTCCTGTTTGTGTGCCTTTGAAGATCTGGATCTTGAGATCTTTTGTTTAATAAAATGAGAGAAATTAATAAGGATAACCACTCTATCTGAATGATGCAAAAATTATTTTAGCAGTGAGTCTTACTCAGGATTTTATGCCATTCTGGTTTAATTTCACAGTTCTAAGTGAAATACTTCATCATGTTTCCAGAGTGTGTGCCAAAATACATCTCTGGTTTGTTTTAGTCATAGCTTTTGCAACACACTCTACGGAAAGGGCCTGTTTTTATATGAGATAATGAGTTTTGAGGTTAATGAGGATAAGGCCCAGAATTCGTACTGTATTGTGTGCCATTGAGTATACAGTAGAAATAAATTGAGAAGCAGACACTGTTTTAAAATCCTCTTTTATGTAGGCATTTTGTTTAGTATTCAGAACACAGCCACATTACATGATTAGCTGATTTTAATGACTGTCCTCTAATCAGTTAAATGGAAGTATGTGAAAAACTTAAAAAGATTATATTTATGGAGACAGCCTGTTTACATTGTTACACCTCAGCTAAAAGGATACTTGGCATGTATGATAGAGCTAAGAGAAAAATGTGGAAGGCTGAAGAAACCTTGAAGACAATTGGATCCAGCCCATTCTTTCTCTCCCCACAATGCAAGCTCTGATGACTTAGTATTTTAATTAATGTCAACCCTTACCGTCAGTGCTCATGGGAACAATCATTAAACCAACACAAAAACATTTTAAATGGCTGGCAGCCCACCAGATACTGAGCTAAGCATTCCCATGGTAGAGTGGATGGTTTCTTAGCCAATTCTGCACTGGATTAAATAAGTACTCTAACAGTACTGGCTCGAAAGGCTATTATTTTCATACTAAACAGTGCAGTATGGTTTCTAAATTCTGTTATAAAATGTTTTATATTCACTTCCCAGCACTAATATCAATGTTATTTATATGGATGTGGTTGAACTTTACTCTTTGTTGTTACTAAAACTGTTGTTTTTTTTTTTTCCTTTTGTTCCCCCCTCTTTTGGTTTCCTTGCTGCTAAACCAAAATCATATATGTTTTATTTTTTTCTGTCTTATAATGCACATGATCAGATACAGCCTAAACCAATAACTGGTTTCCAACGTAGCTTAAAAAACTTCTGGCCAAGTGAATGTTAAAATTGGACAAATTGCATATATTTGGTTTTGTATTATGTTACTTTTGCATGGTAGGAACTGGGTCATGTCTCTAACTACCTAATAGATACTCCGTTGTCCTCACAGCTGCAATATTTGCTTGTCAAGTATACTAAGTAGCCTGATCTTTCTTATTCCTCGAAGGTCTTTTTCCCTCCTCCCATCCTCTGTGTTTGCTGTTTGCTCAAATTGTTTAAACGTGGAGCTCAATGACAGGCTATTAGCGCTGACTGGAGCCACACATAATGTGGCCACATGTTGTGTAAGCTTCACAACTTGTCTGCTAATTCGCCTCAGGCCTGACCTGAAATACCCTTGCTATTCTAGCTCTTAGCCCTTCCCCGGCACAGACAGACACTCATGCTAACTCGTATGACACATTGGTGAGGTCTTTGATTTGGGGCCAAGTCCTGCCTCACTTTGTGCCAAAGGTTGTGCCACGGCAGTCGGTGAATCTGCCTGAGGAAGAGAAGAGGACAGAGCCAGCTGTGCTCTAAGGATGGAGATGAGGATAACTCTTCCTCTGCTGGTGCAACCCATCAGGAGTTAAAGCCCGCAGTTGAAGCGCATTGGGCAGACAGTCCAAGAGGCACTGCCCTCCTCTGCCCATGGCTCTGTGAATCCCACTGGTGGATCACTAGGGAAAATACAATTTCCATAGCACGTCCACAAGCTATGAGGAAGTAACGTGGCAGGGGAAGCCCAGGCTGGCAAGCAGAGAGTGGTCTCTCTCTCAGTCTTGTCATTAGGCTCTCTGATGCCACTGTGATGGGTACAAAAAGGGGGGAAAAAAGAGCAGTCCATTTAGGAAGAAGATAAGGATAATGAAAAACATCCTGAGGAGCTCAGAGAATGTACTCATTAGAAGAGGAGCTTATTGGGCAGTAAATGAATGAACCGAGACTGACCCAAGCCATGGAAAGTGAAAAGATTAATGCAGATGTGTAGCACTGGTATCCAAAAGGGAAATTATTCGGAGAAATTGATTTCAGGTTATGACACTGATTAGGAAGAAGAGTGCGTGGTAGATCAGGCAATAGGATTGATGGGTTGATATGGCTGACTGGAGAATGCAAATATATAGAGGAAGCCTTAAAAAGGCAATGGAAGCCCCAGCAACAGTATATAAACAGTGTTAAAAAAGACTGTAAAGCCAAAAACAGACTAGAAAAGGGGAATATGAAAGTTTTGAGAGTGATGGGAGAACATGGAATGTAAAGTTTAGTGAAAATCAGAAAATTATGTGCAAGGAGCATAGAAAGAAAAAGAAAAATAATAAATTCTTTTTAAAGAAAAAGAAGACCAGGAGAGAAAGATTTTAGAAGTTAAAAGCGGAGAGTTATATGAATTAAAATCATGGGGAAAAAAGTGATGTGGTCACAGAGAAAAGTGGGGGGAAAGGAGTAGGAGAAGTATACCCACAATGCACAGTCTGTGTTCATCTCTAGAAATTCCTTTAAACCTTCCAAAATGTGGGCAGCTTTGAAAACTGCAAACCTCAAGATCACCAGCTGTTTTGGTGTATCCATCTTCATCCTATAGGATGAAAAATTTGGAAGATCTTTACTATTCCCATTTTGTGAATGCACTTTCCCACTCATTATTTTTAAGTTACAGGAAGAACTCTCACCCTGTTTATCCTTCTTTCTGCATTCTGTCGCCCTGAAACACTTCCAGTATTCAGTCCTACATGTATCTCAGAGACTGAGACCCACAACATGCTGTTTGCAGATCTTTGTTGAGCTTTTCCTCATTCACAACCTGAATTCCCTGACTCCAGGAGATGCGAGTAGCAGGGGAGGCTACATTTTACCCCTAATAAGCTGCTGCAAACATCTTTCCCCATTAAACTGTGATTTTTTTTTTTCCTGAAGATGAAGGGTTGTTTTCAGAAGCACTGTAATGATCTAAGGGGTTTTTTTTTTCCACTTCAATTCAGTTTATGACCCATATTACAAATGTAGGCTGTAAAACCTTCAGTTGTTACCATGTCCAGAAAGTTTCTGGCAAAGTCATCATCTGTTTTGTAAAGGTGAAATTTGCTGTGGACACATGAATAGTTTTTCTAGCTGAGGCATATAATTAGACCAACAGAATTTTCATGTAAATTCCTCCCCTGGGAATAATGAACAAATATACAGAATTTAGCATGCCATGCCAGACCACGGGCTAAGGACAGATGTTCAAAAGATCTCAAAAAAATTGAAGCCAGGCATATAAAAACAATTTAAAGTTGATGTAAGCAAGTCTGTGACAAAGATTGTCTTTCCTTGAAATGTGTGTACAGAGTGTGCAGTGCTTTAATTTACATAGCAAATAGATGTTCTCATTTATATAATAAAGCTTAAAAGTTTGAATTAGAAAAGCACACTTATTTCCCTTTGTGCTGTACAAATATGTGTGCTAGAGATGGACCTTATTTCAAAGTGTGCAAGTCGTTAAACAAGAGAGGCAAACAGAGAAGCTGGATACAAGCAAAATATCCTGCTAGTTCCCCTAGAAATAATGGTGCTTCTTCATCATTTCCCCCTACTCATTTCAGCCATGCCAAAACTAGCCCTCCCTGTCACAACTGCATACCAAGCATCCTCTGTCACCCCCACTGCAAGGATTTAGTTGGGGGGGAGGTGTGTGTTAATCAACAGGATTCTTCTGTGGGTTTGTTTTTTTTTTTTTCCCTTCTGAGGAGGGAAAAAGTCTTCTGAGTCTTTCTCAGGTCTGGTATGAATAAAAAGAAAGAGCAAAATCAGCACAGCTGACACAAAAAAGCACCTAGAGACAGTTTGTGTTTCTTTCCAAAATACAAGGCATCTCACCCCTGAAAAGTTTTGCTTCTGTCTAGTAGCATATAGATGTCTTGATTTTCCCCATTCAGGATAGTTGAATGTTAAAACTGATATTTCAAAGATTCTCTTTCTTTCCCCTAGTCAGCAGAGAACTGACTCAGCATCCCAACAACAATGCATTTAGAGCAGGCATTAGTTTTGAAAATGTTGTTTCAACTCTGTGAGAGACCATGGCAACAAAGATGGGATGAAGACCTTTGAACAAACCTTTGAATACTGTTTAGAAGGAGGAGAATGGATAGGAAAAGAGAGGGAAAGAGAGTAGGATTCATTTGCTCCTTAGTGATGCTACCATTTTAAGGGGCAGTACTAATTCCTATAATAGATTTCACTCCTGGGCGAAGAATGCTATGGAATAGCCCCGAATGAGTGCCACTTCCCATTGAGATAAAGTCCAGGGTTGTACTGAGGGTTTTTTACCCTGTGTTTGTTTTGACAAGTAGATTCTTTTGCTTTATCTCTCTTAAACAAGAGAAGTTTTAAGGCTGAAAGATTTGAGCCCTCTGAGAAATCAAAACTTAAGTCTTTGAGATTGTGCTAAGTATATTTACTCAAGATTTATGACAAATCCCACAGAAGTAAAGGAGAATGCTTAATACAATTCAAATAAGCTGGATCTTACCATCTAAATAAGGACTAATCTACTGCCTGCCTGTTCTTCTCTAGGAATGGACACCACCACTCCCAGTGTAAAACAAAAGAGGACTTTAGGGAACTAGAAAGTCTGAAAATCCTCATAGTCTATTCATGGGTTGTCTCCTTTTAACTGACATTTCAAAAGTTATGCCCGCTCATGACAAATGCACTTTTCAGGTTTTGCATTCTTTTTATGATTTTCAGTCTGTGCTAAGAAAATCCTATAATACTTTCTCTTACTCTAGCTATAAACATGGAAGAATTTTGATCAAAGGAGACTGTTTTAACAGCTGTGTTTCAAGGCAACGTGCATCTCCCTTGGCAGCTTCAGCTCGTAAGGTTTGAAGAACGCAGAAGTATTTGCAAAGACTTTGCATATTTGAATTGTCAAAAATATGGAATATATTGTCTTTGCTTGGTGCTTTCTGGAATCTCAAACCTATAGTCAGGTAATAAAAAAGCCCTGCAGCAGGAACCCTCAATTAGTTCAAAGAAATCAGAATGATTGCTTTTGTGATTTGGGTTTTTTGTTCTTTTGGTTTTGGTTTGTTTGGGTTGTTTTTTTTTTAAGTGATCATAATCTGCCTTATCCAGCTATTTGTCATCAGAAAAAAAATTTTATTTTCTTGGCCTGGGATTAGTTAAGAAGAATAGGTGAGACTGTTGCTCTTTTTTTCCTAAACAGGGAAGAGGGACTTCCCTCCCGTTACTTTTTTACAGCCAGAGAAATGAACACTTCCATTATACTGGACGATGTGGAGCAGAAGTAGCAGGTGGTGATTGCTACTAATCAGGAAGTTAAGTAATAGCCATACTTGAGCACTTTCTAAAGGATTACTGTTTATGGGAAAATTTGTCCCCTATCTGGGCACCACTGGAAAGAAAACAGAGTGAGAAAGATGAAAAGATGCCTATTAGTTACAGATTTTCCATCTGCTCCCCAGCTCCCCACACATTGCACACACTGCCTGCTGCCCTCCCTTTACTGCCCCAACCTGTTCAAGTTATTCCAGCAGACAACCAATAAACCCATAAGAATAGATCCTTCACTCAATCCTGTCCCTGCTCCTCCATTCCTGCTGAAGAAAAGGCAGCCTTTGGCTCAGCATACTAGCTGGTGCCCCTGTGAGCTGTTACTTGGCTGATCAAAAGGGACATTGATTCACCTGGACTAGGCTTATAAATTGAAGTCCTCTTTTTTTAACAGCCTGGATTGTCAGGAAAGAGAAAGGAAGCTATTATTGCTGTTTTTACTCTAGGAATTACTCCCTTATTGTCTGACAATGCCAATAATTTTTTTTGCCTGGATTTGCCAAAGAGGTGTAATCTTGTGTCACAAACCCTTCACCATAAGATACCACAGAGTTCATCCTCCAACACAGAAAAATCACAGAATGGTTTGGGTTGTAAGGGACCTTCAAAAATCCTTCTCTTCTACAGGATGGATAGGGACGTGTTTCACTAGATCAGATTGCTCAAAGTCCTGTGAAATGACTCTGGACAGTTCCAGTGATGGGGCATCCACAGTTTCTTTGGGCAACATGTTCCAGGGTCTCACCACTCTCACAAAACAAATTCCTTATATTTACCTTCTTGCACACTGGTCCCACTGATCACCAAATCTTGTTGGCCTTGTTATTGAAGACAGGACAAGTCTTTTGAATCCTCAGGTAGCTGAGAGTTTGAGTGGTGTGGTTACACACCTCTAGTTTTTGTCTCTGACGCTTTCTCTGCTCTAACATCAACTAACTCATCCAGATGCAAAAGCAGATCGAATCTGATACACAAATTCAAGCCCCAGTACTGCAGAAGCCATGAGCTTCCTCAATCTCCTAGCAACTCACAGGTTGCCCTCAGGATCCAGGGCAGATTAGGAAGCCGAGCACTTTGCTGAGCCAGAACCCAGCAGTCGTCCCATTAATTTCACTGCTCTTCATTCAGGGAGGACAGCGATAGACACAGAGTGATTCAGCACTGCCCCACATCTTGCCAAGGGAAGGCTAATTTACATATGCTTTATATACCTTCTTGAGTTTGTCCACAAGTCAAAGCCACCTCAACAGTGGTTGGGTGAGTTTTGGTGTTGGTTTTTTTTCCCTTAGTTTGGGGCTTGTGGTCTAAAAGACTGTGCTAATTAGGTCTGATATTTTAAAAGTTTAAATCAATACAGGGCGTATCATTCTTCTATGCTATGAGCTGAAGATTTTCAGGTCTTCCCTCTGGAATAATGCAATTTATACAAATTAGGTATAACCCCTGGGCTTAGTTATACTGCCAGCATGTCCTGGAAGCATAAAAGAATATCCTAAAGATCACCAAGTACAGAGCCCTCTGAATTTGCTACAATTCCTCCAGGACAAAACCTTCTTTTAAATACTGTTTGTTCCAGTCATTTCAGTACCACTGTTTGCTTTCTTATCTGTTGACATGGAGGCTTAGCTTCCTCAGAACATTTTTGTCTGAAACATCATTATTTTCTTTTCTAAGCATCCCATGAACAGACCAATTGTACTTCATCAATTTTAAATTTTGACTGTCTGCCAACTGCTTTCAAATCTAAAGCCAATCAAAATTTAAGGAGATTCAGAAAACACAGAAAGAGGAGTATACCCACTTCAAAAAGGTTACCCAACTGTTTGTTGTTGTTGTTACATTTTGTCTCAGGCTTTATAATGATGGCTTTCAGCATTTTGGCTCTGTTTATGTGTCCTTGTTTAAAAGTCAGGGCTGTGCCTGCCCTTCCAGAGGCTACAGACACACAGTGGGCTGCTGTGCAGTTCATCATTCGCATTCAAGCCTCTGCTGACTCCAGAGTCCAGTCTGACAAATTGCCAAGAAAGATGCCTTCTGCATTTACTTGGAGGGACTTCACTTTCACAGCTGCTGTTTATCATAAATAATGAATCTTGGAAACATCATATAATGCCGGTGGGTTTTTTATGGGCATCAAATTTTGCTTAACAGTCTACAAATAAGCCTCATATAATTATATCTGTTGGTTACAGATATCGTTATGAGTAAGACTCTAACCCAGCTGTATGTCAGGGAAATAATAAATGCTGTCAGTACCTAGAATAACTAAGATCCCATGCTACTTAGCTTTTTAGATATGAAACAATTCATGCTGTAACACCTCTGATATCAGCATGACCCCAGAAGGGTGAGTTAGCTGAAAGTTTTCTCCTAAAAACTCGAAAATTCCACTGATATTGTAAGAAACTATGTAAAAAGCTTCTGCTGTGTCTCAGGGTTTTTACTGACCACAGGGCCTATATCTTCAAAGCCCATCACCTTCAGGAGCAGGCCTGCCACCCTTCATGGTCATTGGAAAACTTTCTACCAGGAAGAGGCAGGGTAAGATGGCTTCCTGCTTTATGGTGACACCTTAATTTCTGTGTTCTACCATATTGGCATCCTACAGAGAATTTGAACAATCAGTGTTTCCCTGCAATGACTTGTCATCATTTTTCATTATCCAAACTAAGACAAAAATGTATCATATGGACAGTTTTTACGTTTTCAAAACTGCTGGTCTTTGTAGTTTTGATTGCTTTGATATATACCAAGCATTTCAGTGCTATTTACCTGAAACTGAAAACTTTAGAAAAATACTGGGTTTTGAATGTTTGAAGAGTTACTTTCCTCCTCCTGTCAATGTTAGGAATGGTTTGGAAGATATTTTGTCTGTGAGAGAAAAACAAAGAGTAAAAAGTTATTGCAACTCATGTAAGTATGACAGGCTTTTGCCACATTCTTCGTGTTTAATAACAGAGTGTGAGAACAGACAGAAGACTAACATTACTGGAGGCTTACTTACGAGCAGTACAGAAAATGAATGCTGCCATTGCTACAGTAGTCAAAGGTGACAACACGGGCTTATGGGGTTTCTTTTTGAGGCCCTAGAAAATACAAAGTAACCAAAGCAAATGCCTTCAGTCTGTGCCCCATGCATTTCTGTAGCGGCAAGGCGAAAGGAGGGCTAGGAGACAGTCTCAGATGTGGTAAATCAGGTTTTGTATGCAGGAGGCAGGCATGTATGCTGAAAGAGTGGAATCAAAGTAGAAAATTACTTCTCAGAAATTGGCTTAAGCCGTAAGACTGTATCTGTGTCCTTGGGGAGGAAAGAAGAACCACAACCCACTGCTCTTCTTCTGCAAAACTTGAAATGAGAAATGTTACCCAGGGGCCAGTGTCTTGGGGAGAATTTCTAGGC
Organism: Nicator chloris; assembly: GCA_013400495.1. Classification (NCBI taxonomy): domain Eukaryota; kingdom Metazoa; phylum Chordata; class Aves; order Passeriformes; family Pycnonotidae; genus Nicator; species Nicator chloris. The sequence goes on from WAAE01024867.1 coordinate 19,417, forward strand.
TGTGAAACTCAGCCTCAGAGAGAGGAGATTAACTCAAGCTGCAAGGAAGAGTCTGTGTCTCTTGAGAGATGCTGAGATGGCTGAGTTACAACCATACTTCTCTCTCTGGTGTTCCCAGGGTGTTGTGTTCAGCTTCTCTCCAGTCAGCCTGCTCAAAGTTGCAAGTCCCATTCAGGTACTCCTAATTCTCCCTTTATAATGCATTACATTATTTTCTGCTGGGACTATGGTGTCTAACCCAGGAATTTAACTCTGGAAAACATAAACTGAAAGTTATGAGTGACAATGAAGAATATAAGTTTTGTGGTTCAGGCTATAAGCTGATGTAGCTCTGCTGTGACTGTAGACAGTTCATTTTCCTGAGAAATCAGTCTAACTCTTTTCATGTTTTCTTAGTGTTGAAAAGAGAAATTGTGGAAAAGTATAAAATATCTAGGAAAGTGAAGGGCATATCATTTTAGTTATAGGTTAATTTTTAGTATAATAAATGAAATTTGAATGACTCTGCAATACCTGCTAAGTAAGTATTCCTGTATTTAAGTGGATAGTTTGTAGGATGCCATTTTGAACTCCTAAGTTGTAAAGTGCTTAAATTATGATTTATAGAAGTCTAAACAACACCCAGAAGGAGAGGTTTTTTTCCCCTAGAATTAATGTAATTTTTGGTGGTAAATAAAACTTTCTCTTCAAGAAGCTTTGTGCAATGTGAACAGATTCTGTATAGATAAGGCAGAATGCTGGAGGAACAAAAAGGTTTGGTTTGTTTTCTTCAGAAGTCAGTTTTAGCCTTCTTCCAACAGAAAACCACCAGATTGTTTGGGCTCATTTGCTTACCTCAGTGCTGGGTTTCTATGCTCTCGTCCTCCTGGGAGATTTCTTCTTCCCTTCCTTCTTGCTGTCTCTCAGAATTTTGGTAGCATCCTTAAATGTCACAACATGGTTTAGACAAAAGAGCAGTGAAGCACCAATTGCAGAAACACTGACATGATTTTGTAGTGTGCAGTGCAGGGTTCTTGTCTAACTGCATTGCCAAGCTAACCAATAAGATATAAAATATAGCTTTTAATTTTTAAATGCAAGGCTGCTTTAATCAATATTCAGTATATCCTTGTTAAATGATGTTTTGCATATGTACCCTCTAAAGGATCTATTATAAACATAGGAACAGTGTGAGAAGTCTTAGCTCTGTTTTACGTTTGTGGGAAGTACAAAATGTAAATTTACGTGTGGTTTAGGTAGTGGAGAGTAGAGTAAATCTGATGGTGATGTGCAACAAGGCAAGCTCTCTGTACTCACTCATCACAAAAAAAAAAAGTGTGAAAGCTACACCTACAAGCTTAATTGAAGCTAAGGTTTGCTAGCCTGCATGGACCACCAGTATCATCTAAAGAAGAGAAAAAGAAACAAATGTTTAAGTCATTGAGCATGCCACCCACGCTCCTGCCCATTAGTTCCACTCTGCCTGTGCTAACACTGCAGTTGTGCACCAGCAGCATACTCCGACCATCTGGCTAACCCCCGAGACACATGTGGGCAGCTTATCTTCAAAGATGAATGCCAGCTTTCAGTCACAGCACTAACAGCTGTATCAAGCCAGAGAATGGAAAAATAGATCCCCAAGTTCCTCTTCTTCCATAGAAGACCAAATGACCTGGAGTTGACAGTTTTAAATGAAGACTCTTGGTCAGATTTGCCTGTATGTTTCTTCGTCAAATGTGCTATACAGCTGATTATAGTTAAAGAGCATCAACTACGGTGTGAACCTGCAGTATATATTAGCAGATTACTATTTTGAACCTGCCTAGTGGAAATGAGGAATACTGCATAGAAATAAAAAATGGGAAAATTACCCATAACAAATCACGTAATTTTTATCATTCTATTCTTAGGAAGTACTACTGCGGGCTGTTTGAAACTCATCATGGAGTTGCCTCCTTAACTTCTTGCAAGTGTACATTTACAAGGTCTTATAAAAAATTTAGGACGGGGGATAGAATATTTTTATTACAATGTAGCCCACCCAACAATGAGAAGTGTTATATTGCTTCCTGCTTACCTGTTGTGAAACTGATGTGTACCAGAAAGGATAGAGTTACCTGAGCCTCTGAATTCCTACAAGGAACTGACCTGCTGGCGATGTTCTTCCTGATGCACCCCAGCATGCCACAATTCTCCTTGTGAAAGCGTAGGATAAACAGATGCTGAATGCATAAACCAGTCGCAGAGAATAAGGATCATGCAGAATAGTCATACTTGAAACAAAGCTAGAAATGCTTCTCACTTTTAAAAGGGGAATCCCACTTACCTGCACATGTATGACTGCAGTGTCATATGGTCCTGACCAGCTCATAGTGCTGTGAGCTCACGGTGCTTTTACACCTACCTGGTCAGCCACCCTACAGAACCCTATACATGTACATGTATGTGTTCTCTGTACATATGGTATTTCCAGTGCCAAACTTGCAAATATATCACTACACAGGCAAGCTCAGGCCCTGCAAATAACCAAGAAAAACAAGATGAATGCAGATAACACTTCGCTAAGTGATTCTTTTCATCTTAACCCCTTCCCTTTTTTTCAAAGCTCCATTTTTAGCCACACACATGGCAACTACAGATATATGACTGTGTGTTAGGAAGATAAAGGGCAGGTAGAAACAATTCCTCTGATCTTTTCTTCCCTCCATCTGCAGGGTGCCCTGGAAGAAGCAGATGAAATAAACAACATACACAGATCCACCTCCAGACTGTCTGTCCTCAGTCATGACTACCACCAGCCTCTTACTAGTGCTACCCAAAGAAACCATGACTAACCCACACATCCACATTCAGTAGCTCTACTTGGAAACACACTTTTCTAAAAAAATGAGGCTATACTCTCCCCCACACTATCAGTAACTAACCACAAGGCCCTTTAGACAGCTTGTCCAACTGTACATTAACAAGCTGTTAACCCTACACTTTCCCCAAGTATCGCTTATTCTCCCACCACTCCCAACCCACTTCATTATATAAGACCCTCCCTCTCCTTGTTTGCTTTGTAAAGATCAGGAACTGAACCCAGCTGCTTCTTGTTTCTGAGGTAATTGCCAGCATTTCCACAGCTGCTTCAGGGATGGGTTGAGGTTTCAAGTGGCTGGTCGCTGGGACAGTTTCTCTTTTTCCCTTGTGCTCAGTTTCTGACCTTGTACACTGATATCTACTGGAAAAGCAAGGAGCATCCCACTAATAATGTGAAAATGTCTTGGTTCTAGGCAAGATTTTTCACAAAGCAAGAAAGGATTCATCATATCTGCAGCAGAAAAGGTACAGGTTAAGGTTTTATTTTGAGATGTATTCTAACTTGTAATCAGACACACATGCCATGTTTCTCCAGTGGGTTGCAAGTGTTTTAGCAGGCTTTTGGTCACCATCTGGAAACAGAAGAAGCAATCAAACTTTACCTGAATAACTTTGAGGAAATTGCTCCCTGGTTATCAACGTATACTGACTGTGTGGTTTAAGTTGCATAAAATACACTGAAAGAATGACATCAAAACTACAAAGCCAAGCAATCCAAAGACTGACTTAAAATTGCATAATTTGGCTTCTAAGTGCATACTTGTTTTGGTGCTCTCTAGTGATTTATTGTTACATATTGTTTGTTTTTTTCTTCATCCTTGTTCAGAACACTCTAATTAAAAAATACTTTAGTCTGTTCAGCATAAAATCTTGTTTCATTTCAGAACTTTAGAGACAAAATCTGGTGTTCTCAGAAGTATCTAGTAAGTAACTGTGCGGCTGTCTTTTCTCCTGCACTTATCTTGTTTCAAAGAGCTACTTTACCATGGGACTCTGTGGCACTGCTAGAAAATGCACCTCATGCACTAGAGGAAGAGCAGGGTCCTGTGGATTAAAAATAAAGACTGCAAATATAGATTGACTGCAACAGGAAGATTAAAGCTTCTAATTGATTCTGTATTAGAAATGGCTTATGCTCTGCTGATTTAGAATATGGGCAGATCTGTTGTATGCCTCTGTATCCTTGCTCAGCAGAAATCTTTGCTAGGACAAGGCATACTGCAGGCCAGGCTATGTGAAGAAGCTTTGCTTACTCAGAACTGCATGTACATCTGCAGCTGCTGTTTTTGTCTGTTTAGCTTTGTAAAAATAAAGATAAGTTAACCTTCATCTGAAGAGATGTGAAAGAGATTCCCTGAGCCTTTCACTCTTGAAGTCTAGATGCCAGGGATGTCAGAGTGTCAGAGCTTTTGGGGGAGGTCACACAGTGCAGTCATGGTGCTGTTACACCTGGATGCCAGTGGACCTGACAAAACTACATGTGTGCCCAGTGACAGGTACAGGCTGGTGTCTGCCTGTCTTGGGGCTGGAAAGTGGGAGGACCATGAAGAGCAATGCTCCTGTGGCTCACTCATCTGACACAGGGAGAATTAACTTTACCTTTGTTATTTCAGTTCTGACTTTCTTATGTCCTGGTTATTTGGAAAAAAAAAAAAAAAGGCAGAGCATGTTTGATTGTTAACCATAAGAGAAGCATGCCCTGAGGAAGGGTTTGAGGTTGAATACTAAAATAAAGTCACCATGGATGGTAATGCCATGACTGATATGCCATTCTCAGTCACAAATGCAAAGGCTCAGAGGAAGTAGGAAAGGTGCATTGAAAACCTGCTCGACTCCTTTTGTGTGTTACCTGAAAGGTTTTTGATATACTCAGTTTTTATGGCACTGACAGGATGAAGGTGGGCATGAGTTTAAATATCACAGCATGATCATCTGAGTACTGATTCTACCAATTTGAGAAATAAACCCTGATAGAGAAGTGCAGTGAGTTTAGTGAGGAGTTCTGATAAGAGAAGGTTGTTGTTTTTTTTCCCTCTTTTAAAATACGTGAGTCTTTTGCCTTGTGATCTCTTTCCCCCTCTTAATAGCTCTGTGTATTGGTTTGTCTGATTTGGAAAACAGAAGGGTAAAATGCGTATTTGTACATGTAATTTATATTAAATACTTCTATTGACTTTAAATTATTATTACTAATTTTCTATACATGGACTTCTATGACCTTAGGACTATTTTCTGCAGATCCTTTACTTCTCAGTGGCTTGTGACTGTGCAATTTTGTTGTCTTTTCACAGTAGAACATGAAATTGGTATTGAACTTCTGATATCTGTTGCACTGATTCATTGGTACCTTTTTGTAATGGAAGGTTTTCCGGGAACCATGCTTGTGTAAGCTTAAGCATTTCTGGAAATGATAGCAACTACATGATTTTTTTAATTGATCCAGAAATGGTCTGTCTGGCATTGTGGGCAGGTGCCTTACCCTCTATTATTTGAGGGGAAAAAAGGATTATGTACTTGCGTACTTATTACCTTATGTCTGGTTATAGGATGGCATCTTTTTAACTTTCACATCACTCATGTGTTTTTTTTCCCTGCAGTAGCTGGGAACATAATCTGGTAGCGTCTTAGTCATTGTCTGGGAGCTTGCTGCTTTGGGACACTTTAACAGATAAAGGAAAAGGAATTCTACAGTAGGTGAATGGATGTGTTCTATGAAGTAAATCTATGAAAAATTACTTTCAATTCTAGGTAATTTAAACATAACTTGGTAATTTATGTATATAATTTGGTGCAAAAAATTTGGAAATTTCATTTTATAGATATGTAAAAAATCTACATCACAGCATAATTTGGTGCTCAAGTTTCCCTTCTATTTGATTATTTTTAGACTTGAGCTACCTTACGGTCTTAAAAGCTACTTTTCAAACTATGTTTCAACAGTCTAGTTTTACAGTGTTCGAAACTTTACCTAATCAGTGTCAATATTACAAAAAAGGAATGATTATATATTAGTCTTACCTAGAAGCACAGAGTAAACTAAATTCATAGGGATACATAGTGCGTCTTGTCACCTACTGTCCATACATCTGTGTGAATCACTCTGCTTTGAAGTAAAAGGCTTTCTTTCTCTAGAGATATGCAAATTCACCAGCGGGGAGAATAGGGAATTAAACTCCAATACCAAAACATCAGTAGATGTACTCTCAATCACAGTGTGCCTCTGTCTACCAAGTATTTTTTAGATAAATGCCTACTTGGGAATAGTGCAGAAAAAGTCTTTCAGAAAAACCCCTATGAACTGTGTAAATATACTCAGCCGCTCCTATTTCTGAAATAAATTGCTTCCATGTGTGTTCTACCCTTTCTAGGTGGACCTCCTGAAGCTATTCCAGTATAATTCACTTCCAACTTATATAATAGAGTAAAAATACCTCATCTGCTAATATATGTCCAAACTGACCCAGAATTGCACATTCAGGACCACTTTATAAGGAAAACTTGGTTGAGCAAAGAGAAGCAGATGTTTCCTGCCTAGTAGCATGAAGTGAGTTAGTGTGTTGGATGGACATCCAGGACTGCAGTTGCTATGATATTCTCTCCAATCAGCTTCAGGACTAAAGATTTTGATTTTCAGCAGCTTTAGGAGGAGGCCAGCATCCACTGTAGGTGCAATTGCAAAAGCAGAATGTGAGAGGGGAGACAAGGATTACTAGGTCAGGAATTAGCAACAAGTGACCGAGTAGGTGGAGGTTTTGGCCTCAGTCCCTCGGGGTGAGGGTCCCTCCCACCTCACCACGCAGGGGCACAGGCTCTCGGGTGGCACTGTAGCTTCAAGCACAGTGGCTCAGGTGCTTGTGCTGTTGGGATGCTGAGTGGTGGGGTTTATCAGGTGGTGGTTTGTCAGCTTCACTCCAAGTGAAATTGCTGTGGGCTGCCTTGCATGTCTCTCCCTGATCAGAGGCATGCTGAGAGACCTCGAAAATCCAGACCAAGGCATTTTATAGCCACAGAAACAATAAAAGAAGATAAGGGGGGTGGTGGTTGGTGTGTGTGTAAATAATGCAAAGGCCTCCTGTTTCTCCAAAATGCAAGGCAGCTGTGGCCTCTTCTGTGGCTACATGTTTTTCTTGTGGATAATGGCTCCCCTTTGCAGATTACTCCCCCCCGCCTCGCCCCACTTGGGGCCACTTTTGCTTCTTCTGGATTGCTGTTAATATCCCAGTTTTCCAATTGCATTTTACAAGCTAGACTAAGTGTGTAGAAACCAAGGTTCTAACCCTGTATGTATAGCACAGGTTGAAATCAGGGTATCCCAGTTGCATAGAGAGTGCTACAGATGCCTGTCTGTATGCCACCCCCTATGTAGTCACTTGACAACATTTTAGAATATTCAGAGTTCCTCAGGCAATACGGGTAAAGTTCATGACAAAACAAGACATGGAGCCATACATTTGTCCTGGAATGTCAAAAAGCTTGTGTTTCATGCCGACTTCTATGTCTATTTCAGTATTTTGTTACATGAATAATTTGAGAAAGATGATCTTTTATTTACCACATTTACTGCTTAACAAAGAAGCCTATGTAGTGCTTTTTTTTGGGGGGGGGGTCACAGAGGAAGTTTTTACTGCAGATTATTTCTATGTCAAAATAGTGCAGAGGAGTGGGGAGTTCAGAAGAGGTAAATCTTTGTTTCATCAGCACTCTGTATGCAAACAGAGGGACTGAAACACTCTGGAGCTCTTTCCTGAAGGCATCATGCAGGAGGCATCATGCAGGAAATGGAAAAATGAATATAAAGATAGTGGGCAGATCAGCACCCTGTAATCACTGCTTGAGCTGATTTCTGATGAGTTTCTGTCAATCTTCTGCTTCCACAAAGTTTCCAGAGAGAGACTTTATGAAGTGAAACCAGGGGAGGGGAGCAGGGGGCAGAAATGACCACCAAAGGCTACATGTGTGAGGGCTTTTATCTACTGATTTAATGGTATGGCTTGTGATTACACTTTGAAAATGGTGACAAGAAAAACTGATACAGTGATTGTGTTACATGGTCTACATCCAGAATAGTCATCTACTTTGACTTTTTAGTATTATTTTGCTAGGAAAAAAATTGCTTATATAGAACATTGAGGCAAGTATTATTTTCACTGATTTGTGGTAGTTTCTTGTTTTAAAGAGTGGAGCAATTGGTACCTTGAGAAAGTTGTTTATTGCAACTATGTTACATTGAAACTAAGTTTGATTTAGGAATAAAACTAGGGGTTTTTTTGTTTTATCTGTGAAGATTGGAGTGCATTTGTGTTAGTTGTACTACTGCATAAAGAAGAGGAAGTTGCACTTGGGAGACTGCTTAGTGGAATTAAGGAACTGGGAAAGTTATTTTCAGACTCAAGTTTTCTGTTTTTTCAATATTTTGTCTGGGCAAGAAAACTGGAAACAAATTGAACACTAGGGATTCATGAAGAGAAGAGGCTGCTTGTAACATCCTCATGGGACTGATGAAGTTTGTGAATTGCTACCACTCATTTTACTTGTTTGAGTTTCTAGGGAAGGTCAATAGATGTGAATGCACTTTTAATCGGCTGCAGCTCTCCACTGCTGTTACCCCCTCTGTACATATGACCTCTAGGTCTCCCACCCCCGTAGCAGGGAGTTAGTTCCCTCTGAGCTAGCTGATTCATGCAACTCCAGAACAGTGTTCTCTGGCAAGCTTCTCTTTTCAACAATCATATAAAATAGAGAGGAGCAGATGGGGTATCTTTCAGGTTATGGATTAAGGAGAGGTTGGGAGAGTATAGGAAAGTACAGACCTTTATTTCTAACCTCAGCTTTTCAGTAGTGCAGTGAGCAGCTGGATCCTGTAGATACTGTTCTTAGTTTATAAAAAGAGTAAGCTTGAAATTATACAAATACAAGAAAACTTTTACAGCTAACTTACAGAAAAATAGAGGAAAGAACTGTTTGTTGACTTCCATTTCCAAACCTTCAGCTATTACTGTGATTGCACAGTCACACTCAAAACAATCCCGTAAACAATTGTGGTAGATCCATCAGAATCTGTTTTCTGCTTCTGATGTTCAAGTCAGTGACTGAAGACATAGGTAGCCTTTGTTAGAAAAAGCTTGTATATTGTTAAAATGCACTTTGATTGCTTCTACAGGTTTCTTCGCAGGAGTTTCTCTAATGCATAGTCTCAATACTGATGATCTACCTGCTACCTTGACAGGTTGGTGGTGGCTCTTTTTCAAAAGCCACTCTCCAGCCACAATTGGGATTACTCTGGTGCTCTCCAGCTATTCTCTGCTACTGTTTCCTAGGGTGTAACAGCTCTTCCAAATTTTCACTCCTGAAACTTCTCAAAGCATTTCTCACTTCTGTCCATAAGCCTGCTGAGAAGGTATTTCTAAAAGAAGGGCAGAATTAATTTATTCACTTCTTAAATATTTCAGTGACCCTTCTACTAACTTGTTTCTCTTGGCATGATAAGTATGTGCATAACTATAAGGAAAAGTCCCCATCTGAACTGTCCTGGGCTGTCTGACCCCCAGTGCACACTGAGGCTTGTATAATACTTCTCAGTAGACTGTGCAGCAGCTTTGTTAGAAGTTCACTGACACTGGGCTGGATATGTGTCACCCATTTTATGTCAGAAAATAGACTTTAGACTGTCAGTATTGCTGCTGCTGTTTTTGTGGAGGTAAAGATACAAGCTGATTCCACTTAAAACTGGTGGCAGTGAGCATGAGGCTCTGTGGGAATGCCGTGAAGGAGTTGCTCAGAACACTGCTTCAGCTTCATGCCTAGGGGTACTAGGCATTACCTGGATCCAGCAGCTTGTGAGAGCATGCCTGTGAAGGACAAATGCAGTGATGGGAGGAGGAAAGGGCTGTGTAGCAGTAGTTTTGCTGTTAAAAAGATATTGGTGAAGGAAACAAAAGCTTTGTATTACACAGGTTACATGAAATGATTAAATCCTATGTACCATCTGCATTATTCATCTCTAGAGCCATCGGGGTTCTGGTCACTTAACATGGTATTAATGCTGCATTAATAAGGAACAGCTTAAACATAAAATAGAGAGCATTATATTTATGGCAGTTATATAAGTCCTTCAACAGATTACTGCAGTTAAATGAAAACTGCTGCCACAATCTAGTCACAAAATGGTATAGTAATTCTCAGATTTATCATAATTATGATGACATTAAGACATTTCTGTTTGTTCTTGTTTCCTTGCAAATGAGATTGAAGTATACCTTACAAAGATGGCATATCTAGCTGCACAACTTCCAGGTGCATGAATTCTGTTTGTCTGCTAATCCCTTGCTGGCTCTGGACTTTTTTGGCAGCTAAGCATTTCCTGGGGCGCACTGTAATAACAGGCAGCTGTCCTGTCAGCTCCACTGAAAAAGGAGATAATATGGCAGACAGCATTTGCTTTCCCCCAGACCCATTTCTTACAGTTGCCTTAATTTATTCAAGTAACTGCTCTTAGTTGATGATGTAGTTTGTGTAGAACCAGGATGGATTTTTTTGGGGGGGAACAAATGTAAAACTTATCTGCTGCAGAGAAGGCATTGTGCAGTAGTTTGCAATCAAAACACTTATGAGGAATTGATGTGTTTGCATGGAGGAATGGCTATTTCAATACAGCTGAATATTCCCACCGACTTTAATCTGCAAGAAGGCTCTGTGCAGTGATGAACAGGCCCTTCTGGATTCTGGATTTTCATCTCTGTCCCAGTTGTCTTGTCAACCTGGGGGTTTAAACAAAAGAGCATATCTAATGAGGTGTTGAGTTTTCTGGGTAACATTTGACTTAGTGTCTTGCTGAAGTCTTTGGCCTCTCCTCTGAGAGGCTGAACATCCTAAGCCACCCCTGAGAGAACTCAGCTTTTTTTGTCTGCAGTGGAAGTTAATGTCCACAGTGGCACTGAGCACTCCGTGCTGGGACATATTTCATGTTGCCAGCATTCTGGCTTGAACTTCCCTGCTTGAAGTGCCCATGTGAAGTAGGAGGTCCATAAGGATAATTAGGCTAACTAGAGCAGTTTAATGCTTTGATATGTCTAGACAATGTGTTATGAGGAGATATTTTTAGAAAGGCTCAATACTCTGAATCAATCCCATTCTGGGATTGATGTTCTGTGCAATCAGTCCTTCACTTTTTGGGTGTCAAATGACTAATCTTCATTACAAAATTTCTTCCTAAGTAAACACTTTCATTTAAAAAGCAGTCTTCCTATTTTTATTTTCACTCACAGACACAAATAAGTCTTCTAAGTGAAGAAATTATGATTTATTTACAAAGTAAATTTCTATATCCCACTCCATCTAGCTTTTATGTTTCTCTCTAAATCTAACTAAATTCTTTTGCACTGAAGTTGCATTATCCCTTGGAGTGGTAACCTTTGGAAAGTTATATGTGAATCCAGTTTATCTGCAGAGCTGCAGCATAACAGCTGCATTCTTAGGTCTTTATATGGGTAAACTGTTGCTTTAAGTAATCGTGGATCACTGGGATGGAAACCATGTGATGAACTGCTGCTCAGTGTTTATTCTTTTATCAGCTCTTTGATCCTTGCACTTTTGTCCATTTACTGCTCTTCTCTAAGTGTGATGTGTAGGGCGGAGTTCAGTGCTGTTGTAACATTTAGTTGTGTGGTACCTAAATCAGTAAAGCAATGGCATTAGCCCTGTGGCTCTTTGGTAGGAACATAGCTCTGTCCTTCAGAAATGAAGAACTATTGATGTAAAACTAACTGGTGCTCAAGGTTTAAAAAACAGACACCTTGTAAGCATACCTGTGAGTAGGATATGATTCCTAGGGGGAAGAGGCAGGGATTTCAGCCAGATCTGAAAAACTATGGAGAAGGGAAGCATAGCTGAATTGCCTGCTACTGAAGTCCTTGAAGTTGATTTAATCCTGATGTCAGGCACTCTTTTCAGCATGGGCAAACAGCCCATAATGTAAACTCTGGGGATGAAACTGAATTTGGTGGTCACTTGCATGTCTCGATGCATGAAAGCAAACTTGTGGTTAAAGCATCTGTCAGGGGATTAGGAAGGTCTAAAGTTGAAACCAGTGATCTTCTAGGAAAACATAACAAACATCCTCTTAGTAGGAAGGGCATGTGGCTGCTCTACTGAGCACTGCCCATGCACATAATCACCTTATGCTGAACGAGTCACCCTTGGGGCTGTAATGTGACTCTCTGGGCTTCCATGCTGCACCACCAATTTTTGCCACCTAAAGGCACAGTCCATGGCCTACTAATAAATGTGTGTCTGGCATAGGCTGGGGGCTGTTTTCATCTTTCTCATAGCACTGTACCAGGTCACTCTTGCTAACAGTATCCTCATTGATGAGAGACTGAAAGACAACATAACCCATTCTTGGATAGCAAAGGGGGTAGTGGCTTCTTGTCCCTCCTAAAGCAAGGGATATATTGCCTCCTCCCGTCACGCAGACGAGTTTTGAACTCTGCTTGTAATTCTGTCCAAACTGGTTCAAATGTGAAGTTGAAATTCACTTTTTTTTGACTACTTCTTTCCATTTTGTTTTATCAAGCTCTTGGAGGAACTGAAAAACAACTTAGGGAACATTTCACCTGAAAGTTTCAGAAATTTAGTCTCTGTATGAAATGAGGCCAAGAAAATTCTAGATACCTCAAACTTGCATATAAAAAACTTCCTTAATAACATGGGCTGAAACCTCTCAGTGCTTCAGTCTTGCTCCTGCATGAATCTGAGTTCCCTGGTCTTCAAATTTACAGTTCAAGGTTCCTGGAAACCTCAGTGAAATGTATGTTGCTTCTGTTATCACTCCAATACTGCAGTGGTGGGAGTGGGTTTGAGACAGAAATGCAGAATAAGAATTTCCTAGCTTCTTATGTCTTGTGGCTACGCATGCAGAGATGCTCTTCAAAATCTACCTTGGATTTTTTTATTTTCTTCAACTCACCATCAAGACTGCATATGGTTGTTAGTTTGTTGATACCATGTTCTGTGGCCCTTAGGAATTTGTGAAAATAATTAATTTTGTTTGCACAACTACTAGTGGAATTGTTAGATCCATAAAAATCCAAATGCTCTGAAGTTCATGGATCTTGTTTCAAATATCCCAGTCAAGCTTCATTAGAAGAAATTTTCTTTTATCCATTATGTTTTCCAGACTATCCCCTTAAAGCATGTGTAATGCTGTGATTCCTCAGTGTGGTTTCCCTAGATGAAATTCAACTATTTTGATATCAGTTGGGTGTGACAGCCATAAGAGAAAACTGAGATAAAAATAAATGTCTGCACCTACTGTGAAAGTTTGTTACTTTCATAGAGTTTTCTGTAGTGTATCAGAATATTGCATGAGCATTGCGAACAGCTGTGATACTACTAACATAAAATTTTCCCTTTAAATCATACTATTGAAATTGAAATTCAGCCAGAACAGAACCTAGCTCAGTGCCCTAAAGACCAATGGGTCACAGCCTCCAGCAATCAAAGGGTTACTCTCCGTCCAAAGGCAGCACCTTCAACAGCAGTGCCATAAGCCATTGCTCTGGGTGACCTGGTGCTAGTACTTGGGGAAGGATGCTTATCCAGGGAAATGTGGTGTTTGGCAGTGCCCATGAGCCTGCAGCAGCCTTTCAACTTGCAGGGGCTGAGGTCATTGTGTCAACAGCCCTGAAATTCTGTGGGCAGCACTTGCTGATGGTCTCTCTTGAACTGGCTCCTCTGCATGTTTCCAGATGTTAGTTGTATTAGGAACAATTGAAAATTTACGGATGCCTTCCAAATATTGCTTATCCGTGTAAGACATGGTTCTGGTTGCCAAAATGATGTACTGAGATCAGAAATAAATAGAAATGTGCAAATGGGATGTGAGAATTCCAAAAAACAGTTTGTTTGTTTTTTTTTTTTAATGAAGATGTTGTTTAAACAATATGTAATGTTGGAGAAGAGCTGTATTATAACAGAGACTGGGCTTAATGGGCTGTAGTGCAGGAATGGTGGTGAATAATATCTAGACTCAGTTGGCTGGCCATCAGTGTTTGCTGTTACTGGTCCTCACTGATTTTTATGACCCACTCTGTGGATTACCCAGTTAAAGAACTGCTCAAATGCCCTCTCAATTAAAAATGCTACTTCTGCCAACGTTTTCCCTAATGCACAATGCATTTTGCCTTCTTACAACAAACAGTACGTTTGTATTTTTCTGTTTTCTGAGCTTTTGTGAACCACGAAGACTGGAACACATGCTGGAATTTGCAAAATTGTCCTGTGGTTTGATCAAAGCCCACTTTAAAGAAGAAAGAAAACACAGACCTGCCCCTTTCTAACAGGTTCAGAGATCCCTTATGCCTGGATTTAGGTTTCCGCATTCTGGAAGAAGAGGTGTAGCCTTTGAAGGTTTTTTAATGTGTTAGTTCTAGCGTGAGCACTCTACAGTTTTTAGAATGGTTGGCCAGGTCGCTTAAATTGCCACTATCTAAATTGCCATTTGCCAGTTGATGGAAGCCAGAAATAACACTTTGCTGAGTGAAGTTGCTGGAAAGACGCTTCACAGAAGTAACTGACTGATTTCAGTTCTCCTGCTATTCCTCTGCAATTCGCTGGTTTCAGCATCAAAAGAAGTATGAAGATGCCAAGCCAAATTTATCTGCCTGTGTGACTCCAAATACATACAGCTGTCTGGTATCTGACACTGGGACCTCAAAGCCAGCAGTTTAAAAATGGCAGTGACAAAATGAGTATGTTACAAGAGAATAATGGGCCTTCTAACTGACTTTAAGTCCTTTGACTCTGAACAAGGGAATACATAATACGAAAGGTTGTTGAGTGAAGCTTTGTGCAGGGTGGGTTTAGTCTCTGTATTGATCCATAATTAACTTTCCAAATGCATGGGTTATACTGATTGAAAGTGGTCAGAGGAGTTTTCCTCCATCACAGAATAAAGGACAAGCGAGATCTATGCAGTACCACCTCTGATACTTGCAAATGTTCAAAATGGTTAAAAGGAGATTTTGTGCAAACCCAAGGTGCTCTATAGCAAGATGACTGCACTATTTATCTAAATTTCCCTGCCTGCACAGATAAGGCTTGTGATCTCTGATTGCAACTTCTGAAAGCCGACTGTGTTCAAACAAACGCACCACAAATCAGTTTGGGCTCATCTGGCTGATGTTGATGGAGCTCTGTGAGGAGAGTTGATAAGATATGTCAGTCTCTAGTCTCCCTGCTTTACATCTGAAAGAAACATGTGGTGAAGAGTGCTTGCATGGCTATGGAGAGCATCTGATTTTCCCTGATGCTTTACAGCAAGAGTCAAAGTGTGTAGAGGTGTTCAACACCTTCTCAGCTCTGCTGCCAAAGGTCCCCAAGAGGCCATAAATAGGTGCACTTGCCTGAGACAGTCTGGACACAGCACTGAGCTAGAAATCTCGTGGATTTGTATGTGTTTTTACAGGTTGGGACTCACGTTTCAGATGAGTGTTCTGCACAGCCGTAGTATTGCTGTGCCCCACAATTACCTGAGGTTACTGACAAGTCAATTAAGGAGTATAAAAATCACATGTGTGACTTGATTGTACCACTCTACCAACAGAGCAGAAGCTGAGATCTGGATCTGAATGTAGGAACTGTCACATCAGTGTTATTTACACCACTGGCTTGGCTGAATTGCCACCTTTATTAAGTGTATGTGATTTACAGCTTGTGTGCGTGTTTATGTTACTGAGGAGAAAGTGGAAAGAATGAACTACATTTCCACTGCAGTTAATTTTTCTGGTAGGACTGATATTATCCCCTGAAATTCAGGATCTAAAAAAAAAAAAAAAGAAGATTGTATCAACGTTTAGAGTAACAGGTAATTTTGCTGCTAAAATGAGTTCTGACTATTGGAATCAAGTCTCAAAATTATATTGAACTATGTACTAAATAGTATCTATTCCCTAATGATGAATTCGTTTTCAGTTAATAACAAGTCTTTGTGAAGTATAATGAAAAATACAGTGCCATGCATAGTAAACTGGCCTCTGTTTTCTTTGACAGCATGCCAGTTTCTCAGCTGCAGCACTACTATACTATTCATCTCCATAAAGGGCTTTTCTGAAAGCATTATTAAACAGCAGGAAGGAATGGTGTATGACAGCTTCATTAGTCACTAGGAGCCAAACCTGGCCACTTTCTGCTGGGAAATATTAGCACGGTCCAAAACATCCTTGGGTTGATGGCATCCAAACTTTTTTTTTTTTCCCCAAAAAATTTTGGCATGTGGCCAGATCTTGGTTTGAAGATCCTGGAATGGCAACTGTACTATTAGGGCCTCTGAGGAAAACATGGACTTCTCTGTCTTAAAATCCAGAAATATTTGCAGGAGACTCTTTAATCTGAAACACACAGGCAAAGGAAGTTCTCTCCAAGTGCATAGTGGGATCTTGCTGAAAGTGCAAATGCCCCAGTACCATAACTGCAAGCAAATCCCTTTGTACCAACACAATGCATGATAATTTTGCAGGTTTCTGTGGTTGCTGAAGGTGCATCCAGCTAGCAGGGTGCTCTGACATATTAAAGATGCTCACAGTTCCCCTGAGATCAGTAAATGTGAGATTCTGACCTAACAGTATCCAGGTTCTATTTGTTAGCCTGAGACTAACTGTATTTAAAGTGAGACCCTTCTGCATCTTGCTCAACAAAAGTCCAAGCTACAGGATAAACATCAAGGATAAAAATCAAGTTCCTGCATGCATCTGTTGCATGATGTGTTGATTTTTTTAAAAATATAACATGTAATTTGTAAAGTGAATTACCTGTCTAAGAAAAGTAAAATGAGCAAAGCCTGCAAAAATCCCACTGAATGATTTAGGTAGCTTTGATTCCAAGAAAACACCACCTAAAAGTCAATTCTTTGTTCAGCAAAGCCTCAGTACCAGAGAAGTCCAGGGAATTGATGGAACTCATATAAAAAACACAGTATACAAAGAAGTATTTTATGGTCCAGCTGCTCTTAATTTCCTGTATATTTGTAAAAAGAAAATTAGCCCTTAATACATAGTTATTTATGCTTTTCTACCCACCTGGAACTTTCTGTGGATGTTTTAGAGGTAACACTATTCATAATTAACAGTAAGCCAACAAATGCCTAGTGCTTGAGTGATGGCTTAATGTACACTTGCAAGCTTAGCCAAGACCTGGTGTGACTAAGCCAAATGCAGGAGCGGAGATTGTGCAAGAGTGCCTCTGCATGCTATTGGCAATCCTGGGCTTTTTCTATGTCAGCCGGTGTGACCACCCCGTTTGGATTGCTCTGTGGGCTCCAGCCCGAGCAACAGACTTGGCTCAGAGTCCCTGGAGGCTCCAGCTCTTGCTGAGCTGCTCTTGCAGTGTATACCGGGTCATCGTACTTGCACAAGGCTGCAGTCGTCAGCTCTGGTGTCTCCTATTGCCAGTAACAGCTGAGACCCTTCAGCGCAGAGATCACAGGAGGCAATTCTCTTCCAAAGTTTTTTTTAAAACACGGAGTATTTGGTGTGAGAGTCAGTTCTCATGATTCTTGGGGGCTCTTCCTTGTTCAAGCTATCTCAGTGACAGCCTTGAAGTCAATGTGCGTTGGCCCACAAGCCTTGTAAGGGGTTTACTGGTAACAATAGCCACAAAGCCACAACTGAAAAGCTGTGTGCTTAATCTACAGGATTAACACAAACAAGATGTCCTTGAGCAGGATAGGTTTACAGCAGTCTAGCAGGAGTCATTTTCTCCGAGAACAGAAAACAAAACCTTTGTAGGCAGTGCCTGGGGAGTCGGGAGCAGAGCAGACCCCCAGGCTGACTGTCAGCAATGGGCTACCGGCTCTCCCTGCTGCTAACCCAAACGAGCCTCTCTCCAGTTCGGTAGCATGTCTCTGCCTGTGTGTGATCCTCTGATGGGCAAGTTGTTTCCAGTTCTCTGCAAGCTGGAGCCATTGCTGCAAGTAGCTTTTAGTGCAGTTTGTCCTGGTGCTCTGACATGCTGGTGAGCAGATCTCGGGCATGAACTTCAAGAGACCTGAGCTCACATGTGTCCTTTCTGGCCTCTCTTGGGGCATGAAGCCAACCATTGTTCAAAGGTAGCATTTGCTGATGGTGGAAATAATCCTCTGCTACCAGGGGCCTGGAGAAAAGGGTGATACCCACTTGTGAATGGCAAGAATGGTTGCCAACCATGGTAACTGAATGGTTAACTCCATCTCCCAGGGCAGCTTCCAGTTCCACTCCAGCAGTAACAGTGTATTTCTTCCCACACCTCTGTATTCCTTTCTCAGTTAATGCCTCTGCAGTTCCTTTTTGTTCAGTGGACTTTTGTTTGTGAATCTGTTCTCTTTGCCTTGGACCACTTGTTCTTGCTGTTGGGCCTCACTAAAAACCCTCCCTAAACATAACAGGGAGCCAAGAAGAAAAATGTTTCATATTTTTTACTGTTCTCACAACTACCAGTTAGAGTGAATTTATCTAAAAACTGGTTTCAAAATATTAGACCCTTTTCTAGTCCTCAATGCGAAGGATACCATCTCTTGTTGATGATATTCATTGAATCTCAGCTGTCCTGATTTATACTTTTAAGGTGGTCTCTGCATCCAAGAAAACTAGAAGATCCCTATGAAAAATGGAAGGTTTTTTTAGGTTAAACAGAATCCCTAACACACACAAACAAAAAACCCCCCATGCTCTCAAAAAAATGTACCAAAAACCATATAAAGCTTTAATTTTATAATCATTCTTCTCAGTTGGAGGAAGTAGGCTTACCAGGAAACACAGTATTTACTGAGATAGCATGGGTTTAAAGCAGCTTCCCTGGTAGCTGATTTCTACAAGAATAGAAAATGCAATCCTAGCCCAGAAGTTTTAGTGGACTCTGTGTCTGTGTGCTGCAGCTTTGCAGGTGTGATGGATAAATTAAGTTTCACAGCACTCCCTTGAGATGGTGCCCAGAGTGAGAATCTAGGCCTGGAGATCTGAAGCTAAAATCCCTCCGAATAATTTTAAAAGCATATTGGTGGCACTCTAGAGAATAGGGAAGTGAAGCAGGGGAGGAAGGGGTGTAGGGGTGCTGCTATCCAAGCCAGGCTGAGTCAGAGGGTTAAGGAAGGCATACCAATAATGAATGGAAAGACATAGCAGTCTGAGTTAACTGGTGACTTCTGAGAAGGTAGGGAAAAGATTCTTTGCTTTTGTAATGGTAGGAACAGATTGATTACTTCCTAATGCTGCGTGTAAAGGCAGATGGAGCAGTGGTGGGTGAAGAAGGCAAGTGAAAAGGCCGTAGGTTACATCTTCCTCTTTCAGAAACTGTTCGTCAAATAAATCAGCAGAATTTGTACACTCTTTTGAAAATACTTCTAGCCTTAAATACAATAAAGATAGCTGCTTTGTACAGTGAAATAGTACATTACAAAATAATTTCAGTTTCCCTCATGCCTTATATTGCCCTTTCATTTACAGCTCTCTGTACACAATAGCAGGTACTACCTACCTGTGTCAGCTGAGTCTCGAGCAACAGTAGTATAAAAACTGCTTGTGAAGAATGTGCTGACCCTGGACAGTATTAGAATATTCCAGCAGCAAGACCTCAACAGGCACAGGTGAAGCTCTCCTTAACCAGAGTAGAAAGACCATATATTAGATCAGTTTTAAGCAATAGCATGGACTAATGCTAGAAACACTAGTCAAGAAGGATCCTGCTTCATTACAGATATCTGGCAATAAGACTTCTGACCTGGTCTTATAGAAGAGAGAAGTACTTATTCTATGAACGATTTTTATTATAGTCTCTGAGAGTATCTGGGTTGTTTGAATTCTGAATAATTTCTGATTAACAATTTGCCTGATTTGGGCAGTTTTGACTTATTAACATGTAATATATTACCCGACACACTGACCTATTAATTAGTCTTTGATCTGAGATGCCACAAACAACTCTGCACTTTCATTTTGCAACAGCTGTGAATGATTTTGGAGCACACTAATTACTAAAAGAAGCATTTTGACTCTGGAAAGAAGGAAAACCACTGTGGAGGTCTGTCATCCCCTCACTTTATTGAAGAACCACTCAGCACATGACTGTCAGCATTTTATCCAGGTTAGGGGTTCACTCTGTTCTGCATGGTTTGGACATGGTTGCCTCAGAGCCAGCCTCAGGCACCATCACATCTCTCTGCACCAATGAAAATGATAGACACTGAAGTAGTTGTGCAAGAGATCAAAATATGTCCAGCATGACCAATCCTGCTTTTGGGCTTCTAAGTCTGGATGGACAAGAGTGTCCTGTGTAGTCAGCTGGCAGTTTTGAGTCCCTTTCCAATATCCATATTACACAGATATTTTCCAGTATGCAGACCAGAAAAGTTGATAATTTCTGAGTGATTTCTTCTCTATCATTTGTGAAGTTAACCAAGTCTGCAATGGCATCTATTTATTTTGAGAAGGCTTGGGAGGAGACTGAGGCCAGTACCATAGCATTCAGTTAATAGTGTAGAAAATGAAGACTCAAGTGCAACACATCAAAAATTTTGCTTCCATTAAACTGTGCCAGTGCTGCACATGATCTTTGTGAGTGGAGAATGAAGAATACATTATTTGAAGTGCGGGCCCAATGTCTATATACAAGAGTAAGTCCTCCAAGGCAGAAATGGCTTCATAAGCCAACACGACCTCCCAAATCAGAGACTACAGGGCTACTGTGCAAATGGATGCCATCCATCTGCTACTCAGCTGGCAAATGTTGACTGTGTTTCAGAAGCTGGATGTTCTTCCCATGCAGTTATTTCTTCCCTGGCAGAAAATGCTGATGTAGAGTTTGATTTTAAACAATGAGAAGAATAATGGGAAATACAAAATGGTCCAAGGAACTCCATTTCTTTCACTTGGCTCAGTTCCTATCCTCAGGCATTGCACTGCAAGAAAAAATCATCCTGATAGAGATCAGAAAATACCCTGCTTGCTGGTTTTTCAAAGGCTGTCTGAGAGGTAGCTTGTGATTCCACCAAACCAGTGCTGCAAAGAAAGAAATCTTTCCCTGAAATAGTAATAAGCTGCTCTGCTTGTAAGAGGTTTCTTTCCTTCTGGCCTTGGAATCACTGGTCAGTGACTGAAGGGATGAGGTGGTGAGGTCTGTATGATCAACTAAGGTCTTGGGGCAGCCTTGTGCAGCTCCAGGATGGCTGAAGACTCTGTGGTTCTCACTGCAGTCTCACTGACAAAAGGGCCTTCCTGACCTCCACGTGTTCAATGCATTGGGTCACTAAAATGCACATGATTTTTGCAAGCACTTTTTAATCTTTTTTTTTTCTTGACAAAGATACCTGCACCTTTGTGTCTATCTCCCTATTCTTATGCTTTACATTTTGGGTATTTATTGTACAGTTTAAGAATTTGCTTTAAAGAAAACGTAATTCAATGTCTCCCCAAAGATCTGCTGTTCCCCATAAACATTGCCTGGAAACATCTGTTTCCCTCATATGGATCTCATAATTTGTGCTTTGGATTTCATCCAGTGCTCTGTGGAAAAGTGATGCCTTCCAGAGACAGAAACCTGATTATGAGAAACCTCATGGGCAATACTGAGTGCCTTTGTTGCAACTGATTTTGAAGATACATGGAGAGAGAAACAGAGATGGGATGGGAGAAGTGGTTTTTATGAAATGTACCTGACAGACACAGGGGTCTTGAAGACAGCAATGTTCTTGAAGTCTCACCAAAGTAAGTTAGTGGAAGAGGAAAAGGACCATTTTCTCTGAGTGCTCTGACTGCAGCACTAGTTGTTAGGCATCAGAAAATCTATGCACAGAGAAGTTACAAAGAATACAAGAATTAAATAAGCTTTAACCACCCACAAAACACAAGTAAATACACCAGATTTTCAGTTTCAACATTGATGAAAATAATTGAAAATAAAGCACCTACAGGCTCCAAACGTATTGAAGAACAACCTGTGCTGTGTCCTGTACTGAACAGGAGCTGTGCAGACAGCAACATATAGGACTGGGTCTCTTCTTCATCTTCCTTCCTCCCTTCCTCCATGGCTGTGGAAGATGATCCCTTCTACAGAGTGGCACTCCAAGAAGGTGGTGGAAAAAGCCCGTTGACCTGCTTTTCCTTGCACCAACTGATGGTACAAAGGAGGGATAATACGTTCATTGCCAACCTGTGCACTTCTTGGGGTTCAAATGCTCTTTGGCATTTCTTAGGGCCTGTCCTTTTGGAGAATAAGAATGACTTAGTTTAAAATAAAACAGCTGGAGAATAAGAAGTGGCAAAAAACGGTGATGGGAGGAATTTGTCAGAAGAGGCAAGAATTCAAAATTCCTTTTCTGTGTTCAGTGTACAAATCCTGTCCACCTAGCCATTTGTCTTTGAGAACAAGCCGGAGGAGGAGGTGGCAGTTGTTATATACAGACCCAATGATCAGAGAGTTTGCCCAGGGGTGCAGAGTTCAGGTGCGTCCTCAGCCTGAAGTGCCCACGATCCCTCGCCTCCTACTTCCCCCATCCCCAGGACAGTGCCATTAAGCATTTGCATCTGAACGGAACCATTTTGCACTACTGTGATTAAAATCTGCATAACAAAGTCGGTTGGGCCAAGTTTGCAGTCAGTCAAGAATTTTATTGGATTCAGCTCTGGATTTTGCTTTGCTCCGAGCTAGTCATGGAATTCTGGATAAATAACCAATCTGTGCTGCATATTGACCTCCTAAATATGTCACAAGACTTAGGAGTTCAGCCTGTGGGAGCAGGAACTTCACTTGTGTTTCATGCAATGCCAAATTCTTTGACTAACATTAAGAAATGGTCCAAGATTACCATTGTCTCTGTGCAGGAAAGGTTTTACCTCTGCTTGGAAGAGCACTGTGGGTCCACCAGGCTGTACATTTGCTGGTGACATACTACACTTCTTGGCTTTTGGTAGCTGCCCACACCCTTCCCTTGTGTTTGTAGTAATCGGTTACATCTGTCAGTTTGTTTTTGTGTGCATACTGACCTCAAATAGGAACAGGAAAAATCTCTCTTTGGGAATAGCCGTGATGAGGTACATATCCTTTGTATCGATGCTCATGATCCCTGGTTGTTTGGTTTGGAATCACCTCTCTGTACACATATTTGGTTTTGCCAGGACTCTGGAATTTTCTTCTGTTTTGCCCAAAGCAACTCTTAAGGAGAAGCTTTCCTTCTTGAGCAGTGAATTTTGGATGCTCCCATGTGCTCGCTGTGTCCATACAGCATTACACACGTCCTACTGCATGAATTGTTCACTTAACATTTCTGGGACTGTGGCTTTGGTGCTGGGCAGATCAGGACCGTGGTGAATGTATCTGTTGCATCTTGATTAAGTGAAAGCGAAACTTCATTGTTATTTAACACCTTAAAAAACTTGCTTTTACTGTAGTGCCTTGTTTCTAATTCTTCATCCTTACAGTGACGAAACCTCTGCCTTCTTGCCCCTTGCCACCCTGCGAGAGTCCTGATGCAAAAGGATGGTTAAATGCTAAACTAAGTGCTGCTCTCTGTCTCTTGGTGCCACAGAGATGTCCCCGAAGAGTGAGCCTGGGTGTGGGCCACCGAGCAGTCCCCAGATGAAACATGTAACCCTGCAAGCATCAGTTGCTCAGGGTTCTCCTGGCTCTGCCTTTGCTCCACAGGAATGGAGCTGCCAAGTTCTAGTCAGACTGGAGAGAGGTCAGCATTTATGGGATCTGAGCATTATTTATGTCACAGGAAGAAAAATGGGGTACATTATGGTCACCAGTCCACTTGTGTTGCACAGATGGACAAGAAGCACTGTTAGAATTTGAGTCCAGCAAACACATAGTTTGTTTACAGCATAGCTCCATGTTTTTTGTTCCTGGGGAATTAGGTGTCTCTTGGTTTTGAGTCAAATAGTACACTTAGGAAAGAAAGGAAAAAAATGAAAAACAGAAAATGTGAGTAGAGCTTGCAGTCTGCCTCTTCAAAATACAAGCTGTGCTGAGGTAAAACACTTCCTGGGATAGCAGCCATCTCTGGGTGGGGTTGTTTTGGAGGAGGGAGTTCTTGCAGGCACGGACATGAGTGAGGAAACTGCTGCAGTTTTCCTGAAAGTGGAATGATGTTTTTAAAATTCCTATCCACTGTCAGAACTTGGGGTTTGCTGTCCATCTCAGTTAGGGAAGCATGTCTCAACTTAAAACCTAGCATGAAGTTCATGTTCAAGTGGCTTGCTGGCTGTAGTGAGCATCAGCACAATTCTGGGTTTGGACCTTCCATGTGTCTCTGATCTTTCCTCACTGCAATCCATCCTGAAGCCTGTTGCTGGGAGGGAGAGAGCTCTGAGTTTGAGATTGGGTGATGTGGCTGCGTTTGGGAAAGCCCAGCGTGTGATCCCTCTGACCCTTCCCAACCATCTGCTTGCTCACCATCACTGCCTATCCTTTATCTGTTAGTTGTATTCCTTACGTTTCTTGCCATCTTTCCCAGGACTGAAGAGGCGCCGGGGAGGGATGTGGGGTATGGCTGCTCCCGCTCTGCCCTCTCTTGGGTGACAGCAGTGGTGTTGTGCCTTCCCAAAGGCAGGCAGCAGCAGCAATTTGCCAGAAGCGTTTTAACCAAGTTCTGGCACACCAGCGATGCTGAGCAGCGCCTGATCTATCCCCATGGGATGCTGCGGGCGCCTGAGCCGCGGTCCTGGCTGGCTGTCCGGGTAGGGACGTGCTGACGTGGCTCGCTTAGGGAGCACATGGAGCATCTGAGCCCCCGGCGACAGAACTGCTGCAACACCTCGGCTCTGGCAGGTCCAGCTGCTCTGCTTGCAATTTGATCTTTATTGGTGCAGCGGATCTGCTGCTCTGAGACCAGGGATGGTAAAGCTTGGGAACTGCGGTCAAGCAACGATGCGATGCAGCAGGAACACGTTAACCTTTCGGCTGGGCAATGCAGGGATGTTCAGGGAAAAGAAGAGCCTTCAGGTCTCTTCATTTTTTTTGTAATGAAGCCTTAAAAAAGATTGATTTTTTTTCCCAGTCTCCACACTCTAGAAAGGGGTAGGGAAGGACTTCCAACTCTGTATGAAAAAGTGACTTTTAAAAAGAGTATCTGTTTGGAAGTGAAGGCAAATGGAACTTGTTTGTTTGCTTTTGTTTAGGTTTGGGTCGTTGTGAGGATTTTTTAATTTACTTTTTTTTTTTTTGGTAACAACATTGCTCAATATTTAATCTTCTGCAGAACAAATAACTTCTGTTTCCTGTGTTATGAAATCCTGGAAACAGTTTCGAATTTTAAGGAAAGCATGCACAGTTCTGCAGAGAAGACGCAGCAAAAGAGCTCCCTCTCTTGTCCATTGTAGGTTTTGGCCAATTTGATGCAACGTAAAAGTATCAGGCTGAAACCGGTGCTAAATTACACTGAATTGAGGGTTTATCTGCAGTTTTCTGCTTTATATCAATTTAATTCAAATGTTTGGAAGAAGCTGAGTAGCAAGTGTTGGCATTCAACACCCAGTTGAAAAAGATGAAACCAAAACCAATGAAACGTCCAACTGTTTTTGATAAAGCACTGAAATGCTACTTCTGAAATAAGTCCTCGAAAACACAGTGGGAGATATGTCTTTCGTGGTATCTGTGAAACATTCAACAAAAGTTGGTTTTGATTATATTTTTCTCATCAGTTTTAGTTACCAGTAAAACTTCATTATACTGGGTAAAAATAAAAGTCTCTTTAACCCTCACTTTCAGAGTCGGCTCAGCTGGGCTTAATTCAGTTGTAGTGTAAGTCCAAGGAAAAGATGTTTTAACAGCAGCTATTGAGCTGTTAATTGTTAATTACTGTGGAAAGCTAGAAGCAAATAACTTGTGAAGTGTCACTTTTTTAAGGTAGTTCTAACAATCCTGTATATATGAAATGCGACTTTCTGGGCACCACTGTAATAAAAATTGCATGTTCAATGTTAAATGCTCCATTTAATTTGTGCCATACGTTGTAAAGTCAAGTTACTGCATTTGTGTTTTATTTTCCAACCAAAATCTTTCATTTAATGGGAAAATGGCTATACCAAGAGGGCTTCTTAATGATACAGTTCTTCTTCTAAACTGTAAATTTTGCTGTATTTGGAATATGTTTTTGTTTATGAAACACATATTTTATTTATTCTCACTTGAGATTTAATATCATAATTAGCTGCATTACCAGTTTCGTGACTTCAGTTGATTTATTTTCCTACTGAAATAAATAGATAACTTTCTTATAAGCTCGCATGTGAACACTGCAGAAAATCACTCTTATGCCTTAGGAGTAATCAGTGCTTTGGATAATTCATCTGAGATGACAAAGCAATTGCAGCATTGCAACAGCTTTGCAAATTCTACCCTGCAAGAAGATAGAAACGAAGCAGGATATAGGTTTGTCTCCAATATTTTCTTAAGCTCCATGCTGTCCTACCCAAAAGCTCCTACAGATTTCCCTTCACTCAAGGCCAGACTGACATTTATGAAGAAATTTAACAGCGATGGTTTGGACTGAAATCTGCCAGTCTTATCAAGGGTGGGGGGATACTGACTTAGCAGGAAGGGT
Organism: Nicator chloris; assembly: GCA_013400495.1. NCBI lineage: Eukaryota > Metazoa > Chordata > Aves > Passeriformes > Pycnonotidae > Nicator > Nicator chloris. Next base: position 45,824 of record WAAE01024867.1, read on the forward strand.
TGAATGACTGTGGACAACACTAAATGGATCCCTAGTACTCAAGATAAATTATGTTGCTTTAAAACAGTGGGCAGAAAGGTCTGCAAAGTTTGAGACAGGGATTAATTAAAGAGGGAAAACAGATCTTCCAACTAGCTTGGTTTCTTAAAGAAGCATTTCACTTAAACAAAAAGCTCATGATTCAATGGAAAGCTAATTTCATTGCCTTATTTAAAAAAGTTACTTTAGCAATTTCAGATTTCTTGTTGCTTCAATGGGATTTTTTTTCCTGCATATTATGTACTTCATTCAGTCTTTTCATCATATAATTACCCTTTTTTTGATGGCACTTTCACAGTGTTTTCAAATAACTTGGTGAGTATTGTTACCTTGATTTTAAGTGTTTTGCACTCTTCTACCGATCGGAGACAGAGAAGTACAACTTGGGAAACTGTATGTATGCTAAGAGAAAAATTCTTACTTTAGCAAACACAGAGTACGCAGAGGTAACAAAAGCAAGTCTTTCCTAGAAAGGAAAACACTTCAGCCTTGTAAAGAAAATAGTGGGAATTGCTTGTTATGCTTGAGGTGCTTGTTGTCAAAAGTTCTTAAAAGCAAGTTGATTTGATTTTCTCTAATTAAGGCCTCAAAATTTTGTTGTATATCTCAGGTGGGCTGTAACATAATGGAGATACATTCTATAGTAGATATAAATAAGTTACAGAAACCAGCCTAGTTAATTTAATGAGCTAGGTCCTTCAAGGAGGAAGCAAGTCTTCAGCTGAAATGGGATGCATTTCCCTCCCCTCAGTGATGGTGTGTGCTGCTGTGAGCCATCCCTTCCAGAGGTGATTAGGGGAGATGGATCCTTCCTGGACCCCTTCTGCCTGTCTTCTCTACCCCATCTTCCCCTCTGTCACTTTTTGGCTGCATCTCAGCCCCAGCAAGGCATAGCTGCTCCAAACCTCGATTACTACCTCCTGGGAAGAGCAAGAGACGGCTGGGAAATGTGGCTTGCTACCAGGAAACCCAGTTTTACTTCGAAAGTACAGTATTTATTTTGAAAGTGACGCCAAGCATGTTGAAGGTGGCCTTGTCAGACTGCTGGCTACTGTTTTGTATAGGCTTTGACACTTGGGTAGCTTGATGATAAATCAAGTGAAAAATAATAACAAAACTAGAACAGATGCCTACTTTAAAAACTGGAAAAAAAGAAACTTTTTTAGCTGACCTGAACACAGAAATCCAGAATCTGACAGGCTTAACTAGTTGGTCTTTTTTGGCACCAGAACACTTTTGGTGGCATTGTGCTCTGGGCTCCTGGAGCTTTCTTCTTTCATTGAAATCTCCATGAGCTACTGTGTAAATAAATAAGGAGTACAAGGCTGCACTGTCCCTTTCCAGAGCATTCCATGATGCTGTGCATGGGACCAACACACCAGTTGTCAACCACGTCTCCCTGCAGACACCCACCCTATCTGACAAAACAGGTCTCCAGAGACTTGCCTTTGAACTGAAGGTCAGCAGAGAGAAAAGTGTGGGGAAAGGGCTCTCTGAGGTGGAGACCCCCAGCCCCTGCCAGGCCTTGCTCTGTATTTTCTGGCAAACCATGGCTAATAGCAAAGGAATTGTCTCTAAATGTTACACAGGTTTCAAACTCTCATGGTGTTGATTTCCAGTGCAGTGCTTTTTTAGTTTTTCCATGACTGTTTTGTCTTAAACAACTTGGGGAGAAGTTCAGAAAAAAATAAATGGCAGGATGGTTTGTCTGAAGATCTCAGGGTCAAGCTAGTTGTAAGTCAACTTGAAAACAGCTCAGACAATTGCCTTTTTTTTTTTTTTTTTCCTTTTTTAAATCTAAAGAAAGCCAGCTCACAACTTGGAAGGCCGTAATCCATATAATAAAACACAGAGCAGGAGAGGCAGATTCAGCAGCATCTGCTGAAAAGTCCCACAGCGTACAGAATATACAATAATGGATGCTATCAGGCAGTGAACTCTCATTTACAGGGCCATATGCTTTACAAGGAATGTTGATAGGTTACCCTTATCTCGGTTTGTCATCACTTCTTCATTTCACTGCTTCCAAAGGAAAACACTCCAAATTGTTAGCATCCTCCACTGAACCACTGCCATTTCTTATTTCTTATGTTGGCCCTTCCACCTGGGAGCTTTCCGCCCTCATATCTCAGCTTCCTTGTCATTTCAGCTTAAAGATGACCAAGAGGTTAGTTTCACCCTGCCTGGTGGTACTCACACAGTTGTCTCTCTATAACTGGCTAGAGAGCTTGTCACCTGCTGCCAACATCTGAAGACAGGAGCTTAGGGAAAAATAGCACAATAAAGCACACAAGCCCATAAAACCACACTTAGTGATTTGTCATGCTTCTCTGCATCCTGTTAAAAACAGGCCCTGTTTTCCCCCCCAGTCTGAGGGCTGCTCTGCTTCCTGCACTCATTCCCTGTGTAAACCTGGTGCTAGCCCTCACACACGCCAGCAAATCCCACAGTAGAGGCAACTGTTATTTTGGGGTGTTCTCACCTGCAGGATGATGCACCAAGGTGCTGTGTCTGATGTCCTGGAGTGCAAGCGAAGAAATAGGACCAATAAGTCTTGCCATGGTTGGTTTTGGCAAATGCCAAATTCTGCACCACCTTGTAAGACTTAACATTGACAATGACATCCCTTTTCCAAAAGTAAATAGTCAGGTGTGGTGTGGTGGTCCCGTGGGACATGGAAGGTGCAGTTGGCAAGAGCTGTACCCCAGTCCCCTTCCCTGCTGCTGCCCCAGGGAATGTGCAGGACCTGCCTGTGCAGCGGCCTCACTGCACTGGGCTCTCAAGGAGCCTTCATTCATGGGTACAAGGCCTGGTCAGGGGTGCTGGTCAAGGGTCACTGGTCAACCAGGCCCCAAAGCACCCAGCAGGAGAGAGCAGACAGTGCTTGGGCTGGGATTCACAAGTCCTTGGTCAGTCCCATGTGGTGTAAATGGATATTTTCTACCTCTGAGTTTTCCACTGAGCAAACACCAACCAGAACACCTGATGGGGAGCGTTGCTCTTCCCATTCCTTCATGCTTTGTCAGTTCTTAGGCTCATGGAGTTTTCCAGGTGCTTTTGCACTAGGAGGGATGCAGAGCTGCAGACAAGGACCTGTGCTGCCATTTGCAGTTATATCAATAGGAAACAGAATCATGATGCTCTCTTCGCTGAAGAGGGACAGGTTTTTGCTGTTTGTGTTTTCCCTCCTCTGCCCAAATTTGTCCATGTGACTGATTACACAGTCCAGGAAACTCTGTGCTGTGTTTTTTGACATTGTAAAGCTCAGTATATCAAAGGAAAGGAGCTATCAGTGCACAGAGGTTTACTGAAATGCCTATGGTGTGTACTGGGAGAAGAGACTTGTCGAGGAGCCAGCCCAGTTCAGATGCAGTAAGGCAGTATTATACAGGGAAAAGAGGACACAAGGAGTTTCTAGGCTCAGGCAAAAAGGCTGAACAAACTAGCAACCTCCTGGAAGGCCTCAGCTAAGAACAACACCAGGACCTCTGCAGGAACAGGCAGGGGGGCTGTGATCCTCTCTCCCCACACTGAGCAACAGAGCTGGTCTTGTGCATGTGGGCCGTACAGAAGGACTTGGTGAAGCCACTCACAGGTCTGGCTTCCTGCTGATCTCCTCAGTCGTAAAGACAGCAGAGTGAATGATTCAGGATGTGTCTTGAGTGCTGGTTTTACCTCAGGTTTCACTTGATTCCAAATTCAAGATATTTTCTTATACAATCACTGTTTTGTGCTTCATAGTGTGTTATGAGCTTGCTTTTGCTGGGAAAGCTTTCCAGAAGCTCCAAGTGCCTAGTGCAGATGGTGAATTGCAGCTTCCCTTGTACCACTGTAAAATGTCCATATTCATAAAACATGCTTGTTTTGCAAAAATAAGGAATTATTTTGTCTGACTTTCCCATATTTTAGCTCAGATGGTTTTACAAAGTCAGGAGAGTCACACTTCAGGGATGCGTGGCAAACGGGCTGTTGTACGAGCCTTGTAGGAAAAGATTGATGGCTAGGCTGGTTGTTTTGACACATCTGAAAGTCTCATCTCCCCTGTGCTTCCAGGAGTGCAGAATGTGTAATTTCCCTGGTGACGTAAGGGCTCAGAGGATCTGCTCTTCTGAGCCTCCTCTTTCTGGAGCAGCTTTCAGTAACACGGCTCGGATATCAACTGAGCTTATGGTCATGCCTGAGCCACCTCCTGGGGTTGAGTCATTACGAAACTCAAAGAAGGAGAGGTGTGGGCTGAGGGCAGCAGCTGTAGACACAAAAGGAAAACTGTTAATATGGGAGGGATTGCCTGAAAGAATATAATTGCAAAATAATTGGAGAAACTGGGATTTTTTACTGGAAAATGATATTTGTCAGCCTCTCTATCTAATCACATAAGAAGAAAGTAGTAAAGAAACCTGACTCACTTCTTCATACTGAACAAAAGTGCCTTTCTTCCTTAATAACACACCAAAGGTATGTTGTTTGTTTGTGTGAGGCAAATCTTTCTGTGGGAGCACTTAACTACAGGGCTCACAGCTGTGCAAACGGAGGGCACACTTGCAACTGCCTAGCACATGCAGAACTGCTCCATATAGGGCCAGAAGTGGAAAAAAACCAAGCTTCAAAGCTATTTTTTGAGAATTCTTTCTTTTTCACTGTTAGCTCAAAGCTAAGCAGGGAGTGGTGCTAAGCCCAGCTCTTCTCATGCTTTGTAGCAAATAGGGGATTATACTGCTTTTGAAGAAGAAGTGCTGTATTTCATAACAGCAAATGCACTTCCCAGAAAGGTGCAGTTCTCCTCCCTTGGCTCCCTCAGGCAATCAAGGTGCAGGTGGCCACCTCGCTGTGTCCTGGGAGGCTGCATGCAGCAGTGCCTCCACACAGCAGCACCCTACTCTGGCCAAGGGTGGGCAGCTGCCCCAGTTTATTAGGTACAGGTGCTAGAGGTGAGGCCTTCCCAGTGTGTGCTGCTGAGTCGTGTGCTCACATGTCCCTTTTCCTGCCTCCTGTCTTTCAGTCTTTCTTCCTTCCCTTGCTCAGGTCCCTTGGCCTCTCAGCAAGGTTCAGGTCCCACTTAGTGATGCCACCTTGTATCTCGAGTCTTTTCTTGCAGTGAGCCTGCCCTTCCTTTGGTTTGTCTGGTTTTTGATCACAGTGTCTCCCTCAGCTCTCAACCTCTTTCCCTGTATCCATGCTTTTTCTTTTCCCCTGCCCACATCCTGGCTGCCATTCTCACCATGGGCCCTTGCTTAGCAAGCACTGCTGTAGGTAGATGTCCAGGCAGAGCAACTGAGGAGCTCAGAGGCTACTGGAAGGTGGTGAAACAAAGGGCTGACACATGGCAAAATGCCACTGCAAAAAGATTCCCTGTGGAGAGTGCGGTGGCCTGGAATGGCCTCGGCCCCAGGGCTTGGGGACTGCTTTTTTCTGTGCCATGTTGACTTAACTTTGTAAGAAGCCCATCTTGACTGCATCTGAGCATCCCTGTGGAGCTGTCTCTTTGTTAACTGTGTTATCAATTAAAGCCTTGCAGTAATCCAAAGAACCTTTCTGTTTACGCTTCCTGATACATTTTTATTAGAAATAGCTCTTACCCGTGCTAGCCTGATACTTTTCCTGCCACAGAAGATATCTGAAGTTTTCTCCCCAGTTCAGAGCCTTCTTTGGCCAGCTTTCCCATCCTGAGGTAGGAAAGGAACAGCTTACCTGCATTCCCTCAAAGCTGGCTAATGGGAAATGTGGACACTGGGTGTAGTCACAGCTTGGTCTGGTATAAAACATCAGAAACTACAGAAACCCAGTGGATACTTTTTTTTCCTTTTTTTTTTTTTATTTTCCTAGTACAACATTCTAGAGACCAAACAGGAAGTTTTTCCCCTGTGATGGCCTGTGGCAAAGATAAACTGACTTCTGGTGATTTTAGGACAGCTGCTGGTGAATTAATTTCCATTGTATTCTCTAATTCAATTGCTTGCACTCAGTAAATGTATTTTCACTCCACTTCTAGCTTATGTTTGTGTAGCTTGACAGAGAAATGGGGTCTGGCTTCTGCAGAAAAAAAGAAAACTCCCCTGATCTTTGAGAGCCCATGTTCATTCATCTCCTTGGCCTCAGTGCATTTTTCTGTCAAGATCCCCATTCTCTGAGCTCATTACATTCCCCATCTCCTCTCCCCTCCAGGCCCCAGCAAACGTCTCCCACTAGCCCTGTAGTCTGACCTTGGACCTCAGTTGCTCTCCCTATCTGACCCCAGCTGTGGATCCTGGCAAACTGCCAAGCCAGGGAGCTCTGGGGGAGAGGAAGAGGGACAGAAATTTGCCTTATTTGACTCCCGTTCTCCCTAAGACACACAGCAGCTGCAGTGAGAGATCATCACTGGGCACATGGATTCACACTTCCTGAAAGAACAATCTCTTTGTGAAAACTTGACCAAAATCAAGGGCCAAAGTGCTTCTGCTTTCTGTACCAGTTTGTAAGAACACAGCAATGTAACATCCAGCTTTAGCACCGGATCCCGGATCACTGAGAGGGACTGGGGAGATCAAGGCTTTGAGAAATAAGGGACAAGTCTAATGTAGCTGAGACCTTCAGTTGTGCTTTAACCCAAACAATAGCTTTTACCAGTCACCCCACTGCTTTCAAGAATGTGTTTTCATGCCTAGCTATGAATTAGTCCTGCTCAATAACCAGGAACTTCACCCAAAAAAGCAACATGTGCCAGTGTGTGGTAGAATGCAAATAGCAGTTGGAGAAGGGATGATATTAAGATACAATAATGAAAGTTGACATGTTTAGGATATCTAGGAACAGTGACCTACTCGTCGTCTCTCACTCTCAGTAATTGCAATTGACAGGCTGCTGCATTTGCAATAATTTAGGAATAGGAATTAGGAAAAGTAATCCATAAAATATTTTGTGTGAAGTTCTTGGTAAAAATTATCTCCATACTCACACTTCATTCTCTGAGAAGATAAGTGAGCAACTCTATTCCTATTTTTTGTGAAAGTAATATATCCCAAAGGTTAAAAGATCTTTGAGATTTATGATGAAAGGGCAGTGATTTGCTGCAGAAAATGTTATTTTATGCTTCTGGAGTATTTTACCCACTTTGCTAGCCTTTGGCAGGGATTGATCTGGGTGACATACTACTATAATTAATACAGTTTGTCAGCCCTCTGTTTCTGAAAGATACCAGCTTTCTTTCTCCAAAGTAGGAGAAGTATAAATCTAATTGCAAAATGAATCTTGAGTCAATGAATGGATGCCACCCACAAAGGATTCTCCAAACTCTAGAAATCAGCTGGTTTAAGTGTGTTAGACCTTAGAATTCCAATGATGCTCTTACAGGTCATTTATGATAGCTATTTCTTCACTAGTTGTATAAACAGCTGTTCAGTACCCCAAAAATATGGTCAGTTTTATTCCTGGGAAAAAGTAACTGTTTGGATTTTTTTTTTTTTTTACTTCGGACTTTACACCTTCCTTCTTCTGCTCTGATATTTAGAAACAACCTAAAAGTAAATATCTTCACTGAGTAACTTTTCCTCTGAGCACTGGCATTAATTAATGAAAATTAGCATCTTTGTCAGATATCAGAATGAGGTCCATACTGTGGACCTGTCTCAGTGTGCTTGTGTCCTGTGCAAGTTGGTGATCAGGGTTTTTACATCAGGCAGCAACACTAACATAAGCCCAGTGGTTGCCTGGCTGGTGGCATCTGTGGATACAGATGAATAAATAAACCAAGCATGTTTAAACATATGTCTGTGCTCATACAATATACATTCTGAAACCCTACCTGCTATTTTGATAGAATGAAGACAGAGAATCTCCTGGGCAAAGCTGGGGTTTGCCCAAATGCCAGTTTGTCTGCTGAAAACATCTTTCAGAAGAGCAATTCAGGTTAGATTTTCTGGGAAACATCACAGGAAGCTTTTCTATATCACAAAGTCATTTTCAGCACAGCCAGACATCACTCTACTTTTCTTCACTGCCCCAAAAGGTCCCAGTGTGAACACAATTTCCTCACATTCTCCTATGAAGCTGGGGACAGATAAAAGAAAGGGGAGTTTACCAGTTGATCCTTTATTCTATGTCACTTTCCCCCTTTGCTAGAAAAGTGAATGTTGACTGGGAGCTTGCAAAGAAGTTTGAATCTGGGAATATATATCCTACATAAATGAAGAGCTGTCTTGCCCTGGAATTTGTGGTTCAGTGCAAATAACTGTTAAATGCAAGACATTCTTTATATTTACACACAATCATGTAAACAGGCTCTTTTAAATACAAAACTTAGTCCAAGACAAACTTTGAAAAGGATTCTGAAAAAAAGACAATTTAAAAAAGTGAAAATACAGTCATCAAGAACACAGCCAAAATTGTACTTCAAATAATCACCTCAACGGAAGACTTGATTTACTCAGTTTAGAATTTGATTTATATCTGGATAGAGATCATTCTCAAAGGGTAATACTTTAAAACTCTTCTAGTCTGCCCAGTAGTGTAGTGGTAGGTACTTTGTCTCAGACAAAACTACTTATAACAAACTAATATGAGTCAGCTGTAATTTGGGAGGAAGTAATATCTCTCAGTGGACTTGGCATTAGTTTATTCTCTCACCAAATTTCCAAATCTTTTCAAGCTTTATTGATCATTCTGCACAGCTAAGCTCAGTTTTTTAAAATATTACTTGAGGATTTCAGCAGTGCTATTTTCTCCCTGTTGTCTATGAAAGAGACAAACTCGACATTAGGGCCAATGTTCAGTTTTTGTCACTGGAAGTTCTGCCTGTAAAGAATATATCAGCAGTTGATTTGAAGGTCCATGTGATAATTCCTTCATGAAGCATGTCTAATCTAGATATTTTTTCCCTTCAGGGAACCTGAGGACAGTAACTTCTGGTGAGTGCTTCCCAGTGTTTCTGAATGTCAATGAACCATTTGGACTTTTGCTACTAGTTTTCTTCTGTGCTTTTTCTGGCCTTTGTAAGGCCATGTAAGCCTGTCTCTGCTTAAACATTTATTTATTTATTAATTTTTTATTTGGCTGCTCTGATTTGTTCCAACATTTCTACCCCTTAGAGGCCAGTTTGGATTATGACCATGATTTGCTTGTCCATGTGTGGTACCACTTTGACAGCACTTCCCCAGCAGCTGCCTTGCTTCCTTATCTGGTGCAGCTTTCTAGGGCACCTTAAATCTGCTACTTCACAGTATTCAGCCATATTGACTACTGCTGCTGAATTCCCATTTCTTTAATTTTTCTGAGGCTTTTACATGGTGAGGCTACTGCAAAATCATTTGAAATATGGACTCTGCTTTGTGGAAGTAAACTGGAGCAGGGGTAAAGGGGCAGAAGGAGTAGAAATATCCATTAATTTCACTGAAGATTGATTAACAGCAATGACTTTACCCTTTTCAGTTCTTGTTTGTTTGTCCAGGCTTCGTTATTTCATATGGGCCAATGCACTCTCTCCAGCAGGAAAAGGTTAGAGACGTAATTAATTCAAGGCATTTGGCATTTCCTGTCAAAATGGCAGCTATTCATCAAGCTGTGAGGATTGCTGGGTTTCATGTCCACTCAGGGCTGATGCTCAGAGTGTTTTTCCAGCGTGTCTCTGCACATCTCGCACATCTCTGCATTTTGAATTCTTCCTCCACAGCCAAACACAGTTCCTCATGCTGACCCTTGGTCTACTGAAAACCTCCTGTCAAACCCATTGTCACCACCATTCTCTATCCTCTCCTAGGGTACTCTGAGGAGTGGCTGGAACTCGCCTGGCTCCCCGTGCCCTTAGGAGCAGCAGTGGATTACCAGCACAAGCCACAGGGATGCTGCTCTACCTCCCTTTATTGTGGTTGCAGGGACCCTGAAGCCATACCATGACCTTGCTGCTGTTCCCTGCTGTGCTGGCCAGGAGACTGCAGCAAAGAGGGTATAGGAGCAAGGGACAAATAATGGAAAACAGGGAGAACAGAGCTTTGGAAAGTTTAAATGAACAAAGTCTATGGCTCCATGGCTGGATACAAGCCAACTTCAAACTTTCAGGCACATTAGCAGAAAAACTGTTAAACAACACTTAAACAGTAAAATAAAGAAACAGTTCTTGGCAGCAAAGCTCTTCTATGGGGTGCTATGCCCCCCCCCAAGAAAACTTCCTGGCAGCTGTCTGCCTCAGGCTGTGGAGATACACTCGGTGACAAGGAAAGGACTTGATTATGAATAAAACCAGCATGTTTAAATTCTTATATGATTTGGTAGCATTTGGATTCCTCCTTCAGCTTTTTGGCTCTTTGCATGTGGTCACAGCACTCACACTGCTGTCTGGGAGACCCAGGCTCATAGATTTTTTCCCTCTCCATTACAGCAGTAATAGAGTGGATCACTCAGAGAACCTGTCTGTTTACAAACCCTTGTGTGAGATTAGATGTTAAAGAAAGAGTGAAATGGTTTTCTGATTTGTCAAAAGTCTGGCAGGTTAGACTTTAACTTAGCAGAAAATGATTAAATTAGATGTGACAGTAGCAAAAAAAGTCCATAGTATGGCCTTGTCTGGTAACTACACTGAAATTAGGTGAACAAATCTGGTTGATAATGGCTTTAGAAAAGTAAATGCAGCATCTAAATTTGACAGCTATGCGGCTGAACTGATAGATATGGTGATTGTTTTTGGCACACAGCGGAAAAATAGAATTACATTGTGTTTAATCAAAGGGACCTAGTCTGGGATAAGGCTTGGATCCCTTCTCCACATAAAAAACAGGCTTTAGAACAAAGGAAGTTCTGCATAATGTTATTTAGTCTGCATGAACCACTAACTGTGTGTCAGAGCCCTGATGAAGTCACTGCTTAGAGACCATTAGGAGATAGTGTACAATTGATGTGATATACTTTGCTTTAGTTGGGTGACATGTTTCTGGCAAATAATCCAGCCATCAGCTCTGGTGTGCACACACAAAAATTGCCAACAAGCTAGGGTACATCAGATATAAACCCCCAAGGCTTTCTGCCACCCTAAAAAAAGAATTTCCGTTCAAAATGTGCTGTCAGACCACTCTCTGTGTTGTCCCATCTCTAACGTGAATCAGAGCAGTAGATTTGTCTGAAAGGGAAGATCGCTAAAGATGAGTTTCATATAGAAAAAATATAATTTCTGGACTCCCATAAAACTTTAATATGCAACTAATACTGACACTAGTGGCCGAAGGAAAAACTGTGTCCTTTACTTTGATTTAAAAAAATAATTTCCTGCAGGAAAGAAGCCCTTGAAGAATGAAAACCAGTACAAAGGGATACCTGAGCATACACACATCATTTGTTGGGGGAAACATTTTAATTAAGTCGTACAGTTCAACCTCACCAAAATCCATTAAATCATGAAGGTAAGGCAAATCATGTAGTACCAAGGGCTGCAGCCATGGGAGCACACAGGAGGACTGAGGAGTGGAAGGGGCATGAGTGCCCTCCATCGTCTATCACAGAATAAATCAGAGCTAAGATCTTTCTTTTGTGTGGTTTGGAACAGACATGGGCCTCAAAGACAGAAGATTTGGACCAAAAGACAAGTCATCCCTTTATCTAGTTGTAATTAACTCCAGGTGGTTTCTGCTAACATAATGCAGATTTGAGTTTCATTTATCTTTTTTGTTTGGAGACAGCACAGCTTTCACATTTTTGGGAAAAGTCAGAGGAAAAAAATTGCTTGTTTTCTTATTGTGGCAGATCACATCTTTCAGTTTGAATTCTTGGCATGATTTTTCTTTCTTTTGATAAAAACAACACTGCCTGCCACTCTCTGACAGATGAGCCGAACATGACATGGGACAAACCAGAACTGTTGAAGGTCTGGGCCAATCATTAAAACTGAATCTTGTCTATCAGAACAGCAGTGAAAATGGATGTTTCTACTGGTGCATACTTGTCTCTTTTCCTGACAGTAAATCAGTGCCATCAAATCCCTTACTCAGTCTTACACTGCATTTTGAAGATTTTTGAAGAATTTCTTCCTTCTTGCTTCTTGGCTGTGTCAACTACAAAACCCTGTAGCCCTTAAACATCTCTCTTTCTCTCCTCTCTCTCTCTCACATCAGCATCAATCAGGAAAGCTCACTGGAGAAGCCAAGACGGTATAAAGCTGCTGAGACAAAGCTGAGGCTGTTTCTATTCCATGCTGGCCTGAGAGCAGACACCTAAAACACATTGTTGCCTGAATGCTGCTTGCAATTAATATTCCTCTCTGGAAATGAGATCCTTCTTAGGGGGGCCCTGAGATCTGAATATTTGGCTTCTTTCTGGTCCCATAAGTCTCCAAAGAGAGAAAAAGTCTCAAAGACCGATTGAGAGACTGAGCAGTACAATTAATTGGAACAGGATAAGATCTGCACGCACTTTTTATGACTTGGGATGTGAGAGCTGCACGGTGTGGCTCTGCATTAAAGGCTGAGAGGAGCAGGGACTAAGCTCCAGGAAGGAGTTTGTGACGTTTCTGGAGGGAGGAAAAAAAGTAGTGTTTGTAACTCTCTCTTTATGCTGCATTTGAAGCTGATTCAAGGGGTCTGAGGCGATAGTGCTTCTTAGCACAAACCAAACAGCAGCAAGAGATGCTGGGAGCTCTCTGGATCCTTTTTGTGTTGCAAACAGACACCATTTGCATGAGTCCATTGCAACAGCAGAAAAGGTGAAATAGGAAACTGCTTCCCCACCCTGGCTTGTAAGGAAGTATCAGGTTCTGGCAAGTTTGGACACCTGCAGCAATTGACTTCTTTCCAGCACAAGTCCAAAGACATTCAGCTTTCCAGAGAGTAACTTTCTCCTAGGAAAGAGGCACAGCAGAAAGGGAAAATGGAGGAGAAAACAAGCAAAGACAACACAAGTACAAAGTGTTTCAACAGCACAATGCTCTGCAGGCTGTGTTTTGGGAGGAGGAAAGAAAAGGAACATTCAAGGCAGGGTGTATTTTTGAGGTAGCTGTAGCTGTCATGTTTGGTTTCAGCATTGCTTATTATCTTGGGGAAAAAGAATGACTGGAAGATGTGCAAATATGTTAAGGGTGTTAAGAGGGGATGGAAAGTCTCAGTGATGCAGGGTGGTTACATGCTTTAGGCAGATCATATTGCTTTTTCCTCCACCTCCCCCAAAACCAGCAATAAGACTGAGAGAACTGAATACCAGAATAAATTCCTGTCTTGGCTACTTGGGAGAAACTCCAGAACAGCCCCTCTAGTATAATCAGGGTCAGATTTTGGCCAGAGCTCTGAAGTGCATTGGGAGACTGCTGCAACAGCCCCGACAAGCAGTGGGTGGGTTCATTTAATGCCACACCAAGGCACTCCCCCTTGTTTAGCATGGGTATAAACCCTGCTGTGACTTGGTTCTATAAGCAGGCGTACCAACTGTTTACTTTCTCTTAAAGTGCTTGTGTTATTTTTGAAAATTATGATGTGTTTTCGTGATAAAATTACAATTTCTGTAAATTTAAAATTGGCTTCCAAAGCATTTTAGTCCAAACCTTCCTCACTACTTAAATTTGTTGACTTAGTCTAATTCAAAAATCTACATTCCGATATCCTTTAAGTTCTCAAAAAAATGCGTTTGAGGAAACTAACTGAAGACTTTGAGGTTGTTTCAAGTGAGTTTCATTTTGAACAGCTGAACTTTTGGCGCTGGCTGTGAGGTGATGTTAGTTTTTCTTTGGCTGACTAAAGCCAAGAAATGGTTCTTGTCTGGCACATCAACATGGAATTCAATAAGGGACATAAGCAAACACACGATCTAGTCCCTGAGGAATGTTTTATTATGTGGAATGGATGGGAATCATACATATGCAAATGTACACACAAAAAAAAGCATTATAATTGCTTAATACAGTGTGTAAAGATGCATTCGTAGCTGAGAGTTAGTGACAAAAAAATTGATACATAAAGGCCATAAAATGTGTTAGCAAATGAAAACTAAAAAGAAAAAAAGAGAAGCTCAAAAGTGGGTAAATATTTCAAAATATAGATTTAATTTTGAATATTTGTGGAAAATCTTTGAACATTTTTGGAAACTATAGTTACACATTTGCAATGAACTTGATTTCTTATGAGCAGAATTTATTCAGTCTTCTCAACTGCACTAATTCACCAAATATGATTTGTGCTTGTAATTTGTAGCATATTAATGGATTTTAAGTGGTTCCAACAATTCCATTAAACGTGGATGGAACAACTAAGTGAACAGTTTGCCAAAGGTGGAGACACCACAGTTGTGAAACTAGCCAGTGGTTTATGTCAAACACAGTAATTTAAAAAATATAGTGGTGAATTAAAGTAAAAGTGACTTAAAGATTAGGTATTCTACAAAGTGTTGCTCTAAATGAAGACAGGAGTATGAGCAGTAACATCTGGATGGAATAAAGACCAATCCGAGAACTAAAGTAAAATAACATTGCTTATTTGAACAATTTCAGTGTTAGAAAATAGAAGTTAATATGAAGAACAAGAGTCTCTGGGAGTTTTTGGAAGAGGGACGAGAAGCTGACAAATGATGCAGAGATTTCAGCAGCTTTACTGTCCATCTGAAGCTAGATAGTTTTCAGCATTTGCTTATGATGTGCCCAGTGCTGGACCACACTGTCTGCTTTGGACATCTTGGGGGTGTAAAGGCCACAGAAGGAGCCATAAAGCCAGCTGACAAGGGAGCAGAGGTGGCACAGCCCTTAATTGCAAATGGATTGCAAGATAATCCCTGCTGTGTAATTCCTCTGGCTTCACCTGGGGCCACATGGGGACTGAACATATGTGTGTGCTTTTACTTGTGAGAAAACATGCATAACAGCCAAGTTCAGGTTTTCCTTTTGTTTAGACTTTTACTTATAGAGTGGTTTTAGTCACTATGGAGGTCTCATATGCAAAGACATTTTTACTTTCATAAGAACTGCTGTCTTGCCTATAACAATTTTCTTTTTTTGGCCAACTTCATCCTCATTAACCTGCCAGAGAATTATACACACCAGGGTTTATTTAGATGATCTTTCAAGTGTCCTTCCTGTTTATAGAGTGATTAGCTACATGCATCAGACAAAATATGAGGCCAGGGAATGGAGGATACCATGCTAACAGGAAGCACCTTCGTGTAAATAAGGGTGATGCTCCACAGCATCCAGTAACTACATCTTTCTGCAGGATGCAGTCAGCTTTGAAATACTTGTTTGGAAATAGAAGTATTTCTTCTATTAACAGGATTAAGCAACATATGAGATGGCCATGTTTACACACGCAAAAAGGTGAGTTCTGTGTTGAGTGTAGGGAGTTTCTTTGGGTTACTGACACTGTCATACCTTTGGGAGCGTTGATCATTGCTTTGCCCGGTGGACTGAAATACTTTCACCTTGATATTATTTACCTTGACCATATGAATGAACCTTAAACTACGCACAGGGGAGGACAATGTAGGTGATAGAACAGGCTCCTGGGAGCACATTGTTGTGCTTGCTCAGAAATCTTTTATTCCTAGGGTACTTACCAAAGGCATAATCATATCTGTTGTTAATACAATGTTTGTGCCATTATTTAAGGACACATACGGACACCAGAGCTGCTATATCACCAGCATGAAGTTTTCCCAGGTTTCTCTCTGAAAACCAAAGTCTCTGCATGTTCAAAAATACATGACAAATAAAATACTGAAGACAATTTTGTTAGTTTTTATTAGGAATATTTTTTTTCATTTTGGCATCTTTTGAATGTTGTGGTGTTTCCCAGTGCTCATGGGTGAAAGGGTTGTTTCTGCATCTAAAATGGACCTTGGTGGTCCCTTAGTAGGTTACAGTTGCCAGTGACCTCCTGTGGACCCAGGCCTACATATGGTGCACTGACCTCACCCACTCACAAACAAACAACAAAGATGATCCATAAACTCATTGATGAACAAAATTAAACACTGTAGGTCAAATGGAAATCAATTACAAGCTGTGCATAAGAGTTTGGAAGTCAACAGCAGCTCTCACCCACAAATTGGGATGGAGGCAATCAAACATTAGGTCAGCTTAGGTCACCCTGTGGCTTTGGGGTCCATTTTTCACTCAATATAGGATAGGGAACTATAAACATCTGAGAAAGTGGATGAAGTTAACAGATGACTTGGACATAGTGATAGATCCTGTGCTGAACACATTGTGCCAGTACAAACAAATAAAAATATTTAAAGAAAAAAACCTCTTTTTGTAGTAAGCAGAAACACGGTCACAGCTATCTAAACAAAATCCGTTAATTTTTGAATTTAACTCTGCCTCTGATTTATGTATAAATTCTAATTGGTATCATCTGTCTAATGCAATCAAACAGTTTTCGGCACTGAGCCTCTCTTAACTTTTAAATGAGCACAGATAATTTTTCCTCAGCAATAGGCCCAGTAGGACTGACACCAACAGGCTAGCAAGAAAAGTACTAAAATGAATTAGACATCCAAAGCCCACTCATCTCTATTTCTATACAGCACAGTGTTTTGAACTGACCTATGGACTAACTTAAGATGTTATTTTATTCCAATAATCTTTGAAAATAATTGTGAGCTGAGATGGTTCCAGGGTTTCAATTTAAAATGCAAGTCATGACTCCTTGTGGCACTAAAGTTATACATCTATAACATGTACAAAAGTATCCTGAATAAAGAAAAAAAATTTAATGTATCTCGTAGTTATTGCAGACTTCTGGAACTATGACAAGGACCCATCATAAATTAACTTTGTGCTTTGACTTGGAGTTACTTTCAATCTTAGCTGGTAACCAAAAATGCAGAGTATTCCAGGTTGTGGGTCACAGTGGTGATGATGGACGTGGATGTTCTAACCACAGTCCTTTTGATTTCCAAGGCATTTACAGAAGTCCTGCAGTCACACATGAGATGAAGCAGCCCAAACTTTGCTGACCCAGCACCTGACCCAAAACCCAAAGACTGTCCTATCAATGCTTTTTTGGATCTGAGTCTTCAGTCTCTCTTTGTGTTCCTCTTTACATTTCCTGCTACTTCTTTTTCTTGTTTTCTTAAACACCTAGCCTCACACAAAACATATCAGGGCCCCATCCTGTTTCTCATCCATTCCTGGGCTGATGTGTAAGATGTGTAACTCCCCTTTGATTGGGGTGGTGATGAATTCCTGCAGCTTGAAAGCTCTGGATGTGTTTGTAGCCCAGGAAGGCTCTCTGTCAAACTGGTCCACAGGAGTGAGCATACCCAGATTATAAATCTTTTAGTGTGTGTGTTGCACAATTAATGATAAGTGTGAACCCAGTGAAGATTTACATTTTGGGCCAAGGACTTTGTTTATTGTTCCTGACACAGGGTTGGGTACCTAAAGCATTTACCCACTAATGTTAACTTTGCAATGGGGAGCTTGCTGGGTTTGTCTGTGGTTTGGATATATTGGGGTGGCTGGGAACTTTCCAGCAGTATTGCAGCAGGTTTATCTCTTTCATGGATCATGGGATTAACGCAGTAAAAAAACATAATTTCAGTCTGTGCAAGATGAAAAGCCACAATATTAGTAAATCTGAATATTGATCTCTGTGCTGCATTTATTTGAAGAAAGACTTGATCATAATTATTTTATGTGTAGAAGCCCATGGTATCTCATGGAAGTCTTCTCTGGCCAGGAGTTCTGGAGGAAAAAGTTAATTTGCATAAAAATCAAATGGATAACAATCTGTGCTTTTAAGATAAGCATGACCACCAAGGAGGCCCTGGGTCAGAGCATTAAATATTCTCCCTTGATCGCAGGGGCTTGGCTTCAATGCACACTGGGACCTGAATTCTCTAAAGGTAGGTGACTACAGCTGCCTGCAAGGAGTCTCAACTGAGGAGTTTTACAGCTTGCATCTGGCTCACAGCTTGTACCTTAAACGTCCTCCAGGGAGTTTACAGTCTCATTTTTGTTCTTAAAACACTAAAGCAAAATTAAAATGAAAATCTGAAATGCAAACGTTTTCCCCAAACCATGTGAAGGTCAAGGAAATAACCTCTTCTGCAAAAACAGCAGGAAAACACATACAGCAAAGCAGATATCATGAATGAAAGTAAGCAACTATTATAACACCACTAGCGGTCTCCTTTTTAAACTGGCTAGCAGTTTGGAAAAGTTGAAAATGTTCTTTTAAATGACTTCCAACAGCAAAGGATAGGATATTGCACTGGGCATGATATTCTAGGAGGTGGGTCCCACTACCTTCTACTCATATTTGTTTTCCATAATAAGGCAAAGAACTACTTTCCATGCTGCTGATTTAAAAGTGAGCTTTCAAGAGAAAATTCCACCATGACTGTTCTTTCACAAGAGGTCCAACATCAGTGGTGGGGACACACACAGAACCCAGACCAAAAAAGCTGATGGTGCCCTTGGGAACAGGATCCAGCAGATCCTCCCTGAAGTACATGAAAGGCTGGAGCCTGGGGCCTCCAGCCACCAGTCCCAGTTTGTAAGGAGGCTGTTTGGCAGCAGTGTTCCCACACTGCCCTAAGGCTTCTGAGCAACGTGAGGAGGGATGATTTTCTCTGCCTCTGGATGAGCCCTGGCACCTACCTCCTTGCACAGGAGATACTGCAGGAGGAAGGACAAGGAAAACTGGGTGTGGACAGACAGATATTTCTGCACCCCACGCATCTGCCTTTCCCTCAGCAGCTGTTGGCTGACCACATCTCTCACGTAAGTGACAGGGCAAGGACTGCTTTGTTGCCACAGGCTCCCCTAGAGCTAGAACCAGTTCTGGGGCCAACAGTGTGTTTGAGTAGGGAACAGCAGCCTCTCCCCCTACCCAGAGGTGTAGTTTGATCCAACTGCTTTATCAATGTGGAAGAGCAATGATCATTTCATTACACACAAAATGTACTGCAGCCTGCTGACTCAAAAACCCCAGGTCTTTGTTGCAGCATTTCGTGCTGACTGTGTTTCTGTTTCTATGATGCATACATAGAGTGCAGATGAAAGGCTGCTTCTAGGTCATTTTACCTATAAGATTTTTGAGATTTCCTGCTAAATCACTGAGAACAGTGAAAATTTGCAGTGTTTTTATTAAACTTTCATAGTCAGCACACAGCAAAATTAGAAGGTATGTCAGTTTGGGTGTGAGTACCTCAAAGAATCCAAAATGCTTAAAAACCAGGCTGTTAAACAAAAGTCAACTTATAAATCTCTTGAAAAGTCCCAGAGACCTTCCAATCTGTCTGCTGACACCTTCTGCCTGTCTCTGACCCTCCTAAATCCAAGTGTTTATCTAAAGTACAAAAGTTGACAGTTTGCATTTAATAAAAGTTGCTTGTCTTGTCAATCTGCAGAACTCTTGTTCCCACTGGCCATTTCCTTGATGATGTGTTACAGCAATGCTATAGCCAGCAGCACTTACAGAAATAGAAGCAAAAACTGCCCTGATTAAGTTTAAATACTTCCATTCTTCAATGCAAATTGTAGATTGGAAAGAGAGGCTGTGTATTTCGACTAGCAGAAATTCTGTTTCGGGAGAACAATTGCTATTCCTGATAACACACGCTGTATGACAAAAGAAAAATAAATAAAAGGACTCAGTTTGCTCACAGGCATTTTCAAGAGCTTTGTAATTAACAATAATTCTGAAACAATTTCAAGTTTCTGTGTACAGTTTTGCCCATCAGTAAAGCTAAAGATCTATTACACTTGCAAGCATCAGGACAAAAATTATGTTAGTATATGCTGCTTTTGTGTCTCTGAAATTTTGCAGACTTAGGCTTCTGTCCTGTGTACTTCCACATGGGGTTTTCCCTCACCCCTAGGCTTTAAATGCAGCATTTTCCTACATCATGTAGAATGCAGATTGGAAGTAAATTATAATTTTGAGAAATATATATTTCCTTGTATATTATATAAGAAGTCATGAGGTAATGTTGATCTTTAATGCTGAGTACTCCACTAGCCTTCTAGTGTCACTAACAGTGTCACATTTTAAAGGTATTGAAATTTATTGGTTATACTTAGTTTCCCTTTTGTTTAGAAGAAAGATCTTTTCTTATACGCTGTAGAATACACATCAGACTCAGGCATTCTTAGTTAATGCTAAACACTATTCATTTGTTTACAAGCAATTGCTCTTCCCTGGACTGGAACGGAACACTGGAGCCTTCCCGGTGACCAGGGATGGCTGCAGCATCTGAAACAGCCTTTTCAATTTCAGGCTACTTCAGGGTTGTAAAATCTGTTTGTTAGCTTGGAGAGGAAAGCCAAGTGTGTTGGGACCAGCTTAGGCACCATGCAAGATCAGCCAGGATGCAGAGGGCATCAGGCTGCTGGTAGCAGCTTAGGATCACCAGTAGGTCCTGCTGGCAATTTTTCCCATGCTGAGATGTTGCATTTTCTTCAGGAAAGGGAAGAGGTAATAGGGAAGTGGCCACTTGTGTCTGGGCCCAGCAACAAGGAAGGATGTGCAGGATAGCTGGAGAGCAGCAAACTCAGCCTCCTCTTAGCTGCAGACCCCACTGATACCTCTCTGGAAGGCTGTGACAGGGTGTAAGGGAGTGGGCATGACAGGAGGGGTGCTGGCAAGCCTGCACTGATAGATGTGGTGAGACACAGAGGGTCTCACTCCAGACAGGGATTGAGGACTTTTGTGTATGGACCATGTGTGTGTTTTCTAGGTTCATTTTTACCAAAGTGTTCATTGGCAACTCCAGAAATGCACACATAAATGTCAGCCTCTGTCAGAAGAAGCTCTAATATGTGCTTATGTCTGCTTCTCAAGGCTTCATGGGTATCTTCTGTGCAGGTCACAGGTACATTCTGAGGCTTTACTTCAGTCAAATGTAGGTGGTAATAAGGCTAACGCTCCTTTATTGTCCCTGGCTGTCAGAACAGCTTTAAATCTGTGTAGTGGGCAGATCAGCCAGGTGTTCTGATTTATAAAAAATTGACTTCTAAAATGTCCTTAATTAGATGAAACATGGTTTAAATACATATTTTCATTCCTTATTTTACAAACTATATCCTTCAAAACAAATGTTCCTTAAGAAAGTACAAAAAGGCAAAATTCAAAATTCTATATCTTTATCTTACTGTTGCTACTTAAAAAATGTTGCTGAAGAGGGATTCAGGCCTGTAACTTGAGTTTAAGTATAGAAGATTATGGTGGAGGTGCATAGAAAAGACTCAAAGTAGGTATATAAACAAACCTACAACTTAAAATTTCAGTGAATGTTGTATTGAAAAACTAAGTATACAGACTGTGGCGTGGGGCTTAGGAGAAGGCAGCTGAGCTTCTGTTGACAGAAGTGAAAGGCGGCTTACCTTGTGCTCATCTCCCCAAGGATGCTTGTGGGAGGCCCAGCTCATGAATCTCACTGTTGGACAGTGCTGGATCCTGACCTACGTATGGTTATAATGAGAGGGATTCTTTTGACAGCTTGGAAACTCATGACCCTTGGTTTGCAAAAGGCATTTTTAAATAGCAGTGTTTTGGACTCCAAAGAAAATCCGTGCTTCAGCAGAGTAAAACGTTTCTTTATTTCATTTTTCTCCTAAGAAACTCCACTCCAAGTCAGCAACCTCATTGTCTGGGCCTGGTTAAGGCATCAAGCAAGGGAGTCAGGCTTTTACAGTCAGGCTTATGCTAACACAGACACCCCTACGCACCCTGGTTTGGTTTGTCACTAGGCAAGTGAGGGTCACCCAAATTTTTAGCAGGAGAAGTTCACAGTTTTAGTCCTGGTACTGACTGTGTTTTTAAATAGATGGAGCCCAGCAGAATTGTGATTTAGTTGCCTGAGGTTTCAGTAGTTTATTAGCTGTATTTGTTGTGCTGATGAGAGCTTGGGTTTTTGTGGCACCTCGTCTGCTATGGAGAGCAGACCAGTGGGGTGGTTTCCTTGTAAGGAATCTGCCTTTAGAGAGTAGTCTGGGTTGTGAAGATCCAGCTTTATGTCCACCTGGGTTAGCAAGTGTCAGGTTTTGAAGTAAGTAGAGAAGTCAAGTTGTGAGATATTGCATTTCATTTGGGGGTCCTAAAGCCAGCACAGCTGGTGAAGATGGGGGAGGCCTAGGGGATGGTGTGAACCCCTTCTTGGCTGTAGCACAGAGCCCCTTCCAAGAGGAGGGAAGAGGTTTTTTGAGTGTGGCTTCAAAACCATGCTGTCTGGACTGAACACATAAACCGCAGTGCGCAGCCCTAAAGCTTAGGCTCAGCCTCCAGAGGGAAAGTGTGGGGGTTTCTTCTGGCCACAGAAAGCTGTGTTAGCAGTCTCTGTGCCAGGCTGTGGTGTGGAGGGAGTGTGTGAAAGTGGCCAGTGCTATCTGGCTCACATGCCCTTGGGACCACTTTTTAGAAATATAATTTATTGTTTGAAGAAACGTATTAGTGTAGTTTAGCGTAGCCCTGACCTCTCTGATTTAGGACTACTTTGAATAACTTCTGGGAATCAGACTGCCCTCAGGAGCCTCTAAAGCAGGGAGGCAGCAATCAGGTCTGTTGTATCATTATTTTTAGGCTGCTTTTTCACTGGGATGTGAAGATGGCCATGCTTAATGAGGCAGTTCCCACTGCGAAATCTACTGTCAGAAGGCCAAATTTCTGTTTGCAGTTCACCTATGATGGCTGAACAATTCAGCTGCAGAGTACAGGTTTAACTGACTTTGGTTTTAGCTGTATTTCTAAACCTCACGTGGATGCTATGCTGATGTATATGTATGTGTAAATATATAATACCTATATTGTATTATATATAATAACATGCATTTTATATACATGTAATGCTTGTTTATATGTATAAAATATTTTATTTCCACTGACAGTCTTACTGAAGAGTAGTGCTGACAAGTGACCTGGCATGGATTTTAAAATTAGATCAATTTTTAATAATAGACACGTTGTTATTCGTGGTATTAGGCTCTGCAGTATGTACTAGAACCACACTGCTCATGGTTGTCTGCTAGATCACTGACCCTATTGTTTCTCTTGAACCTCTATATTAAGTTTCTACACAGTACTCAACTCCAAAGCAAGTTTTACCAGTACACTGAGCGTTCTATTCTTTCCACTGCTTACTGTAACTCCTTCTGCAATGTCCTTTATTCAATTCATTATAGCCTTTTCTCCATTAATTGACCATTTAAAATTCACTGGAACCATAACAATGGCCTATGCACTACGAGAGTAATGGAGTGTCCCCCTGACACAGAGCCAGCCCACCTTGAAAGCCCTGACATTACCTCCACCCCAGTGGATTAGTGGAGATGTGGTTTATATTAGTGACCTGAAGGAGGTTCATGCCCTCTGGGAGAAGGCTGTTCCCTGGAATGGCAGTGTGATTAATGGTTTATTTACAGCAGTGACATCAAGGCTGTCAGGACTCTTCATCAGTCTTTGATGTAAAACACACTAAGAGGCCCTAGGTCATTCTTATCTGCTCAGAGAAGAGAAATCAGAAATGAGGAGTGGTTCAGTGTGGCCACAATTCTGGTATGATTATTTTCCACAACGGCAAGAACAGAAGAAAATTACAAGGTCACATCTACTTCACTGGCCTTACTGGTGAGACAGTGTGACTACAAAGAGACCATGGCTTCCCTGTTTTGGCTGGGGGATGACAGCCAGACAGCACTAGTGACACGCAGCATGTTGAGAAAATGCAAACACCTACATCAAATCCACAGGGCATTGCGAAGGTGTTGTGCTTCAGTTCAGCACAAATCACCAAACAGGACAGGTTTTTCATGTCCTGGGTGAAGTTGAGCATAGACAGGAAATTTTAGGGTAACTGTGAAGTCACCAGCACTGTCATGTATAGTGATTTCCAATTTTCAATATTTCATACTTTAATACTATTTTAGAAAAAGCTTCCACTCTTGAAAACTTCCTGTGTTCTTGCTGAGTTGGCTAAGCACGGTTTGATTTTCCTCAGCTCTGTGTACTGGTAAATCCCACGCAGCTCGTGGGCCGGCTGATCGGTGAGATAATGTTGAGGCAGTGTCAGCCCTTTCCCTCAGCCCCCTGATGGGAAGGGGTTTGCTGACACTCAGCACGTTTGCAGGGGCAGCCAGCTCCTCCCCTGCCCGATCCAGCTCCTGTGGTGCAGGACTCCTCCAGGAGAGCTCCTGAGTCAGGGGTGTTGCACAGTACTGTGCCCGTGGTGCTTTGGTTCTGCATTGCCTTCCCAGGGCACTTACAAATGAATAAGATGCCTGAGAAGTTCTCTTGGGCCTGCTTGAAATAATAAGTGAATGAAAACTGGTTCCTGAATCTGAGCCAGATAAGACTGAAAGTAGTGTTGGGGAGGGAAGACAGCTATGTTGGAGAGGCTCAGCTTCCCCAGAGTTTCTCTCTGTTAAGAGGTTTGGCACTTGTGTTATCGGCATGTTCCAACCCACTTGGCTTGGTGTCAGCTCCTCACTGCTGCCTGGTGCCAGAGCAGCACAACCCCATGATGGCTTTTCTGCATGCAATAGCCTGGCAGACTGCACTCTTTCTTTCTGAGTTAAGATCTACACACAGCATTTTGTGACTGGCAGGAATATGAATAGGATATCCCTGTGAACCAAACCATTGATCTTAACAGAGCCTTGGCTTGTTCAAAACCCTGTTAACAGGCTTGCTTGGCAGAGCACATTTTGTGGGGCCTGTTCTGGTCTTGGCTTCTTGTAGAGTACTGTATGGAAATTAGTGTATGCAGTGAGGACCACCCAAAGCAAATGATTTCCATTAGACTTAATGAGTACTTAAACACAGGAGTGTAGCATGTGTATTATAGAGATTTCTCAACAGCAGGTGTTACTTAGGGGAAGCAAAAAGCCCCAGGATGTAGTAGGAACAAACCACCCAAATAAAGCAATCAAGAAAAAAATACAGAAGCAAATTATAATTTGCACACAATGAAAACATAGCTAAACAAACCTGCACTTCCCTGCCCTACCTTTAATCCTCTAAGAGGTCTTTAGACATTGCAATAGATGGCTTCTAGCCCACTGTAGTATTTTCATGGCAAGTGTTTCCATTTAATTATACAGTTCTGTGTACAGAACCTAGAGCAGAAAGACTGGAAAAGACAGAAGAAACAAAATACACAGAAAACAAATCTTTGTTGATGACTTTCCCTGTTTCTCTTTCCCCCCATTCCATGGAAGATTCGAGGTGACAGAGTTTATGTGGCTGATGAGTCACAACCAACAATCATTATAGCCAATACACATTATACATATATTTTAGTATTTTCCAGCTGTAAGAGAAAGTTGCATAATTTTCTCATTTTCTAAAACTTTCCCAGGCCACTCTGTAAAATCTCTGAAATGGCTTTTAGCTATTTTATGGTCAAGGCTCTGTCCCCTGTTCATCCTGCTTGTCCCAAAATGCACTTCAGTAAACTCAGAACAAAGTTGGGCTATCCTCAGAAGACTCCATTCCCTTTCTTCTCTCCCTCTTAAATTTCTTATGGGACCTTAAAAGCCCAGTTTGAAGGCTGCAGGATTTGCTGGTGATGAGCAGCTGCAGCATAGAAATGAGCAAGGGAAACCTGGATTTTCTGGCACCCATCCTGAGAAACACCCAGATCTCCATCCTGTTTCTTTCCCACCACTCTTGTCTCACTATTGCAACGTAAGGCTCACCCCTTGCCATGCACATCTCTTTGTTCCTCCTGTGCCATCCAGAGAGAGCATTCTGCTCCTCTGCTGCCTGCCTGCCTGCTGGAGGGGACATGCATAGCCTGAGATGCTCAGGGCTGTCACCTGCAGTGTCTCAAAGTGTGTGCACTGGGTGAGAAGCCAGCAAGAGTTAGGGTCTGCTCAGACACCAGCTGCCCAGGTATTGGATGGGAGCTCTGTCCCTGGGGTGCAGAGGCAGGGCATCTGGAACTGCTCTGGGCTGCTTCTGGTCAGATTGGGCTAAAAAGCTCCCTGCTTTTGTCAGACTCCTTCCTACCTCCAGTGTCCCAGTCACAGCAGAGACTGTTCTCCCCTTACAGGGAGAAGCAAACGATGTACATGAATGTTTTAGGAGACCAGCAACCCAAGGGTTAAAATGCAGCTCTGCTACAAGCTCTGTTTTAGGTACAGCTCAATCATTAGCAGCTGAATCATAGCTGCTTCCCGGATCCCCTCTAGGGGAAGGCAGCCCTGCCAGCTCCCTGCATGACTCGCAGGAGGACCTGCCGGCTTGCCGGTCCTGCTTCCCACCCAGGAGCCAGCTCCCCACCCACACTGCCTACAGAAGGAGGTGCAGAGGCTTTATCCAGCAGTCAGTGCAAAGCAGGAACAGCGGACAGTAGGCTCTTTTCCCCATTGGCATGAGTTAATGGATGGGTCACAGATTGTTCCTAAACCTTAATTCCTGCATCAGAAGTCACAGCTTGAGCAAGCTGCTTTGCATGTGCTCCCCCTAAACAACATGTCAAGTTTCTACAGTGTGCTGTATCCAGAGTCTAACAGTGCTTCTTGAGTCTGACATAACCTGCTTTACATTGCACAGAGTTCTTGGTGTGGGATATATTGCAGGGTCTGACAGTCCTTACGTTGTATGTAACAGTTCTTCAGGTGCCAGATTTTTCCAGTTTAACATGCAGCAGATGTGCTCACAGTCTTTTTGGAACTGTTTTAAAAAACAGCTACAGTCAATCTATTTTCAAAGCTGGCTGG
This sequence comes from Nicator chloris, assembly GCA_013400495.1. NCBI lineage: Eukaryota > Metazoa > Chordata > Aves > Passeriformes > Pycnonotidae > Nicator > Nicator chloris. Next base: position 72,462 of record WAAE01024867.1, read on the forward strand.
CTAACTAACGTCTCCTTGTCAAAGGATGAACATTTTTTTAAGTACTGCTGGAATGTCTCGTCATTTTTTCAGTGCTTTGTCTATGAAACATTGAATTAATGACTGTTAAAAATTACTGCCAGATTAATTTGTTGATATGATATGTTCTTTAAAATTTTTGGCATCCAGCTGGAAAGTTAATGGCTAATAGTCAACCTCTGACAAAATTCAATGATGCATTTTTTCAAGAAGGTATTACAACTTTTGAATTCTGTAGATGTTTCAATTATCAAATGCCTGTGGCTCTTGTATGAGGTGTCTGAAACGTAGCTAAACTGAAGGGATATATAACACTGACAAACCAAAAATCAGAGCAGTCGCAAATTTCCAGGAACATTATCCCCTAAGAGTTATAAGAAATCTCTCTTGAAGAGTGCAGGTGTGAAATGGGTATAATGCTGCTTCATCAGAGTTAAAGACAAAAATCCTTTTGACTTAACTGGGAACAGTATCAAAGTCAAGAAATAATGTCTGACAATGAAGCAAGTAGGAACCTTCTTGCACTGGGAAAACCAAAAAATGATGCTGCATTGCTGTACATGGAGTTTTCTTTGACAAAGACTGACCATGAGGCATGTGGTCTTCTTCCCAGCTCACATAAAGAAGCAGTGTTGATCCTGGAGTTTTTACCATGCTTTGGAGGTGTTTGTTCTCCTGTCAAAGTAGAAAGACAACAATGTTAGTGTCTTTTATTCACACAGTGGAATGCAGAGGTGGTTTTCTGCAAGGATGGGCTGTACTGTAGCCAGGATACAGGAATGGGGCTCAGGTATGAAGTGATAATGCTCCTCTCCATTTGTTTGCTGGGACATTGCTGTCTGTTCTTGAGCTCGACTGAGACGTGTAAGTTAGCTTTTTCTGCCCCTCAGTGTGGTGTTGGGGGTGGTTGTGCAACACCTCCATGAGCAAGTTGTGTGCTTCTTGCAATACCCAGCCACAGCAACTTGTCCCACTCAGCCCAGAGAGAAAGGACCATCAGCTGTGCTGGGCATCACAGGAACAGAGGAGGCAAGAGTTGCTTGTTCTGTCTTAGACAAGTCTCATGATCAGATTGATGGAGGTGCTCTTCCAACTTGAGTAGGATCTGGGACATTTATGGGAAGCCCAAGTCCAATATGACAAAGATCCTGCTCCGAAGTCTCCCAGCCTAGAAGTACCCAAATTGCATAAGCCTTTTCTTTAGGTTCTCCTGGCACTTAGGGCTACTGTTCTTTCCCAGTAGTGTCCAGGGCTTTGGCTGAACTTAGACCCAGGACTAGAAGTTCCACTGCTCAAGTCCCTGGGATACCAGGTATGCTGAGGCTCACATTGTGCACCTAATTGCAATGGGCATGACAACCCTTTGCAAAGTACTGGAAGCTGCTTCCCTCTTTTAAAGGATGGCAAGAGATAAAGAAGCAGAAGCCCTGCCACTTTCTGTTCCCCCTCTCCCTCGAGATCTGGCTCTCCTGGCAATTTGAAGGAATACAAATCCTCTGGTCTTGTCAGCTGAAAAGAGTCCTACTCTCAATATGCTGTACCGAGAAACCTGACTGCTGTCTCACTTTTCAGCACGTACCCACCTTGTCACACTGATGTGCAAGCACCAAAGTGATCAAGGCTCTGATGAGAGCCTGTGATGAGATGGAGTTTGTGGTGGTGTAGCAGGCATGTCCTGTGCAGCATGGAGCACAGCCTGATGAAGAAGCCAGCCTGTCCTACACACAATCTCTGCTCTGGAGGCATGGGACTAGAAGTCACAAATGCCTGACAGTCACCTGCAGGATAATGAATTCACTGTCTTGCCCTCTGTCTTCTCATGCTTTTGCTTTTGTCTGTTTGTGTCACCGAATTTAATTTAAAATCAGTTTTACTAGCGTAAATGTCGATGTTACTCAAGGGAACTGGGCTTTCCTGGCAGCAGGAGAAGAGTAAAGTACAGCTGAAGGAACAAGGTCTGAGCATAACACATTTACAAGCCCTGAGTCAGCACAGGCGCTACACTGTAATCAAGAACATCGCCTGTTTACTTCGGTGTGATTAGTATCACTCATCTGCTCTTTGTTAAATGGTTAGATCCTTGATTATAGGAAATTTCCCAGAGTTATATTTGGAAATCCCATCCATCTCTCAAGAATTTATCTACTGGCCCTTCACCTTGTGTGGCAGTAGCAATGGCTTTGGCACCAGCGTGGCCAGTGACAAAGCTAGTCCAGCTGGAGATGCTGGACACTCAGGAAATCCCAGGGGTGAATCAGAGCTGAAAATTAATTGCTTTTTAATTTAGCTCAGATCTATGTGCTGTATCTGAAATAAAGTAATGCCTGAGATATTAAAAGTGTTCCTGGTTATGCTAAACTTTAAAAAGAATCTCAGCTTTATGCAGATTAGCTTCATGTTCGGTCTTTGACATGGAAGCAATTACTACTTGAATGTGGTCTGCTTTTCACTGTCATCCTGAATTTGCCTTGCCTCTTAGCAAACTAATGCATGTCAAAAGATTAATGGATTAAATGTGGCCAGAGCTAAGCCTATTACACTAAACCCCCTTAAAATCAATCCATAGCTTGTAAAGGAAGAGATCACCTGAAATATAAGCCTCTGGGAATATCTACAGGATGCCATGACCATCCCTACCCCATGGCTTCTGTTGTAGGCACATCTAGACTGGACATGCAAGCTCTGAGTGTCACACAGAGCTGGTCACTGGGGCTCAGGGTGAGCTTCTTGCTACCTCACCACCACCCAAGCCATACCCTACATAGCCAGTTTTAGCATTGGAAAGATCTGCTCTCAGATGGATTTCCTGGACTGTGTTTTCCTTGACTTCCCAGAGGTTTCTTTTGCAGTTTGTGGTCTGGGCTCAGACCCCAAAGCGACTGCTCCAGAGAATCTTGCTGGTGTCATCTTCCACTCTGCCTGCCCTGTGGAGCCTCATGCTTCCTTGCTCCTCCGTGATGTCTCTCAGCATTGTCTCAAGAGATTTTGAAGAATGTTTCAAAAACTATTGGTCTAGCATGCTGAAAAAAAAAATACCCATCTTGTTTATCTATGTTCCCAATTATTTACCACGACTGGTCACTTTAAAATATAGTTTACACAGTGTTTGAACTGTTTATTTCTTATAATTTAAGGGTTATCTTTAGAGGTTTTTGAATGTTCTGTAAACTTTTTTAAATAGGTGAATATTTCATATATGAAAACAGAAATGGAGAGAGGAACAAGAGAGGCTGACCCATAAACCAGGGTCTTTAGAAGAGGAGGGAGTTACTCTTTCAAGACTAGAGCTGGAGTTACCTTTCTTCTCCAAGATCCAAAGCAAACCCTGTGCCTTAGGAAACCCACACCTGGAATTTACATCCACTGGAAGTGGCACAAATGGAAGACTCTAGAGTTCTGATGCTTTCCAAGCCAACTGTGCATTGTTAATGCTGAAGCCAAAGATATTGCCTACACAGTGGAGTACTGCTCCACTCTTTGCAGCTCTCCAGGCAGCAGAGCCTCCATGTCTCCCGTTTCATGCTGCCTGTTAAACTTACAGTGGAACATCAACCTTATAAAGAGCCTTACAAAATTCTCCACAGTGGGGCAAGTCAGCAGCACTTAATCCCATCCATCAAGATTTTCACAAGTCAAATTCTGAATTTGACCTCCAGCCTGCAAGACCTGCCCATATCTAAACTGCAAGGGTTTAAGAGAGTTTATCTTATATATGGGGAATATAATACTGGAGCCAAGAAGAGGCACTGTGAACAAACACCTCACATCTCCCAGGGTATGATGTTCAGCCCACTCCCAAACCACCTGGTTGTGTTGCAGTTATCTCACTTCACTTGACTGCAAATTATAGCCACTGATCTCCTGTAACATGACAGCTCTATACTAGTTTGTAGGTCTCTTGATACTGAAAAATCAGATGAACAAATTTGCTGCAAATAGTTTCAGAGTAAGACAAAAACTTTACAGGAATATCACTTAGATGTCAAGCACAAAAGAACCCAACAAGCAGGCCAAGCAAAAGGAAGTGAGAATCACCAATCTGGTGTGAAATAGAAGGTCTTTGGGAAAATAGAGAGGGTCTTGAGTCAACCAACAGTTAACTCAGGTGACAAGTTGTTTTGATTATCTCTGCAATTATGCTTTCAAATGTAGGGGAGCTTGATTTTTAGAGGTATTTATCCATTCTTTTCAGGAAAACTGTTCTTCTTGAAGTGATGTCAGATGGTAAAACTCTTACACTGAGAAATTTAAAATACTTCCAGTGTAGAATCTGAAAGTAAATAATATTACAAATTACACTTATAAAATATAATGAAACAACCTTGCTCTTTAGGTCAGTGTTTACATTGCACAGATTTGACTGATGAACTAGAATCTGATTGATGGTCCAAAAATGCTCACCATATGTCCCTTGTCTGTATTCCTGGAGACCAGATAAACATACAATGCTTTCTTGAGAAGAAAGATTCTGTAAGAGCCGTATACATAAAACTCAGTACTTTGTGAATAAGAGATGTTTTGTCTCCATACATAGTCTTATTTTTAAAAACGTGGTATCTTTCCGTTTAGCTAGGAGCTATAGCACAATTTGTTTGTTCCTTTTCTTAATCTTTTTCAGGATGAGCCTCATGATGTAAATAATATTGAAAATTTGAATTCACTCTAAAAAACAACAACAAAAGTGTTTTGTCTTACTGCAATAGCAGTGTAAAAGTTTAGACACTGGCAGGAGCACCCTGAGGGGTATAAGGTCACTTGTTAGGTTTTTAAAATCCATTCTCTCTTCATTTCAAATGACCACTGGAATGTCATGAGCATTTGGAAATCGCTGCTTTTGCCTTGAAGGTATGTTGAATCTTTACTGTGGAGAATGACCATAATGCTTTAAAATCTAACTGACCATCAACATTTCCAGATGTGCAAGGAGGACTGATTTCTTTCTCAAAGCTGCTTTTCAACACACAGCCAGCCAGCAACACAGTTCAGAACATATGGAAAAGGCACCAAGCGTCTGACCTTCTGCTGGAAGAGACCTTTACTTGAGATTTGTCCAGTGTGTATCTTACATAGAAACTAGTGCTAAGTATACAAAGCAAAACCACATTTTTGGCTTTAGTGAAACAAATTGCAGCTCCTGACACTCCAAAAGAATGCAGGCTACAGAAAAAGGAAGAAAAAAAATGAATGCATCCAAAGTAAAAGAAATCCAACGTGCTTAAATCCAAACCCTCCCAAATGTTGTGTTTAAATTAAAATATCAAGGGAGAAATTTACTTTGATTGACACAGTATTTATTTCTGCTAAAAAGGTCCTGTGCAACTCCCTTTCTGCATGCACATCTAGAGTAACAGTGATTTTAATGATTTTAAATTACTTTAATAGAACACTAAAGGGAATAATATTATTAATTTTTGAGAATAGAAAATCCTGGTACAAATTAAATTACACATGCAAGGTGGTACATATGTATTTTTCTATTACATTGTACATGTAATGCAACATCTAATAGCATAATTCCTTCTTCAAAACAAGAGTCTTTTGTTCTTTGTCTCTTTCCTCCTCTCCATGTAGCAAAGCAATATACCTTTAAATGAGAAAAATTCCCAAAAGCAACAAGCAAACAAAAACCTAAAACTTGATTTAATGTTGTAATACCATGGCAGTAAATGAGGACTCAGGAAATGTCCTATTCCAAATGCATAGCTAGTAACAGAGACTTAAGGCACTGTTATAAAATATAAACTATTCACCAATTCTTCACTGGGCTGTACTCCAGGGAAACTGTATTCTGCTTTGCAGAATTCTATGGCTGACACAAATGTAAATAAAATAAATGTCTATATTGGACAAAGGTTTTGCTTTTCCACATTGAAATTATCTCAGAGAATTTATAAACCTAAGAGTGAATAATACCTTATTTTGCCAAACCCCAGGTATGATAAATATATCCTCTCAGAAGTGCATTTTGTTTTTGTTTTAAAGCAGCAACAGCACACTTGTTAATTGTATGAATTACAACTTATGAACAATGCAGGACCCTGAGCTAGGGGAGTTGTTTTGAGGTTTTCCTGCAGAGTATGATGCCTATGTCAGTCCAAGTATTGTTTGATTCTCTAGCATGTGACATGCCATTTCACTTCATTTTGTGGCAGAACTTGGCCTAAAAGCTCAGGAAGTAAGAGGTGGTTACACAGCTTTTTGCAGTTATCACTCTTGCTGCCAGTAAATGCTGTGGATCCTGCCACACATTCAGCCTTTTAGAAACATTTGGAACAAATGTATTTCAAACTATAATAAGTTATTTTTACATTGTAGAAAAGAGTGTAAAAAGAGCCTTTCGTGTTAGTTTAATTGGGTCAACTTATAGGACCAACCATTTGGCAACAGCATAACTTTCTTCTTGTTGGTGAATTCCCCCCTTGGCGTTAGACCACATTGAATTACCTTCAGTTTTTCTACCACGGATGTTACACTTATATATTTTTTTCTTGTTTTGACAAAGTCATCATATGATGGATGAAAACATGAAATAATTCAATCGCAATGACGGAAAGATGGCTCATCCAAAATACTAACTGCATTTCCATTTTATTGTTTGAGCCATTCCAAATTCCTTCACAACTTGTAAAAGCCTCGCAGATATTTTCATTCTTTGACTGATGTACAGAGGAACCTGTTTGCAGAAGCCCTCACTTTATCTTTAAGGGAGGAGTTGATGTCCTCCTTTGTCTTGTCCAGGTTCAGAATGGGGTTTCTCCTCAAAGAAGGGTTCCTTGTACAAGGCATGGCAAACAATTGACAATAGCTGTATCCTGAGGGTACTTGGTGAGGGGTGACACAGACAAATCCAGCTGTAGCCACAGGATGTGTGAGAGAAGCGCTCATGCACAAAGTGAGAAAGGGGACAGAAAAAATTCAGGGAGACTTAAGCTGTCAGGACCAGCAAAACAAGGGTGGGTTGGTGTAGATTTAAAAGGCCCAAAAGTGGGACGTAGAAATTCTGGGTGTTTTATATAGGCTGCTGAGTCCAGTCACAGTTACAGGGAAGGGACAGAATAAGATTTGCTCCAGGCAGTTTTTAGCTGTACAATAACATTCTACAAAATGTTTTAGGAAAAGGTGTTGCTCAAGAGCATTTGTAGATGAGTCTCCAGGGAGATGTCAGGATATAATGCCAGGTCTTCATACAAATACATCTCATGCTGCAAAAATCTGTGTGAAATTGATCCTTTAGTCACACTGTGTTGGCCTCTTAGATAACTTCTCTTCACACTTGAAAAATGAAGAGGATGTAAAACTAGCAATATGCCATGGAAATCATCAGGGATTGCTTATGTGTGTCCAAGAGTAGATATATGGCCTCTGGAACCATTTTGTATCTGCTGAAGTCATTAGATTGTTGGATGATTAGCCTGGGGATGAAGGGGTTCAGCTCCTTGGCCACAGTGCCCAGCACTGGAAAGCGAATAGCCCTATCTGTTCCAACAGCCTTTCCAGCAAGCATGTCCTGTTTAAATAGGTTGTGCCTCTAGACTGAGATCTGCTTGGTATCAGTACACATGGGCATTGACATGTTCCTTGTCAGTATTTTTAGGAATTCAGCTCCTTGCTAGCTAGTGCAACAGCCTGATGCTGGAAGGCAGCCCATAATGGAAAAAAGCCCATGGGTGAACACAGAAACAAGCTGATATGTGAATGAGAACTTATATCAGCCTTGGCAGGGCATACTAATATTGAAATGTCCTGTCTTTCCCACCAGCACAGGGTGGTTTATGCCTAGCAATAAGAGGATAATTGAAGATTGGGAGGGTTAGAAGTCATTTCTTTTGGATCCAATAGACCCTGGAGATTTTTACTACCATTACCGTGATTATGTGTGTGCAGAAAATTCTCCAGGGAAAGGTCAGTGGTTATATCATGGCATAGCACACTCACGTGATGTCCTGCCTTGATTCATCCTGACAAACAATTTATGCCCTCCAACTTTCTGGCATGGGACTGATGCATGGATACAGGTCCCAGGTCAATGGGATGGGGTTTGGTATCTCAAATCAGGGGATCCTTTCTTTTTTCTGCTTCTCTTATGAGTCTGCATTAGAAGAGAAGTTGCTGTGCATCAGACCAGTGAAGGGAGGAGAAATTAGTCATTGCCATTTCCTCACACCCAACTTTGATCAGACGTTATAATATTTTTATTAAAAAGTCCTTACCAGCTCCAACACCAATCAATTCATTGGTTTAATATATATTTTGACTTAAAGGTTTCAAAGTGCCACTTATCTTAAAGAAAGCCCTGATCTTGTTTTTCTGAACATGCTAAACTGCTTCCTCTAGTCATATCCCAAATCTCCAACAGCCTTTTTCTCCCTCAGCCCAATGGTTGTGTCTCAGAGGAGCAGCTAATGTGGCCTCCTGCTCCTTCTCCTTCAGCTGTGCCCCTGGGGTGGTAAACAACCATCACCTTTGGCATGGTGTTTGTACTTGGAGTTGGAAAGAATGGAAGTTGCCTCTTGTATAACAGTTTGAGTTCTCTGACAGCTCTTTGCAAAAGAAATGGCCTCCAAGCTCTGATTTGGACTCCACTAAAGCAGACATCTAATAATTCCAATGTTTGCAAAATTTTCCTCATTTCTACATCAAGCAGCAACATTTATTTTAACTGTGACATTGTGACAGGAGAGTGTCTCTGCCCTTTAATTCAGTACTGAGACCATCACAAAGATTGCATGTTCCTTTTGATTGCTCTTTTTGCTTTGGACATTCCTCAGTTTTCTATTTTTTATTTTTGGAGAAGACAAAATTAAATCAGTGGTGCTTGTCTGAAAGAGGGTTTGGGGACTGTAGTTTACTGGGTCAACGCCTAATGAAGCAGGGAGAGAAAAGGACCATCTTTTGATTGCCTGAGAACAAGCCAATAGGTTCCCAGGGGAAAGAGCAGCAGTGCTTCCTGGAGTGGGTTTTGAGAATGGGTTCAGGATGTATATTTTAATAGTCAATTACACCACACCTTTTCCAGCACAGCACTGATCTCAACATCACAGAACTCCTAGGGGAAGGCAATGGGTGTAATGAATTTTATCGGCTGAGTTGGATAGTACATTTACGTCTTCCTCTGCAAATGCAGAAAGAAGTTCCTTGGTATTCTGCTGGCCCTTCTCACTGTGAAGGGTGCTATGGTCATTAATGTTAGTGAAGAACTTTGCATTTTGTTATCTAAAAAATAATTTGTTTTAGGATTTAATAATATATACAAATAATTTTGCTGAGTGCAGAGCAGGTACCTAAGATTAGGATTATAAATTGATCTTTCTGTAATTCATATCTAGGAACATAAATATTAATTTATAAGCTTAACATTCATGACCGGTGTTTGAAAATAATGCTCCTGTAATTTTGTGTGTGGTAATCTCTGGAACACTTCAAGAGCACATGTTTTACATCACTAAAATGTCAATGTGCACTTTTTGTGCAATCAGAAGATATGTTATCCATCATGCAAACAGGGATTTGCACAGTTGCTTAGAAAATAGGCCATTATGTCTCTGCATCATGTGACTTTTAAAGAGATTTTAATGTCTAAATGTCATCCAAACCCTCTCTCCATCTTACTATTCAAAAGGGCTGGAAATTCACAGGTAACATACAACATATGCTTGGCAAAGTGCAGGTTTTTGCCATTGTCCTAAGCCTTCATGTAGCATGTACTTCATTCCCTGAATCCTAGGCTTTCAGGCTGTAAAGGGGTTAAAAATATGGTTTTCAGAGCTGAGGTGTGCTTTGGTTCAGAGCTCTTTCAGGCAGGGGAGTCCATCATGTAGGGACAATATGTATCTATGCATGTTTGCCTTTCTGCAAAGTCAAAAATGTAATGGTCTTCTCCCTACCAAAAATACATTAAACCACCTGTTTTCCTTAAGGGGTTTCTTTGTGGAAGCCACATCTCTTTCACAAAAAATCTTTTGGTGCTGCCACGCCAGGGTCTGACAGTCACATGCCAACACACATTTCATGTGAGAATGATATACCTTTAATTTACTATGGGAAAAGAGTCTTCAGGGTTATGTACCTAACATTTTTAGCTGTTGCTGCTATTAGGTAAACTAAGGCAGAAAAGCATGCTAAAAAGTAGCAATATCAGCAAAGTTCAAGTAATTTTCTCCCCAGTTATTTTCTGCTGTAATTGCGGAAGCACAGCAGGTTGGGCGGAAAGTTCACAACATTTTGAAAGGCCTTGTTAAAATTTAAAAGACTAATTCTATTGCACAAGCGAGGAAATCTTCATTTATCACCAGGATTTCATATATTTATGCCGTCAGCAAATGTTTTTTGTATTCCTCACTCTCCCAAAGCCCCATCATGACTCATTAAAAATAATTTTGTTGCAATAAACTACTTGCTATTGTTCGTATTTGGGGCCAATTTTTCCAAGATGCCTCTCAGTAAATCCACAAAGGACAGGGGCTCCACTGTGGCCCTCGTTAAGGCATCTCCCTGGATCTCCATGTGTGCTGGCTGGGCTGCCCACAAAGGAAATGGGAATGTTGGTGCTTATGTGGAGAGACAGAGGCAAGAACATGGATTTGGGGGCTGAGCACCTGGCAGTGCTGAGGAGAGGAGCAACGCTTAAACTCTTACCTCTGACTGATCTGAGTGCTTCCTTTGTCTTCAAATGTATTAATCCCAAGCTCTCCTCAAGAGATAAGCCCCAGAGGACAATCACTTAATGAGAGCCTGGGCATAAAGCAATTTTGAATTGAGGAAGTACCAAGACATTATTTTGTCCAAAATCACTCATGATGGTTAAGTGCTAATGATATGAAAAGGGATTCAATAAGTATTTGCCTTATTTTAAAAGTACTGACAGGCTGTCTCTGGATCTCATGAGAATGAAGCTCTTTCCGTTTTCTCAGTGCCTGGGTGGATACGAAAAAGACCATTTAGGCAGAAGAAGAGTTTTCAGTTTGGTTTCCTACAGAAATGAGGCAAAAAGGATGCTGTCCAAATAAATCCAAACCCACAGACTAATTCTTACCAATTTAGCAGAGCAGATATTTCATAGCTATCAGCCCCCGCAAACTTTGTGAAAATCAACATCTGGGCAGAGGAGAAAGGCCCCATTAATACCTCAATCCATGAAGGAAAACTCAGCTGCTCTCCGTGCTGTTTGACTGCAGACAGCTGTTGCCAAGCCTGCAGGTATATCTTGGCCAGATGCCCATGGCCTGTGGCCTCAGGTTTCCACATGGCCAGCCAGATTCACACACTTATGCCCCAGAAAAAGGAGCCCGGGGTGTAAAGGTGAAGCAGGACACAAATTTGGTTTCATCCCTTCCACTGCTCTTGTCCTGTTTCACTTGCACTCTGGGCCTCATAAACAAATGTCTGCAGGGATTTAAATCCCACTGCCTGCAATTTTCACTGTATTTTGGAAATCCCATCACAGAAGTAGAGTTCTGTCATGCTTGGTAACTAATCGTGGATTGGTTAATTTGTTGTCACCTGTGTCAGCTGCCTATTTAGGAGCTTAAGTAAGAGACAAAGACGACAAAGGATTATACTTACAGCCAAGTCAACGTGGTTTCAGGAAAAAATGGGACTTGTTAAATGCTCCTGATGTCAGAGCTCTAGAGCAAGGGTGAATGGGGCAGGTAGTGGTGCATTAACCACACGTAGCATCCTGATTATAAAGCAGTGCTTTTGTATATCTGGCAAGACCCTTAACAACTGAGTTAAGGTATGGCTTGCTGACAGCTCCAAAAGAGGTAATCAAAAGAGAGATGTCACTAACTAGACCAGGGATGGTTCTGTGGTGTCACAGGGACCAGTGTTAAATACACTGTTACCTACTGAGGTCTTTAATGACCTTCAGAAAAATATTAAATTTCTCCTGATAAAAGTTTTGCAAAGTTTAGTGTGTTCTCAGCATAACAGCATGTTGACAAGAATCACATTCTCGAGAGTATTTTTTTAAGAACAGTTTAGCCTAGGTCTGTTGAGGATGGTTGGATCATCCTTTCTCTGTGTATAGTTTAGGGGGATAAACTAGACTTGAGGTCCATTCCAGGGTTACATGTCTGCTGGCTTGCAGCCTGGACCATAAAGTAACTCTGTTAGGCTAATCATCTGTGACTTAGATTTTTCTCAAAACTTTTCATTGACACAATACTTTAAAGAGTACCAGCATTCAAAACTAAAAAGTCCACGCAAGACTGATAGATGTACAGTCATGGTTCATGCTTAGCTTTGTTACCATAAAGGAGGTTGTGAATCCTTCATAACTGGTGAGTATGTCTTCTAAATGATGATTTTCCTTAAGCTATGAAACAGAAACTCATTCAAACAGACAATAGAAATATTATTTACATTTGTATTTTCAAGGAACAGCCTTTAGTAAACTATTGCCAAGTCAAATTGTCTTTCTACAGAGACAAAATGCATACAGCCTCTTGTAAGCAACTCTATCAAATATGGAAGCTCCTAAATGGGTGAGTCTTCCAGTGTTTGGAAATTGGGTGGTCTAAGACAAGAAAGAATCTTTGCACTCCTAGTCTGACTCTAAAGTGTTGTGTTTACCCTGCTGTAGTTTTGTAGTAGAACAGTGCTGCTGAATAGGCACAGTTAATAAATCCTTATGTGCTGGTGTTGTGGCTACCTCCATGCAGAAAGGGAAGGGCAGGGTGCTTCCATTGCCTGGATGACCATTGCCAAACCTGTATCTGATGGGATCCCAGCCTCTGTCAGAGTAGGGCTCCTTTCATGGCCACACACAAAAGGAAGAAAGCATTTCTTCCGTTCAGATATTCGACAATCCAACGCCACTGAGGAACCAGAGACACTGTGAACCACTCTCACAGCCCAGATAGGGACCCTCTCAGTAGGTGGTAGAGATTTAGGCTGCTTTTTTGAAAAATCTTCCTGTTGCCACTTTTTCTGCTAGGTTTCCCACAGGCAGGGGAGCAATTACCTGCCAGAGGGGACGTTTTTGCACTGATGCAAACTGGTTATACACACAGGCAAGAAGCTGCTCTGTTCTCTAAGTCAACCAGCACAGAGGAACCATCCCCCAAAGAAGAAGGAGAAGAGATTCAGTCAGCTGCCTGGGCAGCCAGCATTACCCACCATCCTGCCTGCCCCATGGCAGCTGGGAGGAAGGAGGTAGCTCTAGCACTGGGACTGGTCTCCTGGCTCAGGACAGGACATGCATGGGGAAGGTGGGCTCCCACTGGGGTCAGGAGTAAGTGAGAATCAGCCAACTCTCAGCAAAGTAGCACTCGAGGAAATTAAGTGTGGGCATAGTCTGGCTCATCTAGTGGGGGGTGATGCAGAGTAAATCCCACACACACATATCCATGCTTACATAGGCTGCTTCCAGAAAAGAGGAGAGAAAAATGCCTGCTCTGCAGCGAGTTGTGCTGGTGGGTGAGCTCAGGTGTTGGTGCATCCCCAAATGAGGGTGCTGGGAAGAAATAAGTGGCTGTTGCCATGGCCCCAGAGCACACATTATGGAATCTCCTTACTCTCTCTGATACAATAACCAGATGAAACTGCTAGATAGAAATCATGAATCATCACCCCTAGTAAAATGCATATGTTACACAGCTGTGCTCTGAGCCAGCCACTTTCCTATCAGCATGTCTCAGGGCTGTGCTAAATCCTCCAGAAGCAAAAAGAAGTAGTCTGTTCTTCCTGCCCAAGTGGGTGCATTTCCCCAGACTTGCTGCATGACTGTGTCTGATCAGATCCAAGGAGGCATTGTAGCCCAGCAGTCTGAGAAAGCATTGCAAGAGCAAGGTGCTCGTTCAGTGTTTAGCAGTGCTTACTTAGAGGAGGGCAACTGGACTGGTTCATGGAACTACTTCAAAACTCTACAAGGCATTTTTTCAAAGACAGAAGTTGATCAAGCAATGGGATACTATCCCTAACACCAAAGAATCTGCCTGTTTGAGTTTTGCTTTGTTTTGGTTTCGTTTTACAAGCCATGATATTTATATCAAATGCTTACCAGCAGAAATATTAGAAGAATGTAATAAAGCTGGTAAAATTAGATGCTCCAGAAATACCAGAGTCAAACAGTAGTGCCTTCCTAACTCATCTCCATTGCTTTAATGGTAGTGTTTAACCACATGAATGCAAAGTCTCTCCTCCTCCTTGTTTAGAGTGAATGTTTGTTTCTCAAGCAATATTTCAACTTTTTCTTATTCAGTACTTAGCATTCTGTCTTATTTACTTGTGATATTTGAGATAAGACTATTTGTTCCTGGCTTAGTTTGGTGCTAGTCATTATGGTAACTTGGTGGTTCACAAACATTACCACAGTTATTTTTCTGGTGCTTCATTGAAATAAGTGTACATTTTGATGACTGTGTGCATGGGAAGTTAGCCAAAAAAAGGTAAAAGAGAAAAATCTGGGATTTGGGAATCTTCTGGTAGAGGGGTCCACTCTGTGAATGCTCATGTAATTCAGCAACCAACTCAAAGCAGATTTCTTCACGTTCCTAAAAAAAAGAGGAATCTGCAGAAGGCCAGTGAAGAGTTTAGTTCATCTACTCTAGTATTATCTAGGGAGAAGTAACTAGTAAATCTCATTTACTGGCCCACATTTTACGTTGCATTAAATGTGAAACTAACTCTCTTAATCTGTGGTCCCCAGCCTCATCTCCTAAAACAAGTTATTTTCTACAGAATCTGGATTATATGAACAGTTATATATTGTACCTAAGTCTATTGTATTTCTGAACCTTCTCTTCCCTTTGCACTAACTTTGGTAAGGGATCATATAGAAAAAATTCTAAGTACTTGTGGAATTGCAAGACAGTAAACCAACAAACAAGCATAAAAGGAACAGCTTTAAACTTATAGAGACAGCCTTGCTTCAGGCTTTAGCTGATATAACCAAACTTAGTTTTATAAGTACCAGTCTTTGCTGTTTCCCTGTATATAACTTCCCAGCTGCTTTTAAAAGACTGTTTCTTTTGCCCCCAAAATATTTTGCAGCACAACACTGTTAAGGCATTTATTCGTCACCTGAACTGCACCTGAGGCCTTAAATAGGATTACACAGACCTCTGGCACTTTAAAGAACGTAGTTACTGGCCATCCATAAGTGCTGCTTATCCACAGGGACCTAGGCAAGGGCAGAGGGAGAGGCCATTGGTCACCATCTCCATGCAGAGGGATGTGAACATCAGGAGAGCCGGGCTCAGTCTTGGCCTCGGGACGGGGAGACGCTCTGGTAAGCAGTGCCTTTGGATGTGGGTGTTTCTCATCTCTGCCCGCTGATTCCTGCCAATTCTGCCACTTCTGTCCCTCTGCTGTCTCCCCTCTGAGGCTTCCCACTCTTGCAGTCATGACTTGTGTGTCAAAGTCCCTGTGCTCCTCTTCTCCTGCAGCCAAATCCCAAGTCTGACGCTCAGAGCAAGAAGGTTTGAGTGTTTTTCTTGTAAGTGTATGGTGGGTTTTTTTTTAAGGTGAGCTAAAAAAAGGGTTTTTCCTCAGGCCTTTTTCTCCGAAATGACTGAAATATTTGGGCCCAAACTTTTAAAAAATGTGTTTGTGGAAGAATTTAGGTTTGGTTTCCTTCAGTCCTGCTTCTGGTGTTTGTTGTTACTGTCTTAAAGGGGAAAATGGGCAACTGTAGTAGAATTGGGGAAGGACTGAGAAGCACTACAGACAGGTCAAGCTGATCATGCAGTCTGTGTTCTATATACGTAAAGAGCTTAAGGTGTTTATATTTCCCCAAACAGTGCTTGACAGCAGAAAGCATTTATATGCTATCCAGTATCTGTGAAATCTACCATAAGTGCTTTTATAGGATGTTTTAACATCAATAATAGTTCCATTTCATGCCAAAAAATGGAAATTTCATGCCATATTTATGCTCTATGATTGCTACAACCCCTGTATTAATCAAGGTTAGCAGTAAAAGTACAGTGGATGAGAGAAGTTAGGACAGTGTTTCCCTTGCAAGCATACCAGGGGCCACAGAGTGCTCTTAGACCCCAGGATTTCAAGAGAAATGAACTTTTTGTCTGATCCATTATGGCAGCTTGAACAAAAGAGAGATTTTGATGAAGCAAACAAGGCTAGACAGAAAGCTTCAGCTTCTTGAAGGTGGGGTAATAGCCAAGGGGGGAGGTAATGGCACTACAATCCTTTTGATAAAGGCTCGATGAGTGAGGCTTGAATCAGTTAAGCAATGCAGTAGCTGTGCTGACTCACAGCTCAGGACCTAAAATCCTGGAGGCTAGAGGTCTGGACTGGGAATACAGTGTTAAATTGAAAGGAAGGTGCCTTCTAATTTGATGTGATTGCAAACATCATCATTTTTCCAGAAAGATGTGATGAAGTAATGAATGCTTTGTTGCAGCATACCTAACTTACTCCCTCTGTCCAGTGGTTTTTATATCTTTTTGTCAACAGGATGTGTTTTGTGGCTGCTCTTCGTTTACACATACAAAAGGGCAGTTTATATTCCCTCTGTAGGACTGTCCCTATTTTATAGGGCCAGCTGCTTGCAAGAAGTTTTGGAGAGTAAAACTAAATTAATAATTTCATACTAAGTCACAAAAAAATACATGTGAAATGTTTTTTCCACCCTGGCTTTAAGTTACTTGGTCACAATGTCACAGGGGACTAATTTTGCCATTTTCTGGAGGCACGATTACATTATTGTTGTGTATGTCTGTCTGGTTTTATCAGCCATGTATGGCATCACATCAAATAATATGAAGTGACATGACTAGTAGAGTCTGACGGGATGCTCTGGGAGAGCCTCTGAGCAGAGATGTCATCTTTAATGCATCTACAAGGAGTTTTGGAGTGCACTTTGTTCATCCTCACTATTCCCTGTAATTAGTGCTCCAGAAAGATCCTGCTCCTACTGTGATGGTCCTGGGAAACTGTTCATACATTGGCTGCCCATAAATATGGGCCATGTCTCTTGAATTATGATGTCCAGAGGGGAAAAAAACCTCTGAAGATATGGGTGTCTTCTTAAAGTAACCACAGAGACATCCAGAACATTTTGCTTTACAGTGTCTCTTGCTTTTGCCATTTATGCAAGATTTGAAAAGTTTAAGTCCTTTTGACTTTTCCTCCTGTGATTCTTGGCCATAGTCTTCCCAAGGGAAGAGAGTTGCTGGCAGCTCTTTGGGCTGTGTGCCTTGTTTGGGAATGTTTGTGAGGAACCTATGTCCATGTACACCCCTCTCAGGAAGCAGGCAGCCCCAGAAAGCACAGCACAGCTCTTCCCTTTGCTCTCATCTTTAAATACTATTGAGGAGGGGAAAGTGAGCAGCAAGGCAGCCCTTGCCCCCTTGGCAGTGGGGCCCTTGGCCTCGTGTCACCTGGATCCTGTGTGTTGGTGAAAGAACTGCCCCTCTCTGCATAAGCTGAAGCCTGTCACAATCACAGTGAGATTTCTACCCTATCCCAGAGCCTGAAGGCCTTGAGTGCTCCCTCTACCTCCATGCCAGACACCACATCTCCCCTAATGCTAATGGGGAAGTCTAAAATTAACCAGGAACGTAGAAGCAGCTCCCAGATGAACCATGGCCAGAAGCCCATGATTAAATACATAGCAGGCTGCAGGTCGGCTAAGGCTGCCAACAAACCTCCTGAGCAGGAAGAAAACACTTAGAACTGTCAAAGCACTTAAAGGTATGAAACTGCTTTCTGAGCTGGGCTCCTTTTTCATTTATTACTTTTTGGTTTATCTTATTTTTCAGGGAATTTATGCTGCAAACAGTTCTTGAAAAAGATGCTCCTAACCTGAGCAGCGTTTTGAGTTTTTGCAGGATCAAGGCTGCAGAGTGACTGAAAGGGTTTACAACAGGATCAGGCTGTGCTGCTCTCAGCTCCGGTGCTTTCTCTTTTTTCTTAAGTTTCACCAAGTTGCTTAAACCTTTCTGCAGCTTCCCTGCTGCAGGACTTAAAACTTCTTTCAGATTGAGAGCCTTCTCTGCTAAGACTGAATTGTCTAAGAATGAGGCACTACAGGACTCTGGAGGTGTTGTGCTAAAGGCAGCCATACTTGAAGTTAATGACTGCATGAGGCCGAACGTTACAGTCTTTCTCTTTTTCTAAATTTAATTAATTTCTGCGTTTGAATTGCTTGGGGGAGGAATCTTGGCTCTGCTGATTTCTGAGTATTGTCAACCGCAATAATACCACAATATTACCCTTTGGGTATAGAAGTTATGAAGTTTTGTCCATACTGTCATTGTGTTAGTAACTTTTCCTATTTTTACATGTTTTAACACAGGAGCAGAGGAAACATTTACACTTCTTTTTTTTTCTTCTTAATAGGAAAAAGTGATGGCGAAACCACATTTTGGCAGGGGAAGTAGGGATAGGTGCATGAGCTAAAATTTCTTTTAGCTCTCTTTACATTGGCTAATTGTCAAGTTGACTTGTTTCCATTCATGGCTATGCACAGTACTGGAATGTATATGTAGGTATATGTTTATATCTGTATGTAAACGAGGTGCACACGTTTTTTTACAAACTTACTTTATAGTCACTGTAGAAAACAAAAAACAACAACTACAGCAGACTGTGTGTTGAGGAAGGTGGCTGGTTTGATTTTGTCACACACAGCATTAGATTGTACCAGTGAGTGGTAGAACAGACTTATCAGCAGGCTACTGCCTCAGGTCCATGTGTATTTATTCTTCCTGATCCATTGTGTGATGAGGGAACTGTAACAGACATCAAGATAAGTGCTCAGTACACGAGAAAAAAGGTAGCAGCTAAAAGCCATTTCCCTGAAATTGTTCAGCTGCGTCTCTCGAGATATTTTAAACTAAGCTATACACCTAGGGCTCCAAAATCTGGGGTGGTTTGGGTATCATGCTGTGCCAAAATGAGTTCAAGAGACTATATCCTTCTCTGTAGGAGGCGATGGTCTTGCAGAGCAGGGAACAGGCTGTACTTTGGCCCAGATCAAAGGCTCTGGAAGAACCTGCTGCTCAGTTGCTGTCATGGCAAGTGGTTGGTGCCTTCTGCAGTGAGGAGGTCCCTGGGCAAGCCAGGCTCTTTTAGTGACCCTCCTACTGCTTTGACACTGTCTGCTGCCCAGCTGTGGATACCCACACAAAGAAAACCAGAAGAATTACATAGATTTTATGGTCTCTTCTCTGTCACTATTCTCCTGTACCAGACTGGCAGTCAGTCTTTTTTCAGATCTTAATTGCCTTGATTTTACTATAGAAGCAAAAGCTGCAACAGTTATAATACATCTCTGGATCAGAATTCCTTCTCAGGAGAGGATTTTTTGCAAACATAGCTGCCCTGCCTGCACAGGATGGGATTGTTGGCATCCACTCATACTTTCAATATTTTGCATGCACAGTTATGGATCCTAGTATTTTGCCAAGTCTGCTAAAATCTGGAATTTTAAATTTAGAAGACTAAACTGCTTCCTGAAAGGGAAGTCTGCACTGTGTAGACTGTGAGATTTGAAATTCAAATTCAGCTGTTGCTCTAGCCAAGGAAATCCTCCAGCCAAAGCACTCCTGTTATACCAGGGAATTGATTGAAAAATAACCAGCATCATATAAGTCTCTACTTGTGAAAAGTATAGCTTTTCTGAGCTGTTCAGAAATGTATTTTGTTGAGAGGAAGGAAACTTCTTTTTTTTTTTTTTCCTTTTTTTTTGCCTGTAAGCTGTTAGTAGAATTTTGAGATTTATACAGGGTATTTCTTTCACCATCTGTTTCAAAGACCCAAATTTCTTGTCATTGGGTGTGTAAGGTTTGTCCTTGGTTAGGATGTCAGGTGATCACAGCTCATCCCTGTCAGATGAGTGAAAAGGTAGAGATTGAAAGAACAACACTGTGACAGCTTTACTTGGTGCCATGGAAGGATTGATGTTTATGATGTGGATAATGAACATAAAGAACTTTGTATTGCTCTTTCTACATAGTGAATGACTGTTCCCTTAGTCTGAGCAGGGCTTGCCTGTTAGTCTAACACAGATGTTTTAACAAGCTTTTCAGGTCCTGTAGTGATGGTGTTGGCAAGGCACCCCACGGGGTGTACAGGGCCCCTCCAGGCGCCTTGCTGCTTCTGGAGAGTCAAGCAGCTCCTCAAGGCACCTCCTTTCTTTCACCCGCAGCGAGCTGCAAGTTTGTATTCCCCACTGTCAGTTGTTGGATAAGCCACTGAGAGCCACATCTGCAGTTTCTGGGCTGGACGACAGATGTTGTGTCCAATGAAGAATTTTTCTTCCAGACCTGAATTTGGCTGGGACTGTCCTAGACTCTCTCATTTGGCCCCCAGCAATTTGGATTACTGAGGAAGGATCACCACAGCTCTCTGCTCATTGCATTGACCTCTGCACAGCCAGAAGCCCACTTGATTTTTGCTTTGACATCTTGTAGTAGGGCAGCCTAGACTGAAAGTCCATGTTCTTGGTGACCATCCCCAGCAAGAGGGATCCTTTGGCATCCTGCACTGTGGGGCCAGGGGGGTGCAAGCATGTGCCATCAAGGCTTGCTCTTTTGCTTAGACTGGCTGAGGTGGTAGAAAAAAAAATATGAAAGGACCTTTCTTATCTGCAGATTTATCTGTAAAGGCACACAAATATACACACTCAATCACCATCCAGAGGGTTTCATCAGTTAGCCTTGAAAGTTTTGTTATTCTTTGGCTCCATATTTTAGCCTTTCATCTTTTTACATTGAACTACCAGCCTAATGCATCCTCTGCTTTTCTCTTGTGAGTAGGCATAAGCCAAAGAACACATCTATCTAAAAGATGAGAAAGCAGGGGGAGGAGAGTTAAAAGAAAAACCCTACTTTAAGTGCAGCTTATTTCTGTCCCAGTGGAGGTGTGTGAGACTCCTCAGTGTAACTGATTCATCATGAGAGCTCAGCAAGCTCTGGTTTCTGCCAGTCTCTGAATTCAGAGGGTGCTGTGGGAAAGATTGCATCCATCCAGAGCGGTGTATCTCTGCTGCTGTGGCAATGGACCAGCTCTGGATCTTCCGTGTAATAAATTACAAGTTAGTGCATTTAAGAATAAACCTCTTTAGAGTCTTTGCATAATGATTGCCATTACATTGTGAGAAGGATGGAAGGGAGGGAGGAAATGAGATAATCCCATCTCTGTAGAGTATAAGAAATTATAGTTTTGTTAGCTGGGTGAAAGCCATTGCCAGCTCAACTGTAGCACATGATTTGCTGGAAGGCAAGAATGCTTCAGGTATTTCTGAGTTTCAATCAATACTTTGCATGGTACTTGAGCATATGGTATGGCACTTCAGTGGGATGCTTAATTCAGTTTTAATGTGACTTAAGTGGAAGGTTAGGTTTATGAACACTCTGCTAAGTCACACTGCACTGAAAATTGGACTGCGTTGAGGCACAGACACAGATAATCATAGCAAGGCTCTGAGTGTTCCTCTGATGTTCCTTAGATTACACTGAATTTGGCTTGGCTTGTTGGAAATTTCTTGGCATCCATTTAACTGGGTTTCCTGTAACTTTTCTAAAAATTGTTTCAGTCTCAAAATCCTTGTTTTAGACTCCCCCACACTCCCTAAACATGTACTTTTCCCCCCTCTTATGGTATAATATTACCATACAACATGAAGATGTTAAAAAAAAGTTACTGGAATACAAACTACATTTCAAGGGACCTTATTTTTCTATGCAGTGCTTTATATTCAAGAGCTATCTAAAAGGCCAGACTTCTGTGAGCTCTTTTATTTTAAATATTTATTAATTGAATAAACTAAAGCCTACTAATGAAAGACAAACATGTAATGTATCCCACCTACACAAGCAGCAGTACCGAAAAGATGCTCATCTGGAACAAAATCCACTTGGACTAGAAAATAACGTGCATCTAGATGAGTTGTTCATCCAGAAAGCATCCTCTCCTTCCTGTTTTGAAGAGCATTTCATACTTCCTGTATGCAATTGGGCTATTATTCTTATTTTTAGTTGAGATGGAAAATTGTTTTCTCTCAACACTCTGCAAGTTAAATGTCTTTGAGAGTAAGTTAGAATAGGTGATAACACGTTTGGTAGATTTGTACTAATCCATTGGTACAATGTAGAAGTGTGTGCTGTGTCTATAGCACTTCTGGCACCAGTGTAAGCACAGAGCCATATTTTCAACCTCTTTCACAAACAGCTATATCTTTGATTAGTCAGTAAAAAATGTGGGAGTCTTTCCTGTGTTCATGTGTATGCAAGAATGTGGAAATTCCTCTGATGAGTGAGATGATATTTTGCATGATTCAGTTTGTCTGACCAGTTAGATTACTCTAGCTGAATTGCCAGTCCAGTAACTCCTTAAAGGAGAAGAGGCATCATCATCCAAGACAAAGATCCTGGCCTGTGTTCTGGAAACAACCCAACATTCTGGAGAAATGTGCCTGGAAGACTAATTATGATTACAAACTTTTGGAAGAAAATATTTGTGGCACGAGAGACAGGGCTGTGACTACCAGCAGTCATCATCCTCTGAAAGAGCGATCCACTCATTTACAAATCTAACTCAGTAGAAGCACTGCTTTTGAGGAGAATCCTCTGAAAACCAGACATCTAAATCTAAGTGGAAACATAATTTCCATTTCCTGATCCTCTAGAATAAACTCTAATCTAGTCCCACTTGTCCTCAGCAATTTTTCTTTGGCAATGACATTTCCAGGAAACTTATATAGCTGCTTACAGCACCACCTCTCTAAGCCTCTCTCTAAGCATCTCTCTGTACTCGAACAAAATAGCTGAAATTCAGCACTCAAACCTCTGAAGATGAAGTGTTTAATCCAAACCCATTTATCTCTCAGATTTGAGCCCAGGATTTGTATCCCCTGTCTGTAACCATGCAAAAGTTAATATTTGACATTTGTGGGTTTTCTTACTGTGAGCATTTCTTGCAAGCTGAGGCTCAGATGGGAGGACATTTTTTGAGGCTGAACAAAGCCTTTCCAAACTTCATGTGAATAGCAGCAATCAGACCAGTGCCACTGCTGAGCAACAGTGGATTGTGGTCATGTATTTTGGGTTGTTTTGTGTTTTCTTTTTAACTTTTTGCCTTTCTGAGGCTGGGACAGGACAGAACAGTTCCTGTGCCAGGCTCCACTGCTCCTGGTCTCAGCCCCAGTGAGACAGGAAGACCTCCGGGATTACAGCCGATGCAGATGGCTGTACTCCAAGGTGCACATTTCCTGCAAGGAAGCTCAGCTGGGAATGCTGGAAACCAGCTGGAAAACCAGGTCCTGCACAAGGCTTCTTCACTGGAGCCTGTGCTGCACAAAGAAGTCAGAGGGAGTTCAGCGGTGTGAGCTGCTGATCCTGCAGGTTTTTCCAAACCAGAGGAGGAACAAGGTGCTGTGTCAGGGACCTCATGCAAGACTTACGTGAGGGCTGACTCCCTTGTCCCTGGGAATGAAGACAGGGTGTGAAGCAAGGGAGTAAAATTTCTGGCCAGCATGTACCTGAAGTGTTTCTGCAAAAGCCCCTGGCTCTTGGTAAGGATGTGCCACCCTTTGGGGAGTGCTGTGCTGGCTGCCCTTGGGTCAGAAACTCTTCTGCTCAGAGTTGGGACTCCTGGGTGTGGCAGCATTGAAGATCACAGCCTTCTCCTCTGGGAGCATCTGGTGCTCCTGCATCCACATCAGGGCTCGTCTCCTCCTTCCTCCTCATCCCTCTGCCTGTGGAGGCAGTACCATCTCCCCCCTCCCTCCTCCCAGGGCAGCCACCTGCAGCAAGTGAAGGTGCTACTGCATCCTGGGTAAGGCAGCATCTGTCTCAAAAGCCTTTCTCACCTGCTTGTACACCTCTGCATGAAGTTAAAAAAATGATGGGGGAAAAAACTACTCTGCCCAGACAAACTGCTGCTCCTTTGCAGAAACCTTTGTTTGTTTGTTTGCAGCTCTCGTACATAGAGGATTTAGTTTCCTTTTCTCCCCTTCATTAATAGGTCTCTGCTGTCGTGGTTTGGATCTCCGGCTTAACACAGAGATAGATTCAGACCACACATGGAGGCTGGAGAGATGATGACCCGGTAGAGCTGCACACCAGGTGCATCACCTCCCACACAGTGCTTGGGCCACAAAAATGCCCCTTACTGTGCCAAGCAGAAAAAGTCACTAACCACTGACTTAACAGGCTCCCTGCTTACTTTCACTGGAGCTCTCTGCCTCCATGTGTACCCCTTTCTTGCTGCTGATGCACCCAGCCGTGCCTCTTCCCCTTCTGCTCTCTCAAACTGTGCTTGAGGTTCCAAAAAACCAGATTTAGGGCTGTACTGCCATGCACTGTGGTGCAGAAATGGACAAGTCCTGGAGGTGGTGGGTTTGCTGGACTTGTAGCCTCCCCAGAGCCCAATAGGTGCTGGTGTTTAGAGACTGGACTTTAGTGGAAGGGGATTTCCCCTTTTATTGACTGCTCCCACCAGGCTGTCTAAGATGTGGATCAAGTAACCATTGCTGTTTGGCTTGACATGCAGAAGAAGACCAGTGCTGGTTTAACAAAGCAGCAGAGAATGCATGTAGCTGTGTCAGCCTTCCTTGCTCCTCTTGCTCTCAGGGAGAGCTTTCCCTCCAGCTCTTGAGGCAGTACAGCTGTGCCACTTAAGTCTCCTGCAAGACCTTTACTTCTTCCACAATACAAGAGAAAACTGCAGATGTTGAAAACAGTGGTGAAATACGACCCGTCAGGTTTAAGCTATAAAATTGTTCAGCCTCTGTGATGTGCTGCTCTAATTCCATAGCTGTTCATTGTTTGAAGTGAATTCTTTACTTCTTACTCAGAAGTAAAAAACATTAAGACATAAATGAACAAGCAATATTGATTCATAAGCAAGGGGATGTCTCAGTTTTTCTGCAAACCCATTGATCATGGGTATGAGAGACGAACATCACCTCAGCTTTTTCAGTCTTCATAAATTCAACCTGGTCAAGTGTCTGTCAATTTTGTCTGACCCAGAACACCACCCTAAAATCTGTGTTTCTCCAAAAGGTTTTATGGACTACAGGAGCTATAGGAGCTATATAGGAGCTATTCCAAACTCTCCTCTGTTACAGACTGACAATAGGCTGTGACCCTTACTGCTCAAAAAACTGCAGCAATAACTTCGTATGGGAGCAGTTTGTGTCTGGGCAGCCTGCCCTGAGGCCTGTGGACTCTGCTGTGCTGTGACACAGCATAGCAGTGTGGTCCCCATCTCCCCTCCACTGCTTTCCCTTCTGTCTGGGTGCAGAGGTGACAATTTGAGCATTAGTTATTAATTCATAATTGTAGCATAAACCAGCAGTAAGTTCAGAGAGAATTGGTGATCCCTTCTCGGTGTAGTGCATGGTCATTGAATCTTGTTTTTGAAGGCTCCTGTACTGGTACCTCTCTGCTGTGATGGTTAGCACAAACATAAATATCTCTGATAGTGCTGAAAGGGAGAGAACATCTTTCTTAGGTCATCGGAAGTAATGGATTAGGTTGTGAAACCTTTTAATTTTAAACAGAATGATTTGGCCAAGGTGGGCTGTTGGCATGCAGGCAGGACACTTCTGTACCTTCTAGAATTTGTGGTTAATATATTCCCTAGACTACCTTTTCCACTCATGTAGCTTACACAAATATTTGACTTGAACTGATACTGCTATTAATCTGTTTAGAATGCTGCTATACTGTTTACACAGAGAGGAAAGCTGTAAGTCTGCTTGTCCAAATAGTTTTAAGCAAGGGCAATGCTGTGTTTTAGCACCTGGCATAAATATTTGGAAAAATTATAAATCCCAGATAACCTTGCCTCTCTCAGATGTAATTACTGCTTCCTAAAACCTATTCCCTAAAGGTCCTCTCTTTTTTGTTGTTGTTATTGTTGTTGTTGCATTTAAGAAGACCTTGACTTTTTTCTCTGTGAATTTTATTTGCACATCCTTCATGAGCCTAATCAATGCTGTGACTTTATGAATTAAAATATTTGTCTACCTATATTTGTGCAGATAACATAATCTGGCAGAATGCAGCAAGATCACTTAAAAGTGTGTGTGATGTGAGTTAAAACATGCCTACTTGAACAGATCATTTCAGAACAATGCAGTAAGCTGTCTCAAGTTCTGTATGTCCTGTTTTTCTTCTCACATACATTTGAATTGCCTTATTATTCCCTTGAGGGTCTCTTATATTGAGAAATATTGCCTTTAAATAATAAAATCTTGGTGCCACTGCAGTATAGTGGACCTTGGTTTTGCAGCTGTCTTTTCTTTAGCTGAGGTGTATCTGAAACATGTTTGTTTTTTCTTAAGATTTTGACCATTACCAATGCTTTTTGTAATTTCTGTTAGGAAAAATATATGTGATTTTTCATGGAAAGGAAAAAAAAACCTTCAGTATTCTTGAAGCAGTTTATGGTTGTTATTTTTGACTGTGAGCCAAAAAAGAAAAAGATCAGCCAGAATATTTTTATGTGATTATGATTATTATACTGATATTCCAAGAGTGAATCACATGTGCTACAGTCTAAGCAATCTCCCCACAGAGAAAGGGGGAGCTGAGCACCTTTGGGGCAGGAGTGTGTTTTGTGCATTGAGTTTTCTATACAAACTGTTGATAAGTGCTGTGAGACAAAAATATCTTTATGAAGTGTTTTCTCAGCTTCATTTAAATTTTCTGTGATCTGCTTTTTTTTTTTTTTTAAACCAAGCAAGCAAGCAAGGTTTGCTTTTGGATGAGAGCTTCTTTGAATTTGAGAGATCAGTTTCAGTGTGCTTGACCTCTTGTACTACTTGTTCAGCTTTTCAGAAAACAGCAGCTTCCTGGTTCTAAAGATCTGGGTCTGTTGAATCGCATTAATAAAAATGCAAATTGACAAAGACTAAAACTGATCACTGGAGTTAAAGTGCATTATAAATAATGATGCTTTTGACAAGTACAAACTCATTGCAGAAAAAATATCCAAATTTTGAAATGAAAATTTCAGTTCAAAAATAGGGGAAGAATTTGGAATTTCTTTGCATAATTTCCAACTGCTTCTTGCCTTGGGGACAGCAACATGGGGGAATGCAAGGACCTGACCCAGAGGAGATCTGGGGGTGATGGGATCTGCCTGTCAGAGGATCTGTGGATACTGAAGGGGAAGAGAAGGCTGTTCAGTGATGGAGGAGAAGGAGTTCAGAAAAAGCTGTGGCTGAGGAAGCCATGGATGCTCAAAAGAGAACACACTGTAGAGAAGGCAAGCTAAGGACCAACCAAGTCAGGAAAGGTTCAAATATATTTATGTATCTGTTATCAAGATTGGAAATACAAAGCAGGTTATTTGTATGGCTGTGAAACTAGATCAGATCTTTTTTATAGCAATGTGCACAGATATCACCTGGAAATTCCAATCTCTTTTCCCCAGGCTCCATGGATCTGGTGAAATTCTGTGAATTGTCCCAACTGCCATGTGTGCAGGATATGAGTAGTCATACAGATAAGGAAGTGATGAAGGGGTACATATTTCGTAAAGAAGTCAGAGGAGGAAGAAATGACAAAATTTGAGAGGCACTTTGAAAGGAACTGTGCCATGCTTACATTCTGCACAGTGTCACATATAATTTCTTTTTAGCTCACAGCAATCTGATTTCTTTCCAGTCAGCTTTCTCATATGCAGAAAATCTACTAAGTTGCATTTAATTACAACCCAAAGATTAAAAAATTATTTGTTCCTCTTGAACTAGTGCTCTGTAAATGTTCAAAGTGCCTGTAACCCATACTGTATATTGCAGAGCAGAGCAGTTGCATCCCATGTCCAGGAACCTTGCCAGAACCCTCTTCTCTGCATTGTCTCTGAGTCAGGAAATCTAAACATGTATTGCAGTTTGTCAAACTTCCCAAAGTGCTGCTCTGCATTTTGGGCTATGGTGAGACTCTGTTTATACCTCCCTCAACCATGAGCGTGAGAGCATGGAAAGAAAAGAATAATGGGAAAGAAGAACAGGAGTGAGATATTCCCATTGGAAACTGCAAGTGTCGGTATACAGACTGATTTCAAAGCTGGGGGTCCGTCCTCAGCCTTTGCGTAGAGGCAGCCAAATGCCTGAAAAAGATGACAATGGTTGAGCTGAGTGCAGTTTTTTGGTCAAACCTCTTTGGAGACAGGCAGAGGGAATGAGAAAGGGAGAGAGGGAGAAGAGGTGGTAGATGTAAACGATGAATCTGTATTCAGTGGCATGGAGAAATATTGTTAATTTGTGTAGGTGTTAACAAACTGTGTTAGGAGAACGGAAATGCAAATACAGATGTCTGACAGATCATGCACCTAATTTGACATAAAAATATTTACAGATTTTCTTCCCGTGTGTCCTCTAGTTCTGTTGAAATAAAATATTCCAGTTTTGGTGGGAGTTTTATGAGTTGAACAAAGCAAGATGGCCAAAATACTTTTTTAATGTGTATTTGATTCTTGAAAAAAATACTTGAAAAATATATATCGGGTTTATTTGAAGATGTTAAAAATCTCCACCCAAACCTACCTGTATATTTCATATTGTTACTATTTACATCCTTCTGCAAAATTGCCACAAGAAATAAATGCCAAGACCAGAGGCTTTCATCATTTTGAAATGCTAGATACTTATGAAGGTGTCTGAAAGACACACAGACTTTCATCTGTAAAAGCCAAAGGTAAGGAAGTGTTGGAAGTTTTGGAAGTGTTGTGTGGCTCTCCATGCCTACCCGAAGCAGAGCAATTCTTTGTAATAGACCACAAGACAGGACTCTCCAGGGCTGACGCTCACCTCTGTACTGAACCTTGCTGCCAGACACAATCACAGAGGGGAGGGGAAGAGGGGAGGAGCTGTTGAGTTAGATCTACTTTAATGTTATTGGAGAGGAAGGCAAGAAAAGCCTCAGAGGATCAGATCAGTTCTGCCAGCCTCTACCACAACACAGAGTTTCCCTCTGACCTAGGAAGGTCGGGAGGGAAGTCACCATCTGATCTGTTTTTTATTGTCATCTTAGTTTGCCCCATGTTTTCTGTCTTACCTTGCCTAGGAGCACACTTCAGGTACCACTGGCCTGAGACCTGTGTGTAAGGAGAGGACTAGGGAAACCAACAGGTTGAGGGAGGTAAATCTCCCCCTCTACTCTGTGCTTGTGAGACCCCATCTGGGGCAGTGCATCCATATCTGGGGCCTCCAGCACAATGGAGACATTGACCTGTTGTTGGAATGGGTCCAGAGGAGGGCCACTACTTTGAGCACAGGGCTGGAGCACCACCTCTGTGAAGACAGGCTGAGAGAATCAGGGCTTTTTAGCCAGGAGAGGAGAAGGCTCCACTGAGACCTCATAGCACCTTCCAGTGGTTAAGAGGGATTGCAACAAGGCTGTAGAGGAGATTGTCACAAAGGCATATAGTGATTTAACAAAGGGGAATGGCCTTAAGCTGAAGGAGGGTAGGTTTAGATTAGATGTTAGAAATAAGTTCTTTACTGTCAGGGTGGTGAGACACTGGAACAGGTTGCCTAGAGAGGCTGCAGACTCCCTGTCCATGGAGGTCTTCAAGAACCTCTGAGTAACTTGGTCTAGTGAAAGGTGTCCCTCCCCATAGCAGGGGGTTTGGAACTAGATGATCTTTAAGGTTCCTTCCAACCCAAACCATTCTATGATCCCATGATTAAATGGTAGCCAGAAGAAACTTTTCAGGCACAGGCAGATCAGGACATGCAGAATGTAGCACTTCGTCCAGCACAATCTTCAGGCCATCAGCAGTGTTATTGATGTTGACTCATGATAAATGTGATTCAGGATTCACCATTCTATAAGAAGTGCACACAGCACAGAGCTTTCCCTGTACATATTTCTGAAGGCACAGGACTACCCTATTNAAGTCACCATCTGATCTGCTTTTCATTGTCATCTTAGTTTTCCCCATGTTTTCTGTCTTACCTTGCCTAGGAGCACACTTCAGGTACCACTGGCCTGAGACCTGTGTGTAAGGAGAGGACTTGGGAAACCAACAGGTCGAGGGAGGTAATTCTCCCCCTCTACTCTGTGCTTGTGAGACCCCATCTGGGGCAGTGCATCCAGATCTGGGACCTCCAGCACAAGGGAGACATTGACCTGTTGTTGGAATGAGTCCATGGTGCAGTGTTTCACGGTAGGAAAGGCTTTGGAAAATGAGCAGCCTAAACCTTATGTGCTGCAGAGTAATCCAGGCTCTTCTGCAATTGCTGAAGTTTCCTTCTGCATCTAAAATGCCTGCACTTCTAGGACAGGCTCTGAGTTTCATGGCCCCAGATGGNTAGAGGAGATTGTCACAAAGGCATATAGTGATTTAACAAAGGGGAATGGCCTTAAGCTGAAGGAGGGTAGGTTTAGATTAGATGTTAGAAATAAGTTCTTTACTGTCAGGGTGGTGAGACACTGGAACAGGTTGCCTAGAGAGGCTGCAGACTCCCTGTCCATGGAGGTCTTCAAGAACCTCTGAGTAACTTGGTCTAGTGAAAGGTGTCCCTCCCCATAGCAGGGGGTTTGGAACTAGATGATCTTTAAGGTTCCTTCCAACCCAAACCATTCTATGATCCCATGATTAAATGGTAGCCAGAAGAAACTTTTCAGGCACAGGCAGATCAGGACATGCAGAATGTAGCACTTCGTCCAGCACAATCTTCAGGCCATCAGCAGTGTTATTGATGTTGACTCATGATAAATGTGATTCAGGATTCACCATTCTATAAGAAGTGCACACAGCACAGAGCTTTCCCTGTACATATTTCTGAAGGCACAGGACTACCCTATTTTATGAAAACTGTTTCTCCAAACAATTATATGCAGCCTGAAATATAGTATTGGGCCTGGGTGGCAGCTGAGATGAGCTGTCCCCTGGGGCCCTGGCTGGCTGCATTGGCTGGTGAGGAGAGAAGGGGCAGGAATTTAGCTCTGCTTCACCTCCTGCCCCTGAGCAGACTTCTGCAAACAGGAGGCAGAAGGAAATTTGGGCTTGAAATAGGTAAGTCCATGGTGCAGTGTTTCATGGTAGGAAAGGCTTTGGAAAATGAGCAGCCTAAACCTTATGTGCTGCAGAGTAATCCAGGCTCTTCTGCAATTGCTGAAGTTTCCTTCTGCATCTAAAATTCCTGTACTTCTAGGACAGGCTCTGAGTTTCATGGCCCCAGATGGAACAGAAAATGGTTGGGTTTGGATTCAGCTCACCAAAACAACAGACAGAAACACTGTGCTGTGTAGTCAACTCTTTTCATGAACAGGCAAGGGAATGCATTAGATGATATGCTCTGTGGTTATCTTGTGGTTATCTGTTACTTAAATATGCTGTCCCAAATTTATGTACGTAACAAAATTCATGGTAAGGACTACAAGAAAAAACTCAGTATAGCCTCTACAATGTCATTCTCCCACTGGAAATCATTAAAGAATGGCTTGTTTCTTACCCTCTATTAACACATCCATTTCTGGACAGATTTTTAGTCTTGCATTAAACCAAAATGTAACAATTTCCCAAAAGGAGGAAAGATGACAGGAAGACTGAATGGCTGGAGACTGGGGGAATGGATGAATGCTGTGGAACTGGAATCTTTCCAGGTCTCCTGAGCTATTTCTGCTTTTGCAACACTGATTAGTTTGCAGAGCATTTTCTCTGTAATTTAAACCTATCTGTTTTCATGGATGACTCATTTTAAGAATAATGATCTGGATAGGGACAAATCTGTGCTATGTACTTAGAGTAGAACTATCCTTTTTACTTTCCACATGCAAAAAAAAAAAAAAAGAAAAAAAAAAGTGAGATTTTCAATGCTGAATAGTTAAATAGTCTGCCTGAGGTGAAAACAGTTCTAGTATTGCTGTTAAAATCTAGTCTCAAACAAGGTAAATCTGAAAAGATTTATGTTGAGCAATCAAAGGAAGAGTATAAAAATCCCTACTAAAAACACTAAGGATCCTGGCATTCAATGAAACTGCACAAAATGAGAATAGGCAACAGATAAGGAAACAAACAATTCCAAGCACTATAAGGACATTGTAAAGAAAATGTATGCTTGTACCACATTTTTCTGGGAACAGGTTTCCTACAGGAGACATGCAACCTGCAGCTCAGATCTAAGAAGAGAAAACAGAATCTTCCATCCTTGCTATAAGTGGTGGTGTAAGAATCAGCTGGTCAACCTCTTAGCATTGGAAACAGCTGACCAGCAGTGAAAAAAATTGGTATTTTATCAAACTATTATTACAACAGAGAGATGATTTTATGATCTCTCTCAGGGATTATATATTACAGTGAACATTGATATTTTTGCAAAGTGGTCAAGCTCCATAAATGGCCTAAAAATGCTATAGTCTATTGGAATTTTCATAGACATATAAATTTACGATGTTTTTATTGACAAAAATATGCTGATGCAGTCCTGATTTTCAATGAAAAGGAGTAGATGAAGTTTTTCCTTCCACAAAAATGAAGCCATTGTCTGCATGATAAAACAATTTAAATGCTCAGCATCATTGGCACAAACAAACTAGTCATCTGCAACTGATCTGAAGTCAGCTTGTAAGGAAATTGGTCCATAATGGCTGGTCAACGACCTTGCAGATGATATCATACATCATAGTACAAGCAGGAAAAGTGGTGAGAACACTGAAACAGAAGTAAGAATTAGAAAAACTTATCTAATGAGACACTGTGACTTGAAGCCACAGAGCCTCCTTCTTCCTGGGGTGGCATAGACTTCTAACTTCATTTCAGTGGAATATGTTTGATGAATTTCCGTTTCTCAGTGTGGATTATTTTGGTGGTGTTTTCATTTACACACTGCAAGCAGGATTCCTTGCTAACCCCTTGCTGACCCCTTTTACACTTTCCCTTCCTGTTTAAGATCTCAGCTTCCTTTATTTTCCTGAGCACTTTCAAATACTTACCACTAGGTGCACAGCCAGATGTGCAGCACCTGTGCTCCTCCTCTGAAGATAGATTTCCAACAGATTTGCTCATTTTGTGTTCTTATCCATCACAGCTAGAATATACTTAGCTCTTAAAGGATGGTAGAGGTACAAATGAGGATATTTTTATGATTTGTTAGGACCAGAAAAAGGGCTAACTTAAGCTACTATTGTTCTTTCAAAAAAAAAAAAGTGTTTTATCATTCATCTTTCAGACTATGGAAGTAGAAAGCAGTCCTCATCATCAGAGGAGCTACCTATTTTTTCCACATGGAAACTTAATAGAGATCTCCTTGTTTAGTAACTAAACCTTTATAGTAAGAATATACGAAAAATAAAATTCCACTATATGGCAACATTCCTGAAGAATATGGCGTGCATGAGAATGAGAAATATCGCTTTTATAAAGATTTGGGCAATAGTAAATGCTAATGGGTTTTTATGTTTTTAATTGTTCTAAATTCATAGAAATTTGATGTAGACTTCTTTTTTATTATTGTAAATGCACATCTTTTTCTTGTTTATTTGCTGAAGTACAGATTTCCGTGTATAGTTTTATGACTCCAAAGGTTGTCAGTTTGTGCATGTATCAGTTGATGGTGTCAAAAGGAAAAATATTCCCCTTATCTGCAGCCCACAGGGGGCTGTTTTTCCAACCATAAATTTCTTTGGTGGCAGCTATCCATTCTGAGGGGAGGACTCTTTCTAGCTAGGAACCCCACAACATCTTAATAGTTACTGCCAGTTAGATATGATCCCCACAGTTCATCCCTGGACTTGACGTGCCTTAAAACAATGAGTGCGACACTCATGGCTGGAGAAAATTTGACCTTGTCATATGAAACGGTGTTTGAATTTGAAACCCTGATCCAGACACTGTGATTATGCCAGAAAATAAAATCTTCCATTTTCTTGCCAACATTCCTGGCTGTCAGATACTTTAGACTGCCGGAGCCTGGAGCCCCATTATCTATGTGCTTTATAACTCCCTTATGGTTTGAAGTGGACTGAAGGGGTTCACACCTTTTTGCTTCACACCTCAGCTGTCTATTATTTTATTTGCTCGCCTGTATCCAGATGTGTACTCCCTCGCTGAGAGTGCTATTACTTACGGTGCCTTCATTGCTTGAATTGACAGTTGCAACGGATTCTTTATCGAGGAGGATGGGAATCTTTGGTCGAGGTTCTTCATTCACAGGTGATGTGGAGAAGGAAGCAGCAGTTTTGCTCTCTTGGTCATTCCCATGGGGCTGGAGTAGGGTGCTCGGCAGGATTCTCACTCTGACCCCATGGAGATGTCTTTGTTTATTACTTGGGTGTGAGTAATTTCATTTCCAGTCAAAACTGCCTAGCTCACGTAAGAACTCATTTCTTTCTGGTGTGTCATCTTGACATGCTGAAATGCTACCACCAACACTACTATGTCTCCACAGGACCTTCAGAAGGAGGTCAGGGACATCCAGCTCGCACAGGGTGTTGAGTTTCCCTGCTGAACACGACAAGGTTGCGGTTTGACTAGGTATTCGAACTTCTATTTTTGGTTCCATTTTTGTCTGCAGGAGCATTATTTTTGCTGATAACCTCTCATCTGGGCAGAATCTCAGCATAGCTCTCCCCAGGCTGATTGATGACTTCCTGGAGCTGGTGTTGCAAAGCCGTCTGCTGAACACTGCTTCCTCCAGAGGCTCCGCCAGCTCTGCTTGGGCTGTAAATGGATTGTGTACACAGGCAGCTCAGGAGCTGCAGTGTGCTAACATTTTATGGCTGTTTTTTCCTTCTCATTATGTCTAATACTAGTCATCCAGGTGCTGCGGGCTTTCCCTCCCCCAGTTGTCTTGGTTGCTTGAACTTGTTAGGAACTGTTTATTTGACACCTACATTACCAGGATAAAAAATTGTTACATTTGTTTTGGTTTTGTGTTTCTTTTTTTTTTGTATTTCAGTGTAGCTGTACCCCTCCAGAGGCATTAACAACTGTACTGCTGCAAGAGTATTTGTTTCCATATTTAATTTGGATGATTTCCATTCTGCATCCGCTATTTACTTTTTGAGTCCTGGTAAAACTTGAAGTTCATATATGTGATAAAGATCTGTATGAACGGATCTAATCAAGCTTTCTTCTAGAACAAATCATGGAGATCATGCTGACCTTACCAACCAGTCATCCAGAAAATATGTCTATGGATTCAAGTAATTTATTAGTCTTGGCTTTTATTTTATTATTTTGTATATTGCTCACCATGAAATTTTCTCTTGCTAAACATGAGATCCTGCTGGGGATTTTGGTAGCTCTGCTCCACTTCTGTTCTTGTATGATTGAAATATGCTGTTGTTTTTCTTCTGTAAATGTGAATTCTCTTTCTGACAGAGGATTTTTTGACGCACAGATTGCTGCATCCAACGGCTTGATCTGGATTCCGTGCTCTTTTTCATTCCAGCTTGTTAACGTTATCTGCTGGTTTTTAGAGAAACAATTTTAGCTTTTATTTCCTGTCAGATCCACTTCCAGACGCATTTACCGCCTCCATCAAAAGTCTCTGAGATGCTACTGTCTAAGTGTCTTGAGCTACAGTATAAATAGATCTAGCAATTTGTTTATAAACATGCCTTTTTGCACAGATCACAGGGAAAGAAAAGCTATAGAGGCATTTTGAATAAAACAGCCCCACTTAGACCAATGCATGTTTATTCAAGAGCCTAGGCTCCTTCTGGAGTGTATGATAAACAAATACCTGACTGAATTAGATTTACTGCTCAAGCATCTCCCATGTACTGTGAAAGGATGCAGCAAATAAGAACACAAAGTCCCATCTTGTGTGGTGTTTGAGCAACACCACTTGGAGAAAGGAAGCTTATTGCTCCCCAAAACTCATCATCCCTGTAGGGCTGGAAAGAACAGAGAGTCTGTGGAGGGGGTTGTGCTGCTGCCCTCTCTGCACCATGGTCCTGGGGTCAGCTGGGAGCCTGACCCCAGCCAGTGACTCCCACGGCGGGGGGAGTGTGTCTGTGTGTGTGTCTGTGTGTGTGTCTGTGTGTCTGTGTGTGTGCAAGGACCCTCAAGCAGAATTCCCACCTCCCCATGTGGAGGGCATGCATTTCATCACAGCCTTAGATTGATTCCAGATGAGCAGAGACAACTACAGAGGAAAGACTGTTTGCAAAGGGGGTGATGCTAGAAATGGACTTTCTGCTTGAGTAACCTTGCTGCAGGCATGCTGAGCCCAGTTTCCCCCTGGAATCGGGGGAGAAGAGATGTGAGCTGGTGAGCCACTCTCTGCAAAGCTCTATCCCAGAGTTGTCCTCTGCTCTGCAGCAGCTCAACCAGAAAACCATCTCTGGATCAACATTCGTCCCTCCCTAAAAAGCAGACAGAGAAGATGGACACCTTGGTGGCATGGGCTCTGAACTCTGCCTATACCATCTGCTGGGCTGCCATCTGCTGACAATTATGCCTTTAAAGAAAAATTATTTAATGAAGCGCTGCTGAATAGATTCTCAGGGATAGCCCAAGACTCTTTCATTTAGTGTGATCACGATGAGGAAAGAATTGCCCATGGCAGCAGTCAGTAGAGGCAGGCCCATTCAGCTGTGGGGTGAAGGGTGGCTGCCTGAGACGTGGTGCACCTCGAGAGTGGGCCCTGGAGGCTGCAGGAGGTCACAAGCTGCCTGTGAGTCAGTGGAGTGGCATTGCCACAAAAAAAGCAAACGTCCACTGCCTTTATAAACAGGCACATAGTCTGCAAGAAATGTGGGGTAATCTTTCCATTCTGCTCCACATGGATAGTGCCTCAGCTGCAGTACGTGTTTCCAGAGGCTCTGGAGAAAGTGGAGTTAGTCCAGAGGGCAGTAGTGGGAGAGGTCGCGTTTCTGAGGCCTGTGACCACTGAAGGGAGGATGGAGGAATTAAACCTACTGTTGTACTAAAAGGGCAGTGGTACTCTGTTCTCCTTGGCATCTTTAAATGAATATAAATGAATGACTTGAATTTCAGCCAATAAAATTCAGGTTAAATGCAGGGAAAAACTTTATCTTTGGGGAGGAGGGAAATAGCTCCCAGGCATAAATTCTGTGACAAGGCTGCAAAGTCACCGGCTGAGAGCCAACGTTGGTGTCCATCTTGGAGGGACAGGGAAGTAGCAGGGAGCCTGGCCTCTCCTCCCTGACCTCCCCTTCCCCAGGGCATGGGATGCTTGCCAGGCACCTCCCTGCCCACCTAAGACAGCCCCACTGGCTGCACCAACCCCCTGACAAAAAGCAGCCACTCGACTTCTGTCAGTACTGACCTCAACTTTTCTGCACAGGTTTTGTTCTTCCTGACGGAGTTATGTATTACATTTTATGTAAAATGAAAACTTCTTATAATTTCTTTGCAGATTTATTCTTGGGCAATGCTGGACATTACAAAGGTTCAAAACAAATTAATATCAGTGTTGCAATTCCAGATTGTTTCTTTTTCCCCTTTGAAGTGTATTGTGCCTGGCATTTTAATGACTCCAGTTAATAACCCAATTTTTCCTCAGTGTGTTTTGGGTTTTGTTCAGAAACACAAAAATGTTAAAATGTGTCATTTAAAGGAATTTTGCAGAAGCATAAACTATGTTCATCTACTTTAGAGCTTGGGAAGTTAAGAGCTTCCATATGTCAAGATGCAGCCCTGGGTCATAGTATAATGTATGCATTCACAGCATGCAGAAATGG
This sequence comes from Nicator chloris, assembly GCA_013400495.1. Classification (NCBI taxonomy): domain Eukaryota; kingdom Metazoa; phylum Chordata; class Aves; order Passeriformes; family Pycnonotidae; genus Nicator; species Nicator chloris. The sequence goes on from WAAE01024867.1 coordinate 110,063, forward strand.
TAAAGCATTGGAGTCAATGTCTGGGAGAATTCAGCATTTTTTTTCAGATGAAATAGTCAAAACCTGAAAATATTCCTGGCAAGGCTTTAATAAGCATGATGGTTTCAGGTTAGACCTGCTGCAAATGCCAGAAGACCATGAATTTCATTCATTTTTCTTGAGGATCCTGGAAAGAGCATCAGCACAAAACATTTTCCTTTTATCCTTTTTTTTTCCACTGCATTTGATAGTTACAGTTTCCGTTTAGACTGACTCTGGCATTGGATAGCTCATAATGGGAATTCCATGGCTTTGGAGAAAAAACTTATTACATGGAAATTTTACGTACCCCTGTGAAGTTGAAGAGCAGCTGCAGCGGCTTTTCATGTCTAAATAAATGGGATTTTATCAAATAACAGTCCCCAGAAGTTCAATATTGGGAAATGAGGCTCTGAGGTGTTTATCAGAATAAAGCACAGGCTGCTGTCTGTACTTCCCAGCAAACTGGGGACAGAGGAGTATGGCAGAAACCTTGCATCAGTTTGCTGAAGCTCCCTCTGATGAATTTCTCTTCCCAGCAGGGGAAGCCACTTTGTTTTCTGATGTCCTAAATCAGAGCAGCACTTCCAAGCACAGATTCTGGGCTACATTTCAGAAGGAACTGGTCTGCTGCTCAGAGATGTGATTTTCCAGAAAACATGTTTTCACTCAAACACTTCTTTGATAAATATATTTTCAAAGTTGCTAGTTTAAGGGTTTGCTTACTTTGTAAAAGTATGTTATTTGTGTGGATTATTTTCTTTTATAAAAAAGTGAATGTTCATCTCATATTCAGAAGTGCTGTTTATTTATTCATCCATCCAAAGGTAGAGCATTTGACCGAAGCATGAATATTTTGGTTGTAAAGACGCCACCAACATTGATGGAAATTTCTCTTTGGGTACCTGAGATCTGTGTTTCTGTGGAAAAGATGATCTCCAGCAGATCTTTGGTTCATGTGGTACACTCCAGGCACATAATTGCCATGAGGAATTGCCATCTCTTCATCTCAAAGAAAAGAAAACACTCTTTTGTGTGAAGAGTGTGACTTCCCTCTGAAACCTAAATTATGTGCAAGAATGACAACATCCCTTTTCTCATTCAGTTTAGATTAAAAATATTTATTTTTTCAACTGCAAAAACTTTGGCCATTTTAGGTGAAAAATTTTCAGGAGCAGAAGGGATGAATAACCTTTTACTCTTGAGTTCTGAAATAAATTTTTGAACCACAATTAATATTTTATTTAGCTGCTTCTGCTTCTTTGGTGTCAGTCCAGAGCAGATGCTCACAAGTGTGCTTCTTACTGTCTTTTTAAAGCATCATTCAGGATTTTTTTTGTATCACTTTTTGTCCCTCGGAATGAACAGTCATATCACAGCGACATAGAAGATTCTCAGATAATTTTTACCCAAATATGCCTTTGTTTGATTTGTAAAATTTCCGTTTCTATTAAATTCCTATAGGATGATGAATTTTGAAAGCAAAATAGCTCTTTCTTGTTAGGCAGCCAGGACCTTGCTTTGGGCTGTAGAATAAAAAAAATGAAATGCAACCAATTTGTCTAAATTATGCACAGATTTTTCCTTTTTTTTAAAGCTTTACTTTGCATCTTTGGATGTCTAACTTGTTCTGGATTATGGGTCTTCCTTTTTTTTTTTCTTTTTTTTTTTATTTTCTGAGCTAATGTTTAGGACAAAAGGTTGCTTTCATTTGGTTCACAACTTTAAGTGTTATCTTTTAGATATCAGGACTTCTGGGAAATCATGCTCTCATTTAGTTCATTAACATCCTGTTGCCATCCCTGGAGCCCCCCAGACCCTTTTCTGTGGTGCTGCCTCCAGGTTGGCAGCCAGTCATGTGTTCCTCCAGGGGTACACCAAACCCGTCTTTGGGAAACCAGGCACCTCTCAGTGTATCCTGTGCCAGCAACCACAAAATAGCAGTAAGTAATGAGCAAATCTGATGGGGTGACACAGGCATCACTTCCAAGGAGCCCTGTCAGGGAGCAATGGGGTGGTCCCAAATCATAGCACCAAGGTATTTCTGCGGTGCCGTACAAAAGTTTAGGCTTCACTCAAATACTTTCTTTTCTTGAGTTTTTCTGCATTTAACAAAAAAAAAAATGGAGTTGTTTTCTTTTCTTAACCTCTTTGTAAAAATGTTACTTTCCTGAAAAATGCCCAAAGAGATCCACTAAAAGACTATGGCTACAAGTCTGAAAACTTCCATTGCTCCTGAGCTGGCTGGCAGCCTCAGCTTGCTTAGGAACCTGTCACCAGAGCACAGGAGGCTCTTTTCTGAGTTTCAGACCCATTCCTTTCTTTTCACTGTTGTTTATCTCCAGTGCTGAATGCATAGAAGAGGAGATAAATCACTGCAATTGCTGGTATTTCATACTTAAATAAAAACATCCTTGATGCTGTATGTACTTCCATTCTGTGAAAAGATAATTGCTGCTCAAACTGAGAGCAGGTCAAAAGTGCACAGAAGCCATCTCAGGGTTAAAAACAAAATAAATAAATAAGTAGCAGAATCTGTTGACTCTGGTGTGGAGAAATGCACATCTGAACTCCCTGTTGTATGCACGAGGTGTTTCCTCACTTACCAGACAGAAAATTTTGGATGAACTTCCTGTGGTGACGCACCTCACATCAGCGCTCAGCAGATAATAACAGGGAACAAGACTGTGACTCGGAATTAGTACTGTGCATGCAGGGTCCTGTTTGGGACTTGCTGCACTAGTGATGCTGCAAAAAATTTGAGGAGCCCAGAGCAAGCACCACCAAAATGTATAAACATCAGTGAGAAGAAAAAGAAAGAAATGGAAGGAAAGCAATCCTTTTATATTTCCTATTCTTTTCCTTCAGGATATCTGTCACACAGCAAGCAGAGCAGAAAGAAATCGGCAAAGAAGTGGAGGGTGCCTTAGATGGGTAGATATGAGTGGCACAGGCAGTGGAAGGAGGGAAAGAATTTTAATCCTGTGGTGCCAGGGTTAAGCCTCCTATCCTGGGCCATGGCCTTGTGGATGAGCACACCAAACCTGCTGTGGGGAGCAGCAACCACCTGTGGCTGTGGGGAGGTCAGGGTTCCCCTCAGCCACCTCCACTCCCTGTTTTGAAGGATGGGTACCTGTTGGTGTGCTCAGTAAAGCACTAAGCAGGTAGGTAAGGAGCCCTTAACTGCTGAAAATGGCCTGACTCAAAGGATAATAACAAGAGACAGCAAGAAGTAGTAGTGTGGTAAATAATGTAGACTATTCCTGCGAAGGAAAGCAGTGAAAGGCTCACTGCCTCCAACAGGAAGGGAGACATTCTTCACCATGGTAGTGGTTAGGCTATGTAGCAGGTCTGATTTCTGAGATCATACATAACATGCCAGGCATGTTACCTATAATTAAGCATACCATCAGGCACCATTTACCTAGGGGAGTGCCTTGGCTCCTCTGCTCTTTCCAAAGTTATGCAATTACCTCCATTAGGCACAGCTCCCTGAACACTGAATGCATAGAAGGGGAGATAAATCATAAAGCATCCATGACTCATGGAGGGCTGTCTACCTGTCCAGCTGCTCACAGACTCAATTAAACACCATCATGGAGCAAAACACAGGGTCCATTTGCACTGCAGCATGCCATGGCAGCCAGGTGCATGAATTACCTTGTAAAAGTGCCAGGTCAGAATCATGAGGGGAAGGGGGGCACTCCCCTGCATGTGCACATGGGAAGCTAGATATTGCTCCAGCATTATACTGACAAACATCAGGCTTAATATAAATATTGCTCTACAAATAAATTAAAAAAAAAATTAAAAATAAAGAAAACTGCAAACTAGAGTGGAAATGATGATGTATGCTAAATACTGTCCTTGTTAGAGGTCTGATCTCTGATTTCAGTGCTGGTCTTTATCAGTGTCATTTTTAATGTCGCACACTTAGACCGCTGAATAGCAGCGATCCCCAGCACGATGTAGCGGATGGTGTTAAGACTCCAGCCTAATACTTGAGACGCCTTGGTTTTATTCCCTTCTTTCATGGACTAATCCCAGATTCATCCCAGCTAAATTTAGGAACTGCCTGAAGAAGGAGCTTTGCTTCCTTCCAGAGGAGCCAGTGATGATACTGGGCTGTGGTCTCTCTATGCCTTGTATTTCTCAGAAGCTGGGGAGGGGGCTCAGGACACTGGGGAAGGTCTGGGAAAATAGAAAGAGACTGGAAAAGAAGAGGGACTACTGCCAAGCACTGAAGTGAAGGACTACCTCTCAGGTAAAAGCTGTCAATTTTCATCGCTGAAGTAGGAGAAATGGTCTTTATGTCAAAAAGAGGGTGAGGAGGAGGAATATGTGGAGCACAGTGAGGCATGTTGATGAGACAGTAATGGGGAGAAAAACAGGGAACTTTAATTTAGAGACCAATCCCAGCCTGTTTCTTCATGCACCAGTGCTGCATACCAAGTAACTCATGAGGATTTGAAAAAAGCTAGCCTTTCCTTATGGACTTGTCAGGCCAAAGCTTGGATTCTCTATTATAATTAGAAAACAAAGTGACAGGCAAGCTTCTGTCTTTTCACAGACCTCTGGAAGAAGCTCAGAGGATGTGTTGAACCATACTCAGGGGAAAGAAGTGTTCATAGGGTTGCCAGTAGCAATACTGCTGGGTACATCAGCTTGCACTGAAAGTGCCCTTCTGAAAGAGAAGAAATGGTAGATTGGCAGATGTTGTGATGATGGGCATATGAAGATTAGAGTAGATGTGGTGTTTTAGACTGCAGTATGTGGCTACATATCATCACCAGAACACGTAGAGAAAAAGTCACTGGATTCCTGTAAGCAAATGTTAATGTACTGAACTGGCTTCTTTTTCTTGTTTTGGTTTTTTAGTTTGTTTGTTTCAGTGAATACAGCAAGTATGTTATTACATGACTGTGGTAAAGAGCAGTGGACTCTAATGACCACAGCAAATTAAGCCTTACAAAAGCTCTATGAGTAGTAGTGTTATTATTGCTGGCAAAAGTCTTTAAAGGCAAAACATTAATAAATGAAAGGTGTTCACATTAACATTCCAGGTTTTTGATAATGAACAGCCCCATGGACATGCATTTGCTCTGACCATCTCCTCTGGAGCCTGCCGCAGATGAGGTGTGGACAAAGTGTTGCACTGATCCTGAGGATGACTCTTGACTTTTAGGAAATGTCATCCTACATCCTGTTGTGGCGTTGTTGTGGTTGTTGATACTGCTGGTTTCCTTTATTTCTCAGTAGGAAGCCTGGGGGATTTGAAGTATGTCTACAGTGCTTCTATTCATTTGTATCTTGGAGGACTTTGGCTGTAATGTGAAAATAGCTTTATATAAAACAAATTACAAAAATACATATAATTACAGAATATATAGATATATATAATTACAAATTACTAAAAAGCTGTCACTCTACATAGGAAAGACAAAAGGGAAGATGTGTAAAAAAAAAAGGAAAATTAAACATGCCTGGCAGCTTCCCTGTGGTAGATCCATCATCCAGAAACCATGTAAAAATACTGTCTTCCTCTCCCTCTCTCACTATTCTGTTTCTCTATATTTCTGATTTTTTTTAACTGTTTGATAATTTCTTTCCCATTGGTGGTTTGAGGGCAAAATCAGATTCAGAAGAAAGTTTGTATTTAGTGACACAGCATATGAAACTTGCCAGTAGCCTGTGAAACTTGGTGAAACTTCCTTCTTGGGCAGAGCTGTGCTTGGAGCAGCCACAGGAGGTAGTGCTCCGCTCCTGAATTGCTAGATTTTTCCCCTGAAGGAAGAATCAGAAGCATCTCCTTGAAGCCTGACAGGTTGGGCAGCATCCTGCTAGTCAGTACCAGCTGTTACCCAGTCACCCCTCCAGGCAGTGGCATCCTGAACACTTCACACTGCCTTGACTGGGTCACTTAATTGGAGAGAGGGACAGTCTGAAATTTGCCCTCAGCTTCCTGAGCTTGTCTGCACAAGTCACTCCACTGTCCTTGTCCCTGCTGTGGATCCCTAAGTTTTATTGTTAAAGTGAGATAAAATAAGTTGCCAAGGCTTAGGGTGACTTGTCCAGGGTACCTTGATGGGTCATTTGGTCAAGCAAGGTGGGAACAGCTGTTGTTTTGTCAGCACACATGCCGCCCTGGACAGGCTGGTGTGCTCCTCAGCTCCTTGTCTCTTGGGAAAAGTGGTCTGTGAATGTGCAGGAAGCATGCTGGGCCTTATGAACAACAACTGGAAAAGAGACAAGGGATACTTCTGTTTTATTTATTTACTCATGCCCTCCCAAAGCCTCAGTGTGGCCAGAAGCACTAATGGGGCTTTCTGAACCTGGGTTCAGGGAATGCTCTGGGGGTTTCAGTCCAGGGCAAGGATGCCATTGGTGTGAGAGAAATTTTAGTCGGGGAGTAAAGGTGTGTGTGTATGTCCTGAAAGATTCTGACCAGGCTGCTCAGCTTTTGAAAAGGGGGATGAAGGAAATCTGAAGATTATAAGCACTTCCCTGGAAAATAAAACCCTCAAGCCTTGACACATACCCTGTGGCATATAGCAAGCTGTTAAGTAGGTGACCTACCGAGTTTTATAGTACATTCCTCATCACTGAGAGTTTTTGAAACCATGGGCTGATTTTTAACTAAAATGGACGTGTTCAGTTCAAAGTGACATTAATTCAGGGAAGCCTTCTCACCTGTGTAGTAAGGCATATAAAACTGGATACTTGTGCTAGCCCTTTTCATTTATCAATTTATTAACATTTTTTCCAAATAGTAAATTCACTGGATATATTTCACAGATTGTGAAAGATGTTCTGCATGATTGTAAAAACTTGTTGTGGTCAGCAGTTTGTAGTGATTTTTGAACAGGAATGCATTTTTCTGTAAAGTACTATTAACTTCCACCCCCTCCTCTTTGCCTCCACCCTGGCTTGTGAATTGGTTCCAATTTCAAGTACTGAATCATGGGAACTTTTGGTGTTTTGTATTCTGGGTAGAATTCAGAGATGGCACACTTTCTGTGATCCACTTTATTGCAGCAAGATTCTTTCCAGAAACATTATACTATGTGTTGCTGTTTTGTGACTGGGACATGTGGTAAATCTACTTCAAGAATGAGTCGGTGCCAGATTCCACAATACATTTCTATGTTTTCATGCATCTAGAGGAAAATAAGAAACATCTGTCCTTTTTTTTTTTTTTAATTCACTGGAAAGAAATGTTATAAGTACAAACTATTATAGGTAGTACAAGGTGATGCACAAGTGAAATAAAAAGAGCCATTTGGAGGCATATTCTAGAGTTTATTTTAAAAAAGGCAAATCACTAAACATTATTTACTACCAATAAACCTTGATGTTTAATAAACTGCATCTCTATAGGAGTCAGCACTGTTTGTCTTGTGACCGTGACCTGTGTCTATGTGGAATGCTATAATCAGCTTTCAGGGTCTGAAATCAATTGCAATTTTTCACCTTTGTTGAAGATTGCTGTTGTGTTTTTAAATATTGACTCAAATTTCATATTTTAGAAATGATTTTTTCTTTCAAAAATGTTTTATTGCTGTGTTGTTCTTTAGACCCTTCTTTGGGGCTGTATCTGTTCAGGGGGACACATCCTTCCCTTCTGTTCACATTTTCATGCAGAGCGGCTCCAGCATAATTGTATGGGAAATTGTTCTGGGCCCTGAAAGCTAAAATTGGAAAGATACTACTTGAAGGTTAATGTAAAGAAAAACCAATTCATTTTTGCTTTAAGAACTGCAGGCACGATGAACAGCTTCATAGACCTGTCTCGATACAAATTTTTCTATAAGCTCACAGGCAGTCCTCTCAATAAAGACAACAAAACTACCGTCATATTTATCATGCTGGGGTGTTTCAGCTCCATGGGATAAACTTGGCAGTGTTCTTGCTCTGAGTACTTGGAAAGCATCCCTATACATCTCAGTTTGTAGCATTCTGGTAGATTAGGAATAAACTATCTCTCTTTTTTCACCCTTCATATTTCATATAGTGATAGTGTTTTCCCTGAGCGCTTGTTACAGTTATTTTTTTGGAAAAAAAATGCATTTTTCTGTACAATGTTGGCTGATAACGCAACAAGGCTATACCAGCGTTCTTCCCTTAGATTAACAAATCTCAGTCTAAACAAGATTGAGAGAGCAAGGATTGAGTGAAATGTTTTAGTTCAGAATTCCTTAACAAACCTAGGCAGAAATTTAAAATGCCTTGGAGAAAAAGGGTTTATCACAGCAAATTATTTCTATTGGGGAAGACAGGCCATAGTTTTAGAAGCCTCTGTATCGCCTTAAAAATATAATAAAATATAACTAAAGATTTATAAAATCTTTATAACTAAAGATTAGTTTGGTTTAAAATGCTTTGCAAATTTGAAAACAAATATTTCTTCTTCCTAACTGAAATGATTTCTTTTGGTTTACTGAAAACTTTGAAAAATAAAGATAATTTTTTTAGCAGAACTATAACCACCCAGATAATCAGCCACATGCATCGCCCCTTAGGCTCATATTTATAGCCCTCTCAAAATTACAGGAAGATATATAATAACAAATATTTTTAAAATATTTTTTCTCTTTTGTTTCTAACTTTGCCTGGGCAGGGTTTGTCCTGTCTGGTACTTGCTCCCATGTGAGTTCTTGTACCACTGCTGCCTTTGTGTGTGCATCAGTAACTTAAAAGTTGGACACAGTGCCGTGGACTTTTGTTAAAACCAAAAAAGTAATATTATTGAAAAAGTATTAGTCAGATACAATAGATAATTTTCTTGGAATTTTTACTTTATATTTGCCCTGCTGTTCTTCTAATACCTCATTAGGTACTTTTGCTTGTGTATGAGACACACATTTCCCAAGCATGCATTTCCTCTTCTCTTATGGCAATTTTAGTTGTTGGTGATCATGACAAATTGAAATCGAGCAGTTGTAGCAGTTTAGTTAGGATTCAACAAGACAGGAATGTCAAGAGTGCACTAGCTTGTTTTTAGGAGCACTATCAATGCTCCCTTTATCCTGTGGGAACAGTTGTGCCTTTGTTTTTGTGGTGCTGTTTTTTGGAAGATGGGTGAATAAGAGACCATTGATATTTTTCCCCCCACAAAATCTCATGTGTGTCCTTTGCCTGGCATGTTGCTCTCTGAAGCGTAAAACCAGTGTGTCACTTTGATTTTTACATATTTGAAAACCTAAAAGTGGGGGAGGATCAGTGAGAACCAACTCTGCAGGTACTACTGGATTATTTTATCCTGAGACTCCTAAAACGAGGCTATTCCCTGGCAACACTGTGGAGCATCACTGCTGGGTTCCCAAGCCTCTAACAACTAGACACGTGTTGATGAAGGATGAGGTAATTTCCAGATGAAGGGTGGACAGTGCTGCAAGAGTAGCAGCACTGTAAGCCTGGTCAACTGGCAGGAGAGCTGGTGGTGGGAATGGTCCCCTCAGAGGTTGTTACCACAGGTGTGCTCCATAGATGTCTGAGGTAGGTCCCACCGAGGGAAGCAGAAGGGAAGGTGGAGGAAAACAGTGGGTTACTGACAGTCCACTCTATGTGTATGTATTTTTTTCATTCAGTTCTCCCTTTGGTTGTAACAGACTTTGCATGACAGATGGCTTATTGTTTCTCTCCTGTGAGCTGCTAAAAAATTTCTGAGCGGAAACTCACAGTGCTCTTTTCAGAAAGGCACTTTGCAAGGTCTGAACTCTGTGAGGGACCCGAGGTCTAAGTCATGTAGACCACAGGCAGGAAAAAAGTGGTGGGGCTTAACATGTAGCATTCAAAAATACATTTGCTGCTTGTACTAGAGCCTCTTTAGTGTGGGATTCAGAAAACATAATGATTTCCAGATATTGCCAATATTAATATAATAAAAAAAAATCAGTTTTTTGGTGTTAAAATGTTAGTTGAAAGGAATGGAAAAAATACTGTTGAAAAAATCAATTTAAGTTTATAGGCCATGTGACTACATATTAAGAAGAAGCACAGCATCTTTAGAAACATCCATAATGAACTTTATGCTTTTGTAGACAATAAAGAGTATAAGCAAACCTAACTCAATTTTTTTTCTAGTAGTTATCACAAAAGTGTGTCTAAATGTAAGTATATAATAGTTATGAAAATAAAAATAAAATACACCAATTATTTCAGCTTAGATACTGGTCAAGATCTGGTCTATAGCCACAGCAGCAAGTGGATGGCTAGATCATCAGAGGCCCTAAAATACAGGGTCAGAGAAGGTACACTACATAAGAAATGATTATTTAAAACCAGGGAATATGTCCTGTGGAAATTTCTTTCAGAATTCCCTATACCATAATGTAAGACAAAAGTCTGGCTCTGGCTGTTTCAGTTTCAGCATAATATTTTTATGGATGTGGTATTACTTTAAAGCTCATCCTGTGGCTTTAATTCATCACATGAAAGCTGACTAATCTTTATGTATATTTGTGGATATTTTAGCAAGCACAAAATAACATTATGCTTAATAACAACTTATTCCTTTATTTGTTTTGTTTAAAGATATCATGAATCTTGAAGGGCAGGTTTGATTAAGATTAAATTTTTTTGTGGTTCTCATGCATATCCAGTATCTTACAGAACCGTGGAAGAAAGTACTAGAACAATAACCAGGTGCAGGCTTGAAGAAGTAAACAAACCTAGAATTTTTACCTCAAGACTAAAAGAAAATGTATTATACCTCTGGCCTGTCATTCAAAAGATTTGGTGACATTCCTAAAAATACAGAAAAAGCTTTCAAACCTGGCCCTATAAGAAGACAGAAGGGTACAATTTAAAAAATCCAAAAGCACCACCAGAAAAAGACAACTTTTGAGCAGGCTGGTGTGAGGTGCTGAACAAATGTAGAGTTTGACCCCTAAGTATTTAGAGCTGGATGATGTAAAGGACTACAGAAAGAAGCTGCTTGTTTCCTCTCAGGAATCATGTGTCAATTTTCAAACCTTCCACAGTAGGTGAGATCCTGCCTCCATCAAAGTTAGTGGGGCTTTATACTGATTTACCTGGTACCAGGCTTACATTCTCATGATCTAATAAAAGGAATGCTGAAATTAATTAAAAATCATGTTCTCAGTGACGTTCTGGCTCAGTGTTACACCTTTGAATGCTGCAATATCTTTTCTGTTTTCCTGTGAAGAGCCATTACCTGATAAACCCTGTGATTTGTTTTGGGGTATTTTTGTTGTTCTTTCTTTTTCTGTAATGATTCCCATGTCAAATTCCCCAGATTTGAGTGAAATAAGGAGCTCCCTTGGTGACCAAATTCTTGTTAACGATTTAAATATGTTCAGGGAAGGGAGGAGGATTTGCACTCAGCAAATGAGCTCAAGCTCACAAGTTCTTATTTTATTCCTTTTACTTGGAGCTTCATAATAAGGATGATTTATTTTCAAATGAATTACTTTAATAATAGGTTTTGAGTTACACAGAATATAGACAATCTTAACCCCCACCTCTGCAGCTGTAAAAGTAACAGCATGGGTGTGGTTGCCTGGTGGCTCGCCAGGATGATCTAGTTCAAGGGGGTGGATAAAATAACATTTACACTTACAGTAACTGTTTAAAAATGTAATTTGAGTTCTGCCAAATCCTTCCAGTTCATTTTGGGTATCCAGCTTGTTAAGGCTGCCAGCACTCAAGTCTTCCTCACCCTAGATTTTTGCAAGTTACCTCCTTCTGCATGATGCATTTTGCTGCAATACTGTTGCTACAGAGCATGAGGTTCTACCGGCCTTGCTCTGTAAATGGTTGTGGTGGGACACTCCTTGCTGTCAGCCTGCCCAAGCGAGCAGTGACTGAGCCTGGCCTGTGAGACTCAGCACAGAGGGAGGACTCAGTCCCAGAGGAAGTGTTCCACTTACAGACAGCTCTGTTTGTGTCTGCTGCAGTAAATGCTCCCAAGCCAAGTAAGGTCAGGCATTCGGTGGCTCCTTGAGAAAGCATGTGGTGGAGAAGATGGAGGCTTGGAGGTTGGAAGTTGCCTGTCTTAGTTGGAATTGCAGGAGTGTTTCAGGCAGTGTGGGCAATGGGAATTGGGCACCTTGTCTAATAACAACACAGGACGAGGTCTTGAACACTTTTCAGACTCACAGCTGCTTAAAAAGGGTCAAGTGTTATCTGAAATAGCCAGAACACTCCAGTTGGACTAAGTGCTTACTCTCCCCGTGTTCCTGCTAAGGCAGCACTTGTTTGAGGACACAGGGTGACCCTGCACCGTGGCTGGCACAGGCTGCCACACACAGAGCTTTGCTGTGTTTAGTCCTTGCAGCTCTAACCTGCCTCACCACTGTGCTGAGCAGTTGGGAAGTGCTGCAGCACTCCTGAACAAAAAGTGGAAGGCAGCAAGCAGTTACGGATAGGAATAGCAACCACTTCCAGTGACATTCTGTGAGCTGTGCTTACTTGTGTAAATTGATGGATTATAGGGATTTTTAGATAAAAACCCAAGCAGGGTGGTGCTTGGGCTGCTACTACTGCAAAGAAAATTGTTTTGGAGAGTTTGCCGTCTCTGCTGTTTGAAGGCCCGTGTTCACAGCAGGCCCATTCAAGTCAGCTTTTGGGACTACTCACAGAGTTCTTGCTAACACCAACCTATTGCATCACAGCATCCATAACTAATGCAGAATGGTTCACAGATCTTATTATGCCATCATATTTCACCCACTTTGGGTAAAATACCTTTTTTTCAAATCAGCATCTAGTGTTGAATGTGAGAGAGATGTAGAATCACCTCTTCAGTGACTTGTTCACATGGCAAATTATTGCCTTCACTTGTTAAGTCAACCTTTCTGCCTTGAATTTGGCAGTTTCTCAGGTTAGAAAGGTGTTGCGCTTTTTTCAGATTAAAGAGCAGTCTTACTACCTTTTCTAAGTGAAGGTCCATGTACACATGTCCACATGGTCATCAAGGCAGCCTTGCTTTGTGTCTGGATCCTGCAGTGATAACATTTGTGATCTTCTTTTGTCCACTACCTTCTCTTATCCAACACATTTGGAATACTTTGCTGATTTTAAACAAGTTTGAAAGAGTCTAAAAGTATCAAAGAAAAGACTTCTTGCAGGCTTGATGAAAAATTGGCCTGGTTAGAGGAGAGAGACTCAGAGAAGGGAGAGCTCAGCTGCCACACTCTATTTGGCAGCACATGGCCAACCAGTCAGTGGGAAGGTATTTATAGGCTACCTGCAGCATATGTTAGTGGAGTCAGAAGAGACACCAAACTGGGTAGAGTTTTCCTCAAGTTTTGTTTACATCAAACCCCTTTACACCAAAAATTTATATGAATTCATGGATCAGGAATTTTGCGGTCCATAGAATCTTTTCATTTTATAAAATTGTTTTTCACTTATTAAGCTTTTCAGTAAATTACATTGTCTTCTGCTCTCAAGTACTCTGTGTCTTCTTGTCTTTCCCTTTTACCCTCTCCAGATTTTTCAAAACTTGAATTATGCATACCAGACTGTATGTAGAAACTGTTACTGATTTTAACAATGTCTTATACACAGCCTTATTTCTCCTTTCTTCAAAACCTTCCAGCTTTTCTTGCTGTGGCTTTGAAAGGTGAATGTTGCTTATCTGTCCTGAACCCCAGCTAGACCTTGTAGCTGATGATTTCTAATGTGGTGCCTACCCAGTTCTGCAGACAGAGGCTGTTTCTGAAAACCTGGCCATGCTTGGCTCTGGACACAGTCTCTGGAACAACGTGTGGAGTTTTCCAGATCACTCTATTCAGCCACAGTGGTATTCTCAGCAGAGCAAGAAGCCCATAGTCAAATTAGTTTTAAGTGATAATTATTTTTTCTTTACTTCTACTGAAGTAAAATGCCGTGGTACTTCATTTTCACAGCGCTCATAAACACCTGAAATAGAAGTGAACAAACAACATTGTATCGTACAGGAGAGATAAAAATTACATCACTGATGGACTGCTTATAAGACAGCACTGAGGACAAATAATCTTTTAGAATAATTCTGTTCGCTTTCCATAATACACTGACCTTCAGTTAGTCTTCAACAGTGAAAAAAAGTGGTGGCTTGCCTGGGGTCCTACATACATGGTGCCAGATGGTCATCAGTGTCTTTAGAACCATTGTATATAGACTTTATTAACATATAACTTTGCATTTAATTTTATTTTCAATTATATTTTCCTTACCAGGGGAATATTCTTAAGAAGTTTAGGTTCAACGCAGGCCATTGGATGCTCCTTTATGAATTTCCTTTATAAGTTTTGAAACTGTGCATTTTCTTTAGGAAACTGGGATGCTGGTTTTTAAAGGAAATTCAGTATAAAAATCTTCAACACCTTTAAATAAGGTGTGGATATTTCTTTTTCTCTCCACAACCTTTTATTAAACATTTCACCACATTAAAGTGATTCAAACACTGAAATTTCCATTCAGTATCAGCACAGAATTTATAGAATCATGCAGCCGAAAATCTGGAAGACATTGACATAAACTGTATGCCAATCTTCAGCATTTGTAAGTCAGTTTAATCAGGAGGAAACAAGAGACTGTAAAATTGTTTAGACATTCAAATAAGTGAAAATTAATTGTGAGGAAATTTTTCTATCTCCATTCACTAACCAAGTTCAATCAACAAGATGTGATTAAGGTATCAACTGAAGCGAGGATCTAGGAGTATATTGTTTTAATTAGGAGATGGCAGTTTCAAATACGACTTTTGAATCCAATCCAACGTTTTCAGTGTACACAGACTGTTTCCAAAACACACTTTTAAATATTAGAGCTTCAGCTCTGGTTTTAAGTACTGCAGTTTGATGAGCTGTTCTGGTCTGGGGCTAGTAAACAAGTCTAGAACTTGCTGGATTTCTCCCAGCAGAAAAATCATCATCCGCTTACTTTTAATGTTGTCTGGATTTGTCAAGTCTGTCCTGCAATCTGTGTCTCTGGGATAACATGCAGTCATCTCATGGGAATATGGGAAGATTTTCAGTTGTAATAATAACATTCAAGTGAGCTTTTAGTGAAAAATCTTCCTCGTGGCTATAAAAGAGGTCAGCTTCCCTGAAGCTAAATTTTCACAACAATCTGCAAAGTTTTTGATATATCATTTCTGTTGAATTTGAATAGAGATACAGTGCTTAGGTTTGTAAAGATGTTTGATTTACATCCAGACCATGGGTCTGGTTTTTTGAGCTTCCCAACATACAACAGATGTACAGGTTAGAGCAAACTAGTTTGTGTGTGGATACAGGACAGAATGAAATTGCCACATTTGTGATTATTACTCATGGATTTAACTGGTCAAACAGACCTTTTCATCCATGCAACATTCTTCTGGTTGTTAAGAAGCTGTGCAGACATGTGAACAAAAAATTATTCCATGCTGTGCTTAGGCGGAAAAAAAAATTGTGCAGTTCAGAGAGAGACGCTTTTTCATTTTTGTTTGTTGGTTTTGGTAATTTTAAAACTTCTTTTTGTTCCTCTTCTCTTCATCAATCCAACACATTCTAACACGATCAACTTAAATAATATTCACAAACCCCCTGCCCTTATTAACACTACACTAGGCAAACACTATACTAGGCAAAATGTCCGCTGGTTTCAGAAGCAGTGTATTTCTCAAACCTTGCAGAGATTTTTGTTTCTGAAGAGTCTGAAGAGCTCCTCAGGCACAGACAACACTGCGGATGGTGTGTGTAGCATGGCAGGCGCCTTGTTGCCTCTTTACCCACAAACATATTTGGACAAAAGTCTAAGACACTGTCTGAGCCACCAGATGCTTTTTTCTAGGAAGGAGATGCTGATCTCTTCTGCTTTTCTTGGCACCTTTAAAAATACTTGGAGACTGCACAGTATCTGTGTTCTTACTGCATTTACTGCAGGAAAGATCAGCTATTTATGATCAAAGCTGGGCTCTTTGAACCCAGGCTTGCTTTATCCCCTGAAGATATGATGGTGAGTGTGTCACTCCATCAAAAAGTATATGGGTTTTGAAACATATGCACAAAAATGTCTGACCAGAAGGGCCCAGTGTCAGAAGTCTGGAGGTGAGCACCACAGGGAGATGGAGAAGGAGGGAGGGGATTATCTAAGCTGCTAAGAAAGCTGAGGAATGGAGCTGAGTCACAAGTTTCTGACCAGGCTGACTCCAAGTTTCACAGACATTCTTTCCCATCAGGGCAGCAGGCAGCAGGGCTCACCCTGTGAGCCAAGCAAAGTCTCCCTGGCTGGATGGGGAGCCTTGCTGGCTGGAAGAGAGAAGACAGCTGATTAGTTTTACTCTGTCTGACAAGATCACTACTGTGAAGACTTCTTGTAGCTGTAACAAAGTCCTTCCATCCCACAGAGGGGATGTAAGGTCTGGTCTCTGGTGGGCTGGGTTTCTTTTCTTGGTGTGCTGTGTAAAAAGTCAGAAAGACTTCCCTTTTCCACTGCAGTACTGCTAGCCTGGTTGTTACATGACACTTTTTAAGAGCTATTTAAAGTCTCAGCTGACTGAAATATGGGGCAGAAAGCCTGTTTTGTATTTTGTCACACAAAATATTATGTTTCTTCTTCACTACATAAAAAAAAAAAAATCTAAACTCTTGGTTTTAGTGTGGGCTGAGTCTAAAAGGGGAATTCTTTAGGTTTCCAAATTTACAAAGTGTTCTTCCTGAGTGGTTAACTGTTCCCACGTTTGTAAAAGGAGGGAAGAGGTTTTGAAAATTGCCCTGAACATTAATGGTTTTTTTCTGACTTTTTTTTTTTCTAGGTCTAATTCTCATAAAGATTTCTCAAGTCCCAATATTGTGCTGCTCTCTCCTTAATCTCTGCTATGAAAATAAGTTCAATTTGGGGAATATTTGTATGGAGTTGGTCTGTTTTGCATTATAAAGCATTTTTGTATCATAAAGCTCTGGACCAGGTCTTTACCTCCATCATTAAATATAAAGGGACAGAAACTCAGCTGGGCTACTTTGGCTTAGTTCCATGGAATTTACTGCTCTGAACAAGTTAAAGATTTCACCCTTTGCAATGATTCCTCTTTATGAGATTTGTTTTCTTTTGGTTACGTAAATAATCCTTGAAATATAAAAGAAAATATTGTATTGATTCAGCCTTGCCTAACTCATGGAAGAAATCACGTGCATGGCAAACTGCAAAATTGCAGCTCCAGCTGCAGCAGTCTGCAAGTGGCAGGACAACACCATGCTGGAGGCTCTCTGCCTGGGATTTCCCACCTGGCTGGGATAGCTGTAAGCTAACTCAAACACCTGCTTGGAGAACGCACAGGTAATTGCATCTTACCTTAACCCAGTGTGCGTAATAAAATATAGCCCTCTCCTCTGTGCAACCTCCCAGGAACCCACAGGTAGCTTCCTGTGGCAAATCCACGGGCACTGGCCCTGCCTGGCTCCTGGCCACCCTGGCAGAGCTGCTGCCACCAGCCAGGCATGATGAGGACCGAGTCAGTGACAACTGTAGCAGTGTAGTAGTAGTACCCAGACCCTGGTGCAGCAGCAGCATCACTGCTCACATGGTCCCAAAGCCAGGGCAGCCCACCCTAACCACCACTGCTAGGAAAGCCTACTGGTTGATTCATTTCTTTATGGCTTTATATCAACCAGCCATGAATTATTAGCTAAAATACCAGAAGGACCTGCCTTTTAGGCTGATGGCAGCCACATTTGTCATCTTGTTAGAGCTGGAGCTTGATTTTGACTCCTGCTTTGCTGTTCCTTGAGCTGATAGCCACATTTTAGGATTAGATGAAGACACCAAAAGCTGAGGACAGAAACCACAAACTTCTAAATACCCAGCCTGGCATTTACGTGTACCATCCTCCTTCCTTCACAAATCTTGCCCTAATTTTCCCATGTAGTTACCCACACACTAAATGGGTGCTCCTCTTTATAGGACACTTTCTTTGAGGGCCTGATAATTTTACTGGCTTCTGGAGCATTTTTTTTTCTTTGGTCCTCCTCTATCTTTCTTTAAAAACTGTTCCAGCTGAGTTGCAGTAGCATGGAGAGTCCCAGCAGAGTGCTGTAGAGCTGTACTCTGCTGAGACTCTCAGGTCTCTGCTGGGGCTCTCAGGTTTCTGCTGAGCAGTTGGAGGGTATGTAGGCATGGCATTCTGGAGTGGACAGATTATTAGCCTTCGAAAAAGAAAACTAGAAAATGTGAAAAAGACATTATTTGAGATGTCTGGCAAGCCTACTGTGAGGCTCTGTGAAAGGGATGAGGTGGTGGTTGTAGAGGTTGTTACTCCATGAGCTGAACCAAGAAGGCAGGCAGCTCCCATCAGTGGCTTTGTGGTAGAATAGTCAGACTGAGCTTCCACTTCATCCTGTCCTTTCTAGTAACGAAGAAAAATATGCACCATTTAAAGTGGTAATTCAGGCCAAAAACACAAGCAAAGTCTACGTAAGCAAGTGCTGGAGAAGTGCTGCCTCTCTTTAGCTTGGTGCAACAGTTTTTCTATGCATGGGCTTAACCACTGTCAGCAGGAACAGCACATCCTCCTGGATGGGAAAAAATACAGGACAAAAATCCAGCCTAGAGTCAGAAAAGGAAAACTAGTTTTGGCATAAACAGTACCTATCAGTCTCAACAACAGAGTCATTCTGCTGCTTGCTGTGGCATTTTTCTGGTGCTCATTGCAATAAAGTCACACTCAGAAGGAACTCTGTACAGACTGGTAATTCTAGCCACCAGTCAAGATCTCCTCTCTCCATATAAAGTGGTGATTCCCAAGACATGGAAGTTTTGCTTTTCAAAACTATGCCCTGAAAGCAGAACCAGTCTTGTTTAAGGTTGGTGGGAACAGTTATATTAACCAAGAGGTCAGGAAATGAACTGCACTGGCGTGGTACAAACAGCAAAGCATCCTTGCTGCTCTTGGGCTCAGTGCAGTGTAGCAGGAGGATGAAACCCATGGACCTCAGAGAAAAAGTCCTCAGTAAGGGCTAGGCCAGGCCAGGAGTTCATACTGGGGAGGGGATGTTTGAGTGACACCTGCAGGAGGCACTGGCTCCAATTCCACCTCACCATGGCTGGATTTACCATCTCTCTCTGGTGCATGTGGTGGTGTCTTTTTCTGCTGTACTTGGAGTGTGGGCTGTCTCTTCCACTCACTCTAAATAAAGCAACATTACTGCATTTTTCTCATTGTCCATATGGAAACTGTACTGTCATTTTTTACTTCCTCCTCTGTAAGGAGGAAGGTGAGAAGATTTTTTTTTTTTTTTTTAGAAAGAAACCATTTGAAAAAGAAAGGCCTACCTAAAAAAAGGTGTATATTTTTCCTTCTTGGACTCAAATTTATCTGAAAGCAGCTCAAGCTTCCTTTCTCCTTCAGAGCCCAGGTCCTGTTCTCCAGCATGCTGAAGCACCTCTGGTACAACACTTGGTTTCACAAGGATTTGCAGTGGTGTTTGCTTTCTGCTAGCCCACCAAATGCGAAAACTAGTAGAATTAAGAAAGCCAAAAGGATGAGGTCAGGGCAATAGTCATGAGAATGCCTGAGAACACAGCCTCTGGCTGCTGCCTTCTGTACCAGGCAGCACTCAGACAACTTTTCCTTGATATTCCACTCCTGAGAATAGCAGATGCCATGTAAATCTCTATAAACCACCACACCACATTGTATATGGCAGTGTTTAGCACTCAAGTGCTACTTACCTTGTTTCTGAGGTATTTTTGAATTGGTACATTGTTTTTTGCATTTCGTTGCTGCGCTTATTTTTGAAAACCAACCAAATGTGGTATCTGTTTGCAGTTGACAGAAGGAGTTAAATGAAAAAACTGTGTTTTCTTCCTTTGATTACCAAGCTCTTTCAGATGAAGCAATATCATCTTAAAAGATCTTTAAGTACATAACCAAATAAAATACTTTAAATTAAGGACTTCATAAAAAGTCTTGAGAGAGCTCTATAGTTTTCCTTTCAAGTAGTCCTGGAGAGTTCACCAATCAAGTCTCCTATTTTGATGTAAATTTCCTGGAGAA
Organism: Nicator chloris; assembly: GCA_013400495.1. Classification (NCBI taxonomy): domain Eukaryota; kingdom Metazoa; phylum Chordata; class Aves; order Passeriformes; family Pycnonotidae; genus Nicator; species Nicator chloris. The sequence continues at coordinate 130,068 of WAAE01024867.1, forward strand.
TAAGGAACATTTGCAAGCTCAAGCTCAGTCATTTCTCTCACCTATGCATGTGAGAACACGTGGTTGCATAGGGAGCTTGCAGACAAAACAAGACTGTTGTGACAGCAGGTTATGACAACACTGGTTTTGGTGATGGAACTTTTCAGTTCTGATTCCTATGTGAAATCATCCCTGGTTTTGGGAACTAGCTAAATTGCTTACTTATTTAAGGGACTCCAGCAAAGAACACACAATGGCAACATTGATTAAGATAATTTACTGCCTTTTTCTGCAGAACAAATGGATTCAGTGGATTTTTATTTTAGCTTAATCTCTTTTAAAAGTCTGATCAAATAGTTTGGGAATGTTGAGTTCCACATACAAAATGTTGCTTATGACCAATTAGAAATACATAATGCTGTCTCTGTTCTTATTTTGGGTGAACTCTGTATTGAGCCAAGGACAGACTTGTAGGTCTCTGAATGTCCTGGTGCCAGCACAAATTAATTTGTAGCTTCCTCATATTCTCCATGATCACGGAAACCTAGACAATGATGGCTATTATGAAATAGCTTACGAAATACTTTCACCAGCACTGTGATGAGAAGCACTCTGCTGAAGATGCAGCTCCAGGGTCCTTACATTAATTTGGCTTCTTTTCCTTCTCCACACCAGGGTAAGTTCTACTGCTATGAACATTGCTTATAGCTGTGCCTACACCAGGATCACTACTGCACAAGAGCTCTCCATACTGGTCCATATAGCCAGGTACCCTATATTCAGAAATGGGCAGTGGCAAAAACCAGTGGAAGAGCTAAAAGAAACTGTGAAGAGTGCCTGAAAGCACCTTCAGGAACCTTTACAGATTTGGAAACCCAGAGCCGTAATTTGAATATAAGCTGCTATGTTTAAAATATATTGAAGAATAATGCTCTGTAGCTCCGATCGGTTTAGGTTTTGGTCAAGACCCACTTTGAACCTTTAGCAGAGGTTGGAAATGTATTTCCTTTTGTTGGTTTTAAGCCTACTGCTTGATAACCTGATTGATTGCTGCCTATTGCCTCCGTATCAAGGAAAAGGGAATAATAATTTCCTGTTTATTTTCCCTGTGTCTTTCATGATTTAATAGATCTTCATTCCATGTCCTGAGCTGTCTTGATCTCTTGCAGTTCTACTATTGCCTTTATAGAAAAAAAATTCTGAATATATCCACAGATGAATGCATGAGAAAACATTTTCTTCTTTAAATAATTTCTGATATTTCATACTCTGTCTCCAGAGCAGCATGTTGACATTTTCCCAGTGATACTGACATCTGTTTTTTGCATGGTAATGGCTATTTTAGAGCCTACTACAGGTACAGTCAGAGTAATCTTTCCATAGTACACTACTTTTAATGTTCCAATCCAGTTGTAATTTGGAAATGTTACATATCAAAACTCTTATGCTTATGCTAGTTCTGAAAAAAAAAAAAAGTGTAAGTCCACAATAAGGCATGGTTTTGTTTCCTTAGTTTTAATTGTCAATATGTCATAACTCTGATTATTCATTTTGAGTCAGCTATTACAGCATACTGTATGTGTCCCAGCTTATCTCCTAGGACACACACGCAATACACTGTTCAGAAACAAATATGTCACAACTTTCATTTTGCTGTGGTATTATTAGAACTGTGTGAACATTTATAGGACTTCCATGCCTATTCTTGAGTTTTTTCTGATCTTTTTTCCTCTGTCGTTTTTTGGTGAATTTTCTGCCAAGAGTTTAAAAATGGATCTGAGAAGTTCATGATCTACAGTACAGTAGATAGCTATTGATTTGCAGGCTGTTGTAACTTCATGAGCAAAGGTAGGATTTAAATATGTCTTGTATTTATTATGGAAACTATGCAATCAAGCTACACATTGGCTCCTTATTTAGGACTGGCTCAAGCACAATAGATTCCTAATTGTAAAATATATGTTGCTAATTTAATTTTTTAAGGCAGCTGTTAACCACAAAGAAACATGGAGTTTAAATTCTCTCCTGACAAAGTGTGCACCTGAGAGAAATGCTGTCTTTAGAATGGGAATATTTGGGTGTTTTTAAAAAGTAATCTCTTAGAAGATGGCTATATTGCTGAACCATGCTTCCCTTCAAAAGTAAATGCATCGTTGTGGGTGGAGGGGGGAAAAGATCGGTTTGTACCTATCAGCAAAATTAAATGCCTTTCTCTCCAGCCTTCCCCACCTTGCTCATTCTGTTACCATTTCTCTTAATGGTTTGAGCCCTAAATATAGAGGGCTTAGGATAACTGTACACAGGGTCTGCTTCTGTGTACTTCTGCATAGACAAAAGAGTCACTAATCTGAGGACCGAAATAGCTAGCTCTGTCACTGGGGCTGTGTGTTGCACACTTCATGGCTGGCAGGTTGAGCTCTGTGTACCACTAACCCTCCATGTGCGAGAACTCACAAGGCTTTGTTTCAAAATTATTGAGATGACCTTGCAAGCAGCCAATTAATTCTATTTAAATACTTGCTAATGGACAGAGAACAAGAGCAGTGCAAACTGAAGCTAAATCTTCAAATGCTGTTTTGCCAATAATTAGGCTCAGGGCCTGCAAGCAATGACCTGCTATTACAGTTTGCCTGAAAGCCCTGACATTTTTCCCCTGACAAAAGTGGTATTGAATGTGCGGCTGCCATGAGGGAGCTGCAGTTGCATTCATTGACAGTATGCCCGAGGGTAAGAGACTTGCATATACAAGGTGTAGAAAATACTTAATCTACTTGTTAAATCAGTTCCCTCTGCTGTTACCCATTAGCAGCAGTCTTTGCCAGCTGTGACTGTAGATCCTGCTAATGCTTCATGGAAACAGTTTCTTTTTGTTCCTGTTTTTGCAGGTTAGATCTTAGTTCTTTGTGTTGCAGAAATTTTCAGTAGAGATTTCTGAATGAGAGAAGGAAGGAGCTTCTCTCTCCTGAGCTGCCTGTATGAGCAGAGCTGATCTGAACCACTCAGGTGACAGCAATGTGCTCTTCTTTTAGGTGTCCAAACAACCCAGTGGTGCTTTGCCTCAGTGTCTAAAACCTGCCTGGAAGTAACAAATAAAGCATTTTATATCTGCCTTTGAAAGGAGATGTGTGCCTGCAGTTCTGGTTTGATATGGTTTTATATGTAGCACGTATCTTTCCAAAAGACTTTGTTTGTGGAAAGGTAAAGTACTTTCCATGTACCAAGTTTCTTATTTTTAGCAGATTTTCTTTCTTCTTTTATTCTTTGTCTTACCATATGTTTGCACTTTGCTTGCGCATTGTGGTTGTTAATGATCAATACAGACACACTACAGCTTTGATTACACTTATAATCTAAGTGCCTAGACTGTGAAGAGCTTTCATGAAAATATGATCTATTGTAACAGAAAAACTAAAGATCTGTAAATTGTCAAATGGCACATAATTTCTAGGCTTTTTCGCTCTACATTTATGTCACTACTTGATTTATAAAGTTACAAAAATGTAACAAAAATTTGGTTCTTATCCTTCATACAGAGTCCTCATTTCTAAGACCTTTTCATTGTTCCACTATGGGCAGGCAAAGCTGGATGCAGGATACCCTTTTTTATTCTCTAGAACCAGATGATCTGGAAGGAAGTCTGGAAAGCAAAAAATTGTGCAGATGAGAACATTTTGGTTCTGAGTGTCTTAGTCTGGTTCAACAATTGTTGTTTCAAATATGCTCAAGAATAAAGATTCCTCCGTCTTTGTATGGCTTAGCTCATTGTAGAGGTAAGAGTTGACTTTTATGCTTAAATTTAGCTGTGGATCCAAGCTATCCCAAATGGTGTTTGCAAGGTTGGAATCACCATTCTTTTATAGCTTCACCCATGGTTTGTGCTTCAGGAGAGTAATGCATCACCACTCTGTCCTCGTCTGCTTAGTATCAGTTAAATAATCATGAGCCCTTTGGAAGAGCTTGTTATGATTTCCCCCCCTCCAAGAGATCTGATTAGAGAAAAAAAATACAGAAAGTAACATCACCCCTAATGTACTATCTCTGTGACTGATTAAACTAACAATTATGATGTAGGTCATGTGGGAATTAGGGCTGCTTCCTTCCCAAAAGATGGTGAGATCAAAAGCCCAGCTGAAGTGGATCTACACAAGTGCACAAAGCAAGGGCAGCAAACAGGTGGAGCAAGAAAACTGATTCAGTTACCATCCCAGAGACACGAGGGGAAGGCTCCCCCAAGTGGAATGCTGGAATGGATGGCTATAAACACTTCAGAAGGGACAGGTGAAGAAGGAGAGGTGGTGGGGTAGCCCTGTATGTTAGGGAGAGTTTGGATTGTCTAGAGTTTAATGATGGTGATGATAGGGTTGAGTGTTTATGGGTAAGATTTTGGGCGAAGGCCAACAAGGCCGGTATCCTGATGGGAGTCTGTTACAGACCACCCAACCAGGGCAAGGAGACAGCTGAAATATTTCATAAGCAGCTGGGAGAAGTCTCACGGTTGCTGGCCCTTGGGGGAGACTTCAGCTTAGCTGATGTCTGCTGGAAATACAACACAGCAGAGGACACAGCCCAGGAGGTTCCTGGAGCGTGTGGCAGACAACTGCCTGACACAGCTGGTGAAGGAGCCAACTGGGGAAGGTACCCACTGAACCTGGTGTTTGTGAATAGAGAAGAACTGGTGGTGTTTGGAGGCCTCTTGGGCACAATGGTCACAAAATGATAGAGTTTTATTCACGGAGAAGTGAGGAGGGACTCAGCAGGACAGCCATCTTTGGCTTCTAGAGGGCAGACTTTGGCCTGTTTAGGAGACTGGCTGAGAGAAGAGGGGATCAAGTGCCCCCTCAGTCAGTTCACAGATGACACAAGGTTGAGTAGGAGTGCCGATCTGCTGGAGGGCAAGAAGGCTCTGCAGAGGGAACTGGACAGGCTGGATCAATGAAGACAATTTTATGAGGTTCAATCAGGTGAAATGTTGTGTCCTGCCCTTGGGTCACAGCAACCGCAGGCAGTGCTACAGGCTGGGGGCAGAGTGCCTGGAAAACTGCCCAGCTGAGAAGGACCTGGGGGTGCTGGTGACAGTGGCTGAAGATGAGCCAGCTGTGCCCAGTAGTTTGCTTGTGTTGCTCCATTCCCTCTGAGCAGAGCTGCTCTTCTCTGAGTCAGGTGATCGGGTGGCCATGAATGAGCAGGAGATAAGGGAGATGCAGGCTATGCAGGAGATGCAGTAACAATAAATAAATGCAAAGGGTGCTTAAGAAGAGGGAGGAGGGTACGTTAAGGAAGAGAAGAAATGGGTATGTCCTGTGGAGAGCCCCAGATGTCCAAGGTAGCCATCTCACATAGCACATCGGCTGGTTTTCCCCTCTGCAGCTGTGGGGTCATTCCAGGAATGGTCCTGGTAGGCTCCAGAGGAAGTTAGACAGCTGTGCTCTGCCCTTGAGATGAACATCATGACATGATTGAAAGACCACAAGGAGGAGAGCAGTAACCAGCAAACATGGCAGATTCCTCAGGGCTCCTGTTGTTGACAGGTCTAGCTAAGGCAGGAGGGAATACACTGTTATTCCAGGAAGCTTTAATGATTTTAGCAGTTGGCTTGCAAGGAACCTGGAATTTTTTTATTTTTCTTCACTGTAATAAGGGGCTTCCTGGGGTGCCATGAATACATTATATTCACTTTGCTATGATGCTTTAGATTTTTTTTTTATCTCTTTCTTTTTTTTTTACACCAGCACAATCTCTTTCTTAATTACAAATAGAACTCTTCTCCTTAAGAATTAGGAGAAGATTAGTGTAACTTGTGTGTAATTTTATACAAGTCCCTGAAAGCCAGACTACTAAGTCTGCTCCATTTCCCATAAAAGAGATTTCTTGCTTTGGTGAAACTATTTACCTTGGTTGCCAATGTGGTTGAGAGAGGTAGGGGAAGATGCATGTCAGTGTGTGCATGTCCCATATACACATGATTCTATATAACATGTGGTTTTCAAAATACATGGCAGTAGAACATGGGTATAATGATGCATATGTGGAGTATGGGTATAATTTCTGTTCTCATTCATATGATTTGGTGACAGGTAGTACGTGTTTACAGTAGATACATTCAAGTATCTGCAATACCATACAGGCCCAGCCTGTACTAGGTGCTGCGGCCAGACTCTTGCAAGTGTTCCTAGATTAGCTCTGAAATCTAGGGATATTCAAGGAAATTCACAATGGTAGGTCATGCTTACTGCTACCATTTTTAGGTATGAAATAAACCTCAGTAGAATGTTCCTTGAACATCAAGAAACAAGGGGCTTTAGGTTTTTCTTGACCAAGCGCTGGCACAGGTTGCCCAGAGATGTGGATCTCCATCCTTGGAGATACTAAAATGTCATCTGCACGTGGTCATGGACAGCTAGCTCCAGGTGGCTCTGCTTGAGCAGGAAGGTTCCAGAGGCCGCTATCAACCTCAAGTATTCTATGGTTGTGTGATTCTGCTCCACATTGGAGCTGTTCTGTACCTGTTCGTGTTTAGCAAGTCTTAAACTCTCCCTTCATTTTAAGTCTATCTATCTTTCCCTTAAGAAGAAATAACTAAAGAAATTAATTCCTTTTCTAGGAAGATATGAAGTCTTAAGATACTTCAGTCTGGTATATCTTCTGTACTCCTGCCTCCTAGATTTGATTTGCTCAGGACTAATGGCAGGCCTTCTAACAAGAGGATTATTCATGTGGAAGTTCCTGCTGCTTTCTGTCTAGCAGAGAGATGTGCCAGGCAATTCCTAGGGCTTGGTGTAATCTTTTTTCAACTAACTTCTTATTTAACTTAGCAAAGCATGCCCTGTATTTGATCTAGTTCAGCCATCCACTTGGATGGCTCACACAGTTGAGTTGTCTGAATTGGAAAGGAATGAAAAGCACCCAGCTGACATTGGCACTGCACAGTGAGAAGGGAAGAGCTCCACTGTGCCAGGAAAACAATCCATCTAGTGCTTTTCATCTTGATCTGCAAACAATTTGCATGGTCAGATTGCCCATGCCTTCTCCTTAGAACCTGTGATCCTCATATTCTTATCCCAACTGTTTTGGTGCAATTTTCCCCTTTGAGTTCTAGATATAAGTTTGAGTTACAGAGCCACAAGTAATGTCCTACTGCAAAGGAATTTTCTTGATGTGCTAAGAGAACCAGTTTCCTTCTCATCCCAGAAGCAGGAGACAACAAGGGATCTCTGCAGGAGAAAACAGGGCTCCAAGACCATCCTATGCATGGAAGTCAAGTATCTTGTGGGAGCTCTGGCAGTGGTCTGTGCCTCTCAGGTTCAGATCCTTTGCTCCTAGGGCTGTCACTCTTACTTGCTTCCTTCTTGTCCCTCTGCTCTGCTGCATTCCCTCTGGCTTGAAAACACCTTAACACTGAGGCTTCTGCCACTCAGTATGTGCATGACAGGGCAGATCCCTCTTTCCACACATGCACATTGTATCTTGAGGTGTAAATCAGCATGAGCAGTGCAGTCCCATTGCAGTCTGAGCAAAACATCTGTTTTCCCCAGACAGAAGAAAAAGTTAACTGTAGGAGAAGGGAATACAGGTGACCTTGTCCCTGATAAGTCACAGCGGGGTTAATTACCCAAGACAGCCTTGCCCCTGATGAGTAACAGCTACGTCCAATAAGGATGAGTGAGATAAAAGAGGGGGTAAGCTGGTAAGGGGAGGATCATCATGGAGGAGGAACCTTGAGGGTCATGAAGCAGAGACTCATAAAGCAGGATCCTGTGGAGAGAGAATCACTGCTGTGAGGTCAGTCTGGGTCTGCAGTCAGAGCCTGTTGTTGGAACCTGCAGTCACAGTCTAGCTGGGTAAGAGCCTGCATTCAGAGTCTGCAAACTGATACATGCAGTCACAGTTTAGCAGGAAGTAACCAGCAGTCAGAGGCTGCAAGGGAAACCTACAGGAGGAGCTTGCTGCAGCCAGAGTCAGTGAATGGTTGGAGTCAAGGTGACTATGCTGCAAAGAGGAATCAACCAGGACCCTTTTCATGCTGTGATAAACAAGAAGTCTGTATCTCAGCTCATTTCTACCCTCTAACAAGAGGGCTGCTGCAACAGTAAACAATGACAGGCAATATTTGCCATATAGCGATCCTGTGTAGCCTGTGCTTTGCAGTCCATGGCTGATTCATAACACATAGGAAGCTGAAAGGAGACATGATGGCTACAAAGCACCCCACCTTCTGGCCATGGCAATTGGAAAATAGCTTTTCTCACTGGCAATGCCCAAGAGAAAGTGTGCGAGTTACAACAAAAAAAATGCAAGGATAGTTGCTTCTCTTCCCCCCACAGTGATAGATTGCACAGTGATTGATTTCAAAATAGCTGGAAAACACTGCTTTCAAGCATTCAGCCTGCTAGCAGGAATTGATCCTCTGGGAACTAGTTAATGTCAAGCATAAGTAAGTTTTGAAAACATACTGGCTAAGAGCTGATTGTGACCAGTGAATATAGGTAAGTGAGACTAGCTGTTTTATGTTTTTAAATACTGTTTAATTAAAACATGTTTTAATTAAACAGTATTTAAATTTAATTTACTGTTTAAATAAAACATGTTCTTGAACATGGCAAAGCCCAAGACAGGTGTCTGTCTGTTATGGAGGAGCCATTCCAGCTGCTATCAGAGGGGCTGCTTTTGGCAGTGCATGTAGAAATCACATTACCCCTGGGTGGTGCCTATTCTTATTTTTGAGTAAGAGCACAAATCTTCTGGCAGGTCTGTACTCGCAGTTACAAGGCTGGGGATGACAGTGAGGGTTGGGCCTGGAAGGAGCTCTTTCCCCTGGGTCAACACTGGGGCTGCTCTGCAGCTGAAAAAATGCAAGGTTAAGTCCCGGTGAGATGGTACTGAGAGGGATTCTGGTTTCCAGGGTTTTTTTCCAACCAAACCCCAAAATATTTCTGTTGAAGAAATATTAATTTCTGTCAAATGAAGAGGTTTTTGAGTGTCACCTTTACTGAATGGTGGAGCAGTTAAGGACTTGGTTTGCTTTTCCTGTCACTACCTTGCCCAAGGCGGAGGCAGTCAGGAGGACCTCAGCCTCTCCTTTTGAAGTTGTTCTACTTTGGATAAACAATTAACATTTACTAGAAGAGGGACTAGTGCTCAGGAAGTCTAACCTCTCAAAAGAAGACCCGCCAGGCTACTGATTCATGCACACACGTGTGTTCTCTCTCAATGAATCGTTAATGTTTTATTAAGGGTGGAACAGCTCCAAGGGGATGATTCAAATCTTCTCCCTGGATCCAATACTTGGCTTTCAGCTAATATGCTTTTTGTTCCATTAGAAATGTCATTGCTTTTACACAACTCTTTCTTCTTCTGCTCATCTAAATGCCCTTCTTTGTTTCAGTTGATTTTTGTTTAATTACTTGCTCAGACCCTGCCATCTACTTTGCTTGTTGACCCTGAGAGAAGGAGATCTGTGCCTCCATTATATTTGAGATTAGTGGAGTCTGTGGAAGGGCTAAAGGTAGTTTTTCCTCTGAACCAAGCTGAGGAGGGCTAAAGTTTTCCCATCTCCACACTGTCTCCCAAGGCGTTCTGAGCATATTGCCCATCACCTGCTCCACACGCCCTTGATGAGCCTGTAGGTGCCTGGCACTTACCAGTGGCTTGTTTCAGAAATTAGCAGATGTGCAGGGGAGCATTCAGTCCTCTTCAGACTAATTTTCACCACCTTCTGCCTCTCTCAGGGAGGTTTTGAAGGAAGAAATACAAACTACAAGTGGTAACCAGCATGTGCAAGCAGTGGGGTCATGCTGCATTGCTTTGCAAACCGAGAAACCCAGAGGGAAATCCTGAGGTGAGGACATATATGTCACCTTTATTCTGTAGAATATAGCCCCAGCCTGAACCTGAATCTTCCTTGGGTTCGCATGGAAAACATCTGCTTTTCAGGACTGTGAATTGTTACTTGGGCTGTGATGTTTCAGCTCAGGATTTTGTGCTGAGGTTGTAGCTGCATTTCTCTGCCTACACGGTGACATTAATATGCATGTTGTTGCACAACATGTCCTGTTCTCAGGGGGTGGAGGTGGATGGAGAAAGAGAAAGTAGGGCTGAAACAGCTGGAGGAGAGGAGGTGGTTGTCTCTGCACTGGCTGTTGGCCTGAGAGGTTGGATCAATCACAGCCCAGAGGAGAATTAATGGCCACTTCAGTGGCTAAGCAGCACTTACAGGGCTGGTAACAAATTGAACTGTAGATGCAGCCACAAACATTATGCATTGACTTCTGCTTTCCTTGGTTCCTTCTGTCTCTTGGCCTACATGTGTCTTCTAGCCCCTCTCTCCATCCCTGAAGATGTCTCTTGTCTGCTTTACCTCCAAGTGGTGATAGGAGACCTGCATAAAGCAATTGTAGAAACTCCCATGGTAACTGGCTCCTTGGGTAACCAAGCCCCATCTGTTGCAAACCACAGCAATTGCATTGATATCCCAGAGCCGTTAAACCATTCCATATGGGAAGTTTTGCCATGTAGATAACCTTGTCCACAACAAAGCCTAGTAAAGGAGTTGTGATGTTAGGAATAAACAACACAAATCAAGACAACAGTTAACATATTGAGAGAACATGTCTGCAGTCTGCTAGTTGTAAATTATAAATTCCAGTTGCCCACTGTGCAGCTGCGGGAGAGGAATGTGAGTGACACCAGCACTCACACTCAAACTTCAGATCAGTTGCACCACCTGCTTTGATTCAACTTGGTAAAAAGGGTTTTCATGATATCTACTATTCTTCATGTAGAGCAAGTTGATTTTGTGATTCAAAATGTGTATGGCTTTGCAAATTGACCTCAATTCTAGATTTCTGGGTTTTTTTAGAGGACAATCATTGTGTTCTTAAGATGTTTTCTCACTTTCATTGTTGTGTCTGCCCCCAGCATGAGCTTCACATCTTGGCTGTCTGAATAAACTCCCTCTTACAGGAAAATCTGTAACACCTTATCATGATTTCCACTATTGCATATGGCTTTTTCTTATCCCAAATAGCATTTGAGCTAACTTGGGCAGTGCAGAATGAATTTGAGTTACGCTATCCAAGCCAGTTTAGGCTAAGTTTTGCCATGGTAGGGAGAGAAAATTAATGATGTAATTACACTGAGATTTAGTGGCAGGTTAAAGGGCAGGATCTCAAAGGAAATGCAGTAAGAAGGAAAAGTCATTCCACTTTTGAAAACCATAGCCAATGTTCCCTCCTAAATTAGCCAGCTGCGGTTTGCCTTCTGTTTTGCTGATGCTTTTATTAGTTAATTTGTAAAAGTGCCAAAGACACCAAAGAACCCAGGCGCTTTTATTCCAAGTGTGGATTAAGACTCTCCTAGGTGTTGTGGTTGTTCATAGATTATGATGTAAGAAAAGCCAAGCAATGCCACCTTGGGATAGGGAAATTACAGCATAGTAGCCCCCAGCCAGGGGAAAGAGATATTTGAGCTGCATCACCCTTGTTGGAGAGGTGATGTTCAATCTGAAAAGCACGGGCAGAGTGACCAAACTGAAACAAGCTCTGATGATTTTCTCATGTGAACCCCAGCTCTACTGCCTTGCTGGCCTTCATTTGGTCTGTGCAAAACACAGCCACCTGCAGGTTTTGCACATCTGGTCCCTACCGCTGCTTGGCTGACTTGGGAGTGTGTGGGGAGCAGGGAGGCACAAGCTGTGTCCCAGCGCTAGCCTCACAGCATGCCTCTGTGTCTGATGCAGCTGGAAGTTTGGACACTGAGTTGAAATGCAGGTCCCTTTCGAGTGGTGGGGTTGGTTTGTTCAGCCTGCAACTTCCAACTGATTTAACTCATGAAGTATCTCTGCCTCCACCAGAACTCTGTTGCCTTTTTTGTGCCTTTACAGAGGTCTTGTCCTCTCTTTCCCTAATAATACTGTCTCCTTGTGGATCCTAACAGATTCAGGCAAATTGAAATGATTATGCTACCAGCAGGGTATCAAATCTCCATTTTTCATCAGACACTTAGAATATGGACTTTCAAAAAAAACCCCAAACAACATCATCCAATGGGGAAAACATCCTGGGAAGCTGGTGTTTTTCAAGCATAGGTCAAAGTCAAGCCTTCCCTTTCAATAATGGAAATGCAATTAGTAAGATACAACTGTGACTCATTCAGGCTCTCCTCTGAAGCTCTGTGTGCCGGGGCTTGGAAAGGAGGCTGCTGTACACCACCTTGCAGGAGTACAGTGGATGCATAATTTGCAGCTGTTTTCAGGACACTTCCTAGTCTTTTATTAAATTACAGACTTTTCAAGTAGCAGATATTTTAGGATTTTTCTGCAGAATGATGAAAGAAATATTAATTTTCTTTGTACACTTACATGTTCTCTTCTCATTTTCCAGATCTGAGTAGGTGTTTGCATTTTCTTTCCTGTTGTAACTGTCACACTTTAACTCTTATTTTATCTTTGTTAAAAGTTATATTTTTATGGAAAATATACACTTGTGGAACGTGTTCCACAAGTACTTTCCTTTTCCTTCTGGATATGTAGTAACTTGGTTTTAAAAGATTATCTTCAGCATGTCAAGGTATTCTGAAGAGGATTTTAGCTATGTTTCATGACAGCAGTGAACAGGTAAATCAAAACACTGGGTTTGAAGCACATCAGACACTTCTTAGAGGAAAAGACTGTCACTTTGTAGACTTTCTTCTCTGAAGAATGGTAACAACACAGACATTTCATCAGCTGTATTTTTCCTGTCAGATGAAGGAAATTTTGGTCACCGCTGTGTTTCTTATTCTGCATGGGTGTACTTCTGTAGACAGCAAGGGTAGTTTGGAGGTCTGTCCATGCCCCACACTCACTGCAGCCCAGGCAGCTCTTGTAGATACAAAGGACACTGGCAGACACCACTGCCTGAGCACTTATGCTCTAGCTCACCAAAGCTGCAGAGCAGATGGGAGAGCACCATCCTCTCCTTCCTCTCTCAACAAAGAGAAATCCTGTCCTTCCTGTCTCTACAAGGTTAATGTAAAGCAAATTCCCTCTCTTTTTGAAAAGCTTTTTCATTGGGAAGTTTCAATTTTGTATATTTTTTCTCTCTGATACCTTATCTAGAATGATTTGAAGTGCCATGGATTTCACAGTCAACAATATTTCATCAATGGTTGCCTGTGTACCTACATTTTCATAAATGCAATTTGCTAAGGTGGAGATAGTTCTCCATCTCAGTATGCAGAGAGCAGCAGGGAGCAGAGCCTCTGGCCCTGGTTCAACCAAGACACAGCTGAAGTTCAACCAGCTAGAAGAGAAAAAGGATGACAGGGTTACTGCTGAGCCTCTCCCACGGGAAGGTTTCTTCTCTGTTGAGGTATCGTAGGCCAACAGTCCTGTTTGAGCAGCTCCAGGACCAAGTCCAGAGTGTGGAAACTCTTTTGTCAATTGCAGCCATGCTAACTGCAATACAGGCTGGAAAAGAGCTAGGAAGAATCTTTTCTTATTTAAAACAGGTTGTTACATACATCAAACTAGAAGGAACCTTCCCATGAGAAGGGTGAAAAGACTAAACCAGAAAGCTGGTTGTAGAAATTGCTATCCAGATAAGAGTGTCTGCTAAGATATTATTATGACTGGCAAATGGGCCAAAAAGCAGCCACTTACTGCTAATGCTTTGGGTTAGAAACCTGGAGGGTGTTGAGAGGGACTATTTTGAACAAGATTTTGGCAATACTAATGATAATCTGACAGAAACATTTCATATCCACTCAACTCACCTCTTATTGGTATTTAACTAGCACTCTGTGAAGTGACTGAAAGACAGTGGTGGAGGGCAGATGAAACAAACAGATGAAAAAATAACACTGCACAATGTAAAGCAATGACATTTTTAAGTGTGTCCACCTTTCCATTGAAAAAGAGCAACAATAATTGTGTGTGTTTTAATATGAGAGCCACAATAGTTTCTAAAATGATGCTTCAGTTAGCTATGATTTATTTTCCGCTGTTACGCACTTTCCTTTTCCACAATTGTTGTGCTGCGACCTACAGTTGCATTCAAATATTTTGGCACAGGTCTTGAGTCTGTAACAACAGACACTGTGAGGCCATGCAGCATGTTCTGATTGGTCTCTGAGATCCTTTCTGAATGAGTGATTTTGGCCTTGAGAAAGTTATTTGTGAGATGAAGTTAGGGAGTGCAATTCTCGTTCATAAGACGTCTCTTGCCTTTTAAGGAAGGCCTTTATAGTCAGTTTTCTCCTTGTTTCCTGTCAGTTTCTTTTCCTGGAGGAGCTAAACTAGGGTGTTTACACCAGCCACAACCCCCTCTTCTGAACTCTCATAAATGAGCAGGAACAGGCAGTGCAGTTCCAGCTGGCCAGTAAATGAAGTGTGACAAAAAGCTTTACCTTTCTATTTTAAACAGAACAAAGCTTTAAACTGCTGTACATAGAGACATTACAGACATTGAAACAAATTAAAATAGCATATGTCCTGTGTAACAGATGACAAGAGATGAATATTTCAGTCCTTCACAGTTTTTACTCCATTTTCCTCGAATGTTTTATACAGCTTTGTCAGACACCTTAATTGGTATAGGATACCCTCTCTCAGCAAAGATTTTCAAGATTATTGCCAATTTGCAATACAGGGAAAGATAATATTTAAGCAAAATCTTTAAAACAAATCCCCTCTTTCCACTTATAATTGTGACTGTACCCCAGTAAAGGAATTAAGTTAGGGTACAGTGAGACAATTCTGAAATTATATTGATTTGGGCATGATTAATGCTGCAGACTCCTGTCAGGTATCATTTAGCATCAACTGAAAATACTTATTGGTTCAAATTGCCTGGAGAAGCTCTAGTTCAGTAAATGAGAAGGCAGAGCACAGCAAGATGAATGGGAAGCAGGATGTACTCAAAGTACCTGGTTCTGAATATGTAAGTTTAGTAACTCCAGACTGATATTCAAACCCCTGTTGACAAACCACTGGAAGGCTTGTGATAATACCAGTGGCACAGGGAAACTCATAACTGTTTATGTCCAATAAGATGAAGGAAAGGTGTAAATAAATCATATAGTAGTGACCTAAATATAGAGGAGCATTTTTTTCCCATTGTAAAAAGTTACTGAATTGTTGTAGTATTCAGCCTTAATTTTCTCAACAGATACAGTTAAGATGCTCAAAAATAGATAGAGAAAATGGTTCCTTCCCACTGCAGGCAATGAAAGATAGTCAGATTTCTGCTGTTTTCATTTTAAAAGTGATGTCGAATAGGTAGCTGCTGCCCCAGGTGTTCCTAAATGAGCATAAGAGCATGTAAACTGGGTTTTTTTGAAGTCCTCAACCTCCTAGAGTAGAAAAAGGGACTTCTTTGGAATGGGTGGTGCAGAACTTTTCTGCTTTCATGTAGAATAAAGCCTTGTAAACATTTGACAAGCAGATCTCTCACTTGATTATACAGAGGACATAGCTTTGGCAAAGAGCCAAGTCAAATCCTCTTGTGATCACTATGAATCTTTGAACAGATGCTGTATGAAAGTGGAACAAAATGGAGTTTATTCTTTCAAAAAACCAAACAGAAATACCCTTTAAAAATCCAGCAATTCC
Organism: Nicator chloris; assembly: GCA_013400495.1. NCBI lineage: Eukaryota > Metazoa > Chordata > Aves > Passeriformes > Pycnonotidae > Nicator > Nicator chloris. Next base: position 145,633 of record WAAE01024867.1, read on the forward strand.
ATCATCTTTGCCTTATATGTTTGTTCTCAGTCCCTGAGAAAAACCTTTTTAATGCCAGCAGGAACTCAGCCTACCTCTAAGGTGGGTGACTGCTTAGTCATGGTGTACAGGAAGGACTTAAAGGACAGAGAGAGAGAGGGAGGTACCAGGCACATCTGTGCAAAAAGGAATTGTAATCTGGAGTCTGCTGCTATCAGTAAAAAACCTGTAATTCAAATTTGACTGTCCTTTTAGAGTTTTGTTGGTTGTGAAATGAAGCTGCACATATAACTTTCCATCTGTAGTGAGGATGCTGCTGTAGCATCCTTGGAGGATGAACATTGTGAGAAGTGACAGAAGCCTACAGACTGAAATGATCAAATTCACAAACTTAACCTGAAAAATACAGTTTCACAAAATATATTGCGATATGTAAAGCTATAAGTATAGCTATATGTATAGCTGTAAGTAAACAGCAACATCACAGCAGCTAGTAATTTCAGCATGAAGCCTGTTACTAGTCACAATACTTCCCTAACCACCCTAAAAATCTGTTAACACCAGAAATCATGGATCAGCACTAATCATCATAGTGCAGGTTCCTCAGTTCTTTTAGTCTGGGTTATAAGCAAGTTTCCTTGCTATTTTTTTTTAATTTAAGGCACACGAATATCTTATTTGCTTGTTTTTTTTTTTCTATCTTCATCAGTATAAGTGTTTCTTTTGCATTGCTTACAATTCCAGTTTTACAGGAGATTCTGCTCTCCCTTCCCTTCCTTCCAGGTGTGTACTTGCTTGAGCTGCTGGTATGCGATCACATAGCTTTTCTATCTACAATGCTGAACTTCATGCAGATACTGTCTTTGCTGTAAAAACAATCCCCCAGTATTTAGCACAAGTGTGCCATTTCCTCCTCTCTGGTTGTGATATGAACGTGGTCTTTTATATGCTACAACTGGAAACATTTGGGAGTTTCAATAGGATAAGCTTTTATGGAGTTACACATCCCTTGCAGGTGACACTGCTGTTGCACAGGGAACTTACTCTTTCCATTTCCCCTCGTATCTCCTAATCCCTGTATGAAGGCCAGGCAAGGCTGCTCCCTGCACAATCTTGAATATTAAGAAAGATGCCTGATTAATGCATGTGCACATGCAGCACTCCACAGAGATGTGCCTGTTAACATTAATGCTGCTGTCAGTCATGTGCTTTCTGGAAAACAGGATGCTCATCCATGCTAAGAAACAGAGCACAGGCCATGCCTGGGGACATTCCTGTGGTGTTGAGCCCTAAGACAGATGTGCAAATGGAGTCTGCCTTGTTTTCTGTCCTGACAGTTTTTATATGCAAACTGAGCAAAGTATCATTAGCGAATGAAGTATTTTTCAGTGAGTGGATGCTTTGCTTGCAGGTCCACTAATTTTGGCAACTGAGAAGGCATACACTCTTGCTCCTATCATAGGTAGCACCCAGAAAATGCAAGCAGATGTATCACAACATGGGCTACATGAGGATGTTGTAAGGGATGATATAGCCTCTGTGGGGTAACTCTTGAAATCTCATGCAGGTACCTGAATTTAGGCATCTAGTATTAGATGAGAAATCCCAGAATATCTGAGATATCCACATAGAGCTGGTAGCATTGTCACAGCAACTACAGAAGGTCCATGTCATGATGTAGGCCAGGCACATCTGAGTGTCTGAAAGGGCATGAGAAGCCCAGCAGTTGAGTTTCAACAATAAGTCAGGAGGTGTCAATAAAAACATGGTTCAGTCCTCAACAAGTTGTTTTCTGTGGCTAATCAGTGTTTGTCAATGGAAATACAATTCAACATGAAACAGGCATAATTTCAATATTTCTGTTTGTGTTTCTGCCTTCTGTTGTGGAAGTAAACTACTCTTTTAAAACGTTAAGCTACGAGGTGATATTTGAGCTCAGTTAACAGGCCATGCAGACTACCTTAAGGCCTCAGTAACAATGCAGATGTTGCAAACCAAGGCTTCCTGCAACACAATTTTAAAGTAACAAGAATTAGAATAATGGGATTTGTCTTGCTGCGTTGCAGAGATATTGTGTTCCCAGCTAGTTTAAAGGCTGTGTGGTTTGCCTTGTCCTTTCAGGAACAGCTGCTTGGTTTCTTCTGGGGAAGATGGATGGTCCTTGTTCTCCCTTGGTCAGGTCAAGAGCTGAGCAAACACACAGAGCTGATAGCCTCAGGCAGTTCATCACCTATGGATCAACACCACTGCTTGCAGCCTCTCCTGTTTTCTGTTTCTCACCCCCTTCCCCCTCCCTGCCTCCATAAACATGACAAGCGGTGCTGCATTATACAAACTCTTCTTCCACAGTGGAAACATCTGCAGCTTGAATGCTCCTGCAGAAATGTCACTTGGGGAAATCGCTCTTCATTTTATGAGAAACCTCTCTTTCCAGCCCTCAGAGGAGCCGGGGAGGGAGGGGACACTGGGTTTGACACTAGTTCTGTGTTGTTTTTCAGGGATTTTGCGGAAGAATGTTGTGTCTGATTTTGTGGATTGTCAAAATGAAGCCAGATGGCAGTGGATTAAGTGTAATGCTGTTTTGTTGTTCTTGGGTTCGCGACTGCGCTTCCCCTTGAGCGAGGGAGCCCTCCCTGCACAGCAGCCCCAGCCCTGTGTGTCCCTGACCGCCAAGGGCCCCTTCCCAGGGGCTCCTGAAAATGCTGCCCTGGAGGGGGGTAGAGTAGAAGCTTTCTTTTGGTGAGGACTGCTAATTGGAAACTGCTTCCTTGACATTTTTCATGCCTAGATTATTCACCAAGAGCCTGTTTGCTGCGCTTTCCATCCGACGAAATACAGGTATTTTCCAATTGTAGTAATGGGTTTGCTTGCTGAAGTGAAGTTGCTGGGTGAGCAGCTGAGCCAGTGAAGACTAGTTTCTTACAGTTTTGTATTTGGTAACTGTATTTCCTGATGTTTAGAAAGGTATGAGTTTAATTGAAGTGTTTCCCATGAGGCATTCAGGAATTTCAAGCCTTTTGTTGATTCCTCAGAGTATTTGTGCTTCAATCTTTCTCTCCATATGAATGCTTAGTGGGGTCCCTTTCCTCTATTACTCTACCTTATTTTCTTTAAATATATGGGCATGTAATATCTTTGAAATCACTATCCTTTGTCAAAGTTAAGGTAGTGGAAGAGGCCACTGGACTCCGAAGATATAGGGGGAAGACACGTACACAGACAAGAGAGACAAAGGTGTAATTGCCTCAACTTTGTTTTCCTAAGAAATTGGGTTAAGGATAAATGCTTAATTAGAGAGAAGATGAATTTAAAGCTGTGATTCTAAGCATTTTCTAGTTTCTTAGTTAAAGGTAGATAGGCAGAAAATTTCCTCCTGTAAGAATTGTTCTTCTCTATACCCTTTCTCCTTGTCATGACACCTTTTTCTTTCCAAGATAACTTTTGACTGACTGGGTTACTGACCACAGTCCTGTCACTCATTCAGAGCCTTGTGATGGCCACTCAAGCTCTGCTGCCTGTGCTCAGCACAACAGGTCAGTGCAATACCCCCTAGCTTATGAAAACACCAGCAAAGCACGCTCTACATTTTTCCTTTCAGACTGCAGCATCGCTTCAGCCATAAGTTTAATACTTTTCCTTTAATTTATTCCTCCATGATCACTCACTGCAATTTCAGTTCAAACCAGCAAATTTTATTTTGTAATGAAACTGCATGTTATCATGTAGACCACTAAGAGTCTGTTCAGGCTTCTTCATAAAGTCCTTAGGCCTGGAAAGCATTCTGACAAAAACCTGCTGCTTGATAACAGAGGAGAAAGCATAAACCAAGTCAGTGCTGCTGCCTTGTTTTGCTCTGTCCCATTCTTTCCTAAGACAGCTTCTCAGCTGTTCAGGAATTTGTTTGAAAGTCAGCTGTGCTTCACAACTGTTCAGATCTTTTTAGCTTTCTTCAGCAAGCCATCATCCCCTACCTTTTTGAAAGTCCGTCTTTTAAGAATGTCTTTCATGTCGTGCATGAAGTCCTGTACTGATCCATGTGTTGAGTTGTTCTGGAATTTCTTGTGCAAATCTAGTCTCCTGATCTCAGCTGCTTAGCTTGCAAAGTCTTTGATGTGCAGACTGTGTGGTTTGCACAGCACAGTCTACTCTGACAGTTTTTAGTAGGAGAAACTGGCGGAGGAGAAGAGCTGCAATTAGGGTAATGCTATTATATTGCATGTTGTTGTAGTGTAGAGTACAGATAGCCTTCATCTAGTCACTCTCCCCAAAACATAATAAGTAATGGCAATTTTATAGTGACCATCTATTACCAAGAGCTCAGAAAGACTGGGGTTTCCTAATCTTCAGTTCAGTGACTTTAGAGATAATTTTTCCTGATCCTTGAGGAGATACCCTGGTGCTATAAAGGAAAATTTTCAGTGAATTTGCATCCTAGTACTCAGCTTGTAACCTCTAGATTTCACCTTCTGCCTTGGTGGTCCAGCGGGGGCAGCCCCAACATCAGTTCTGAGTGTCCTTTCATCTTCCTTGTACTACACTGCACAGTCCGGAAGGTATAAATTAGACACATTCAAGTATTTGACTAATGTACTGAGTCTATTTTAAGCAGAAAATTCAGTAATTTTCTGTTAAGCAGAGGTAAGTTTGGATGTGCTTTTGTTTGTGTTTATTCTCAGAAGTATTTTTCATTTATAGTGCGAGCATCTCCCCCTCAAATTCTTCTCCTGTTTTTCTTTACTGTATCCTGTTGTAATATTCCCTTTGGAAGGTCTTTTAGAGAGTATTTTTTTACAGATTCTGAAAACTTCCTTCCTGGCATTTGCATTCTCTCTTCAGATGTCAAAATCAAAGATAATGGTCCATTGCTGGTGTTTTGGGAAGGGAGGGGGTAGGCAAGGGAGTTTGCAGTCTCTGCACACTCGACAAGTCGACTTACTTTACATGCAATGTGAGGGACTTAGTGTGTACCAACAGTAGCTCACTGTTAGCCAGTACAAGAAGGAGACATTGAAATTCAAAGCAAGCATTTTGAAAATTGTCAGTATTTTCTGATCCATTTCCCCACATACAAAGTGAACAGATCTTCCAAGGAACTTTGTGAACGTGGTGCAAATCTAAATACAAATGGTGATTTTGTCTGCAGGGTTTGAATATAGACTTGTTCTGTCAGCACCAGGGATGCCCTGAACAACCGTTTCAGTCTGAAGCCTTTGGAAGATAACAGTAATGCTGTTCATTTACCCTTAGTGGTGTAAAGTGTCAGGACCAGTTCCCTAGCAAAGCAGCAAGAGAGGTCAGTAGCAGGAAGCACAGGTACGTCATCCTGTGGAGATATGGGTTCAATTCCTGCCATCATATCATACACAGAAATAGTTTGATATATTTGCTGTCCCACATCTGGAATATTTCAGCATATGTGGTCTTCAGAGGCCTAAAACTACAACAGCAAATGATACATCAACATTATCAACTGAGATTCTGAAAGATGAGCTGTGGTACAAGAGCTTTTTGAAAAACTTCTGCTTTGTATGCCTGGATTAGACCTTAATTTTCACATTTTCAGAAGTTAAACACCCTCAGTAGCTACTCTTCGGAAATAATTACACTAGAAAAAAACCATACAAAATATTCAAAACATTATCAGATACTGAAAGCTGAGTTTATAGTCTTGTAATGAGTCAGAAAATAATTCTTATTTTCTCTATTTTTTTAAGATCTTTCTGTGGTTTTGTTGCAGCCTAGAACACACTGAAAGGGGAAGTGCACTATGACAATGACCCAATAATGGGAGATTTCTAGAATCACAAAATATTCTGAGTTGGAAGGGACCCACAAGGATTATCAAGCCCTAACCTTAAGTGAATGGTCCACACAGGTATCAAGCTCACAACCTTGGTGTTATTAGCACCGTGCTCTGACCTGAGCTAATAAGTCAGCTACGTGGACTTTCCGAATTTCTTTTAAAGGGTTTTGTTGGAGTTGTCACTTCTAAGGTGTTTCCAGTGTATAAAAACAAATGTTGTCTCAAGGAGGTCTCATTTGAAATGATACTAAGCATTTACATTGCAGACCATAGACAAATTCAATACTGCTACTACTATTTCCTTTATGAACTGCTGAAATGTCATTCAATCTTCTGTTGAATTTTATATATGTATGCATCATATATAATATGTTACCCAGTTACATATTCAGTTGTTATGCAGCATCTGAATATACTGTAGAAAACAACAATAGTTAAACAGATCCTTTACCACAGTGTAGAAAACAGCTGTAGTTAAACAGATCCATGACCACCAAAGTCAAGGAATCTTACTCTAGATTCATGACTGCTGTGAGCTTCAGGAGAAGATTTTTCTGCTTTTTGGGTATTTAAGACCACTTTACCATGATAGGAACAGGAGCTCTGCATTTTTAATAAGTCATTCTCAAGAGAGAGTTTTCTCCCAGTGTAATGCTATAGGTCTTTCATCTCCATGTTAAAGCTTACCTGCTTTCACCAAACTTGTTTAATTGCTGTTGAAAGCACCTGTCATCTGTCAGAAGTGGTTGAAAATGTTCCTCAAATCCAAAAGTCATTGTGGGTTCTTGGAGACTGACAGGTACACAAGCATAGTTACATGAGCTGCTTAAAATGCATTTTCTGTGCCATGGGAGGGCAGAAGCCCACGAAAGGAGGGAGGGCTTGTTCTACACAGGAAAGGTCAGCATCCCAGTTGCTCCTCTATCTGCTATTTTTGGGCCTTTGGCTTTGTAAGTAGAACAGTTTAGGACAGAGTGGCACTTGCTCATTTGAGTTTAAGGTTACATTTCTGAGCTAAATACCCTCAACTATCACCATCTCAGTTTGCAACAGGCATTGCTAAGGAAGTTCTCTGTATATGTATAACATGTTATACTCTTCATTGGCCTGAGTGTAATTATGTTTTTGTGTCCTTACAACTTTTGCTTCTGATGTAATCTATACTGTATGCATTGCACTCTCCCTTCAGTAAATAAATCAGCAGTTTATCAGTCAGCATGTGAACGGGGTGTGCTTAGACTGGTGCTTAACTCACTTAGTAAAAGGCAGGTTATCTGCAAGATGTGCATTATTCCCTGTTTGCTGAGCTTGCTGGATCAGCACACAGTGCCACAATCTCCAGGCAGCAATGTGTTCAGTTTGAACGTGCTGGGCTGCTCAGGAGCCACTAGGTTGAAATATTCTCACTGCCTTCCAGGTGGCCCCTTACTGTGTGCTCTTTCCCAGCAGCTACCTTTGGTGGTTTGCTGTGTAGATATACTAGAACTTGCAGTGCCTGGGTGGATGTACTAGAACTTGCAGTGTGTGTGATCAAAGGAACCCTTGCATTCCTGAAGGTACACCATTCCTCCAGTTGTACCAATTAGTCCAGTAAAAGATACAACTTTTCCACATATGGAGAAGATCCCTTAGTCTCGGAATGCTAACCGCCTCCGAGAGTTGGCTGCCACCAGAGCCTCTTAGGAAAAAGAGTCCCAGCTTTGGTTTTCTAGGTGTTTATTTTCTTCTTATCGTCTCTGCCATGGCATTCTGTTACAAGGTCTTTCCCCTTCGAAAACCGCTGGAAAAAGAGCCCCTGGGTGGGTCTTCCAGCATCTTTTAAAGACACAACAACCAACCATTTCTTGAGACGTAAGATATTTATAATTCTATACCAACTGCAACTACATATCTCTCTAACTGGCATTTCTACCTCACATTCTATCTACCAATAACTGTGCCACTACGTACTGCAGAAAATGGAGAAGGAAAGAGAAGAAGAAGGGTTCAGGACCACGCCCCAAATCCTCCATCTTTGTCCCTTTCCCAACCCCCATCCTAAAATTCTAAAGTACTCTAACATTCTATGATCAACTAAACTAACATCCATCTCAAACTGGTGTCTTCTCTAACTCCTCCTGGAGTGTTGGAATCCCTTCCCAGGGACAGAAGTCCAGGACAGAACCCTCCCGGGCCCCCCACGGGGGTCTCGAGCCCCCCAAGGTGTTCATGGGGATGTCCATGAGGGTCTCAGCCCTGGGCTTGGCTCCAACACCTTACCTCTCTGAGGTAAGAGCAGAATGTCCATAGTGCCCATAGCATCCTGACTCAAATTTGTCTTATTGTATCAGTGGAAGTGACACATTTTGTAAAGCATGCCCTGTTTTTCTTAGCTAGATTGTACAGGCTTTAAACACTTCAAGAGACAATCCAGGGTTCAGTGTTTTGTCCTCTTACAAGAAGGCAGGTCCCAGCACAGTAACCAGGCAGATCCGAGAGGTCCGTGGGCTCCTGCCTGTTCCTAGAAGGATTTCTGCAGAACTTCCGAGTTTGTGCTGTGTGGGAAAAAAAAGACAGTTATAAGTGGGTAACTGTGAGATATGCACAGCTATTAAGGCATTTTTTTTCTTCTGTGTGGAACACATCTGGGTCTCGTCAGAGAGTTTCCATGCCTGGCTCAGGCCAGCACTGAGCCTTTTGGCTGCAAGGTGTTGCAAGTATTGCAGAAGACTGCAGTTCCTTGGTAAGTTGTGGCTGTGTGGCCTATGTGGAGTACTTACCATGATATTAAAAATTTTATTTGCTGAATTCTTCTGCAAAGCCACCTGCAAAAACATGACACTGACACAGAAAGAATGATGCTGAATGCCATTTTTTAAACAGTGCTGCAGAGATTGTATTCCAGCCAGACCGTGTCAGCATTCCACAGGTCACCACAAAATATCCATGTTGGTTTTGGACTGACTACATACCATGGAGCTAAACCCTGTACTGGCTTGTAATATATACAGTACTAAAAGATGGAGAGATTGAATAGGTGTGGCTGGGACACAATATCTTGGCTCTAGGGAACTGCCACAACTGTATTTAAAGCAACTGCATGCAGAAGGGGGTTAAGAAAGTAAATGTGGTTCAAATTCTCCTTGTCAGGAACAAATTAAATCAGCATGGTAGAGGATCCAAAGAGAAATACATTTGGAAATGCTTATGTGCTGAAGCTGGGAATCTGGGTAATGAGTTAGAGCAACTAGAATTTATCAATTATCAAGATAAATTCAACTTCATTTTCTCATCAGGTTACAGTGCTAGTAGGATCTATGTTAGAATATTGTATAAGTTGTTTAAGCAGACCAAGGGTGACAAAAGAAATTTTGTGAGGGGAATGGCTTTGTCTATGACCTGATGACATATATCTCCCTAACTTAGAACTGGGAAGTGCAGGGTCCCAGGAAATGCAGCACAATAAATATGCTGATTACCAAGGCTCAGTGGTGGGCAGAGGTGACGTTATAAGTCACTGAAATGAATCTGAAGACAGCTTGAGCTGCTGTTGCATGTGGGGAGGCAACTGTGTAATTACGGGGAACTTTATTTGGCATACTTTCTGAAGATTTCATTTAGGTACTGGTGAAACAACAATAGAGTAGCTTTAAATACTGGATGATAGTTCTGCAAAACAGAAGTTGCTAGACCTGGAGTGGAAGGATTCTGCTTTTAGGTAGCCTGATAGATAAAAGTGAATTTATCCACTAGACTGGAAATTAGGTGTTGTGTCAGGAAAAATTGATCATGTCCTGGTTACATTTAATATGCTTGATGAGAATATAGTCCCAAACCATAATATTCACACAGGCTAGTTTGAAAAGGCCAATTTCCCAAAGCTAAGGACAGCCATTAATGAAACTGAATAAGCAGAGTCATGGAGGCATGAACAAAACTGCAAGTTTTTCACGACCTTACTAAATGGGCAAAACATTTTTAAGACAGCATGTATGGCAAAAGAAGACAAAGTAGAAATGGACTACTCATCTGTATACATGTGTTTAAACAGGTATAAATTTGTCCACACTTAACTGTATATGGGACTGCCTAGGTGTACATAGCTATAGAAAATTATGTGGGCATGCAAACACAAAATACTTACATATTTAAATAAACTCAGTGGCTGTATATTGGAAAAATAGGCTATAAAAGGGAGAAAAATATTTTTTGATATTTATATGTTATTAAGTATGGAAATTACTAGTAACACCTAACCCCAAAAGCTATTCTTGGTAAGCAAATGTTGTTCTCAAAGAGTTTTAAATTTACATAAGGAAAAAAAGTAGCAATGATGTGGGCCAAGCAAGGATTGTAGGTACTGAAACTGTTATTAAGAAATGTATAGATGGCTGAAATGTTCAGAAAAGATTTATGGTTTATGTTTCTTGGAGAAAGAAATAATATGGTTTGTATATATCACATGAGGTGGATGAATTCTTTTCCAGCCCATCTGCAACTAAAAGAATGTTATACATTCCTCCTACTTTGAGGAATCAGCTTTAAGGCAGTAGCCTCTGTATTGCCAGCAGCTATGCATCCTATGTTTTTTTCTTAAATTGGCTGAGAAATTTTCTGGCCCACTGATAAGAACTTTTGATAAATTTGGGAACATTGGCGCAATCTGCTAAAACTGAAAGCATGCTCATTATTTTTGCCAGTGCCCCAATGGAACAAACAGGATAAATCTGATAACAGCATGGCAGTCAGCCTGACCTCACTTCCAGCAAAATAATACAGAAGCTGATATGGGAATTCAAGTATAAAGAACAGGACTATTGTTAATGGCAGTCAATGATGTTTTCATTGAATTCAGGTCTTGTCAGGTAAGCCTGGCTTGCTTCTTTAATGTAAGATTACCCAGTTGGTTAAAAAAGTTACTATAGTCCTAATGGAAACTGAAAGTCTTCAGTTTGATATCCTGCCATAATTTCATAAAAAAATATATAATTTTGCATTCTTGTTTAAGAACATGCCAAGTGGCTAAGGGCTAGTGGATCAAAGGAGTTGTTGCAAAATCATTCTAAAAAGAAATTTTTTTAATGGACCACCTTAGAATGTGGTCATACCTCAATGGGAGGGCAAAATATCTGGTGTGATCCTTGAGTACATGTGCAAAGGTCTGATTTTGTCTGTGTTTATTGCGTGTATGCATATGGAGAGACTCATGGAATAACATCAATCACATCACAGGCAGAATTTTAAGAGAGGATTTTAAAGTGGATGAGAATGCATGGAATAGCAAAAAGAGAGCTAGCTAATATACCTGCTATATTGTCAGGTCTCTACCACAGCCTTTTTGTTCCACATGAAAAATAGATGAGGATGTTAGTACAAATATAACACATGTAGAGGTACAAGATACAGATATCAGCTCTTTCATCTTCCCAGGAAATGCATAACATGAATTAATAACAATAATCTGAGGTAGTGTCATCAAATTTTCAATAAATTATCCATATGTTTTTACATGTATGCACAATTAATTCCCAGAATAAGATACCAAAGAGACCAGTGGACTCCTCACGTTCTTGTTCTTCAGCCCAGAGTGGAATGCTTTTTTAGAAAGATTCCTTATAGGGTTAAACCCAGGCAGCAGGTTCCACAAAGGGACAGAGCAGGGGATGTGCAGCTTGTGACATGCAAGGAGTCAGACAAGATGACCTCCATCTCTCAACAAACATTGAACTCTTCAGGTATAAACCTGGATGTAAAAGTTAATTCAGGAGTTGACCGAACACACTATGTACTTGTATATGCTTTAAGTACAGAAATTTCACTCCACCTTAAAACATTTCCTTTACCATGTCTAACAAAGTATGGGAGAATTAGTGAGATGCTCTTTATGCCAGAGACTTCTTTGGTAATTAGGAGCAAATCACTTAATTTCTGTGCCTTGATTTGTCCACTTCTAGAGAATGAATCCCAGCTTTCCTCAGTTCCTCTCTTCATGGTGGAGAGACCTCTGGGAAGAACTGCACAAATGTATTCTTCCAAACAGACACAAATAATCTGAAAACTCGGGTGGGGCACAGCACTGATGTTTCAAATAGATCAGAGAGCTTTCACCCTGCAGAAGGTACTCATGTTACCTTGGTCAGCAATCCATCTGTACTGTGAACCTTGACGAGATAAATATAATTGTCCTAGGGTTGGTTATGTAACGAGCTTGCTTTGCAATTTAACTAATGAATGTATTGAGAGACCAGATTAATCTTTTAACTTCAAGAATTTCTCCCAGTGGAAAACATATAGTGCCTGCCTATCTGTAATATTATCCTCTCCCTACAACCAGAGGGATTTGGCTACTTGAATGTTTGTTTTGTTTATGTATACAAAGCTCATGTGTTCACAGACTTTTTCTGGAGGAGGTGGAAGGACCTTAAAATTCACTTGAGATTTTACAGCTGTATCTGTGGGCTTTCCAAGTCAAGGCCATTCCTGAGGGATGTGATACAGGCTCTTTGGTGGGCTGATTTTAGTTGCTGGTATGGTACAAGTAGCTGTTTTGGGATTTTTCCCAGTAGGCCCATAGTTAGTCCTCTTAGTCTCTGAAAGCAGTCCATTTCAGAAAAATAGTAGTTTGGTACTATTGTTGGTTCATTAATTGAGGACAAGAGATTATTTTAATCTTGGGATTTTAATTTCCTCATGATACTCCTGGTCTCCTTCTCAGGAGTCATCTAGAAAATGTAAAGATACTGGATACAGAAGATCTAGTAAATGCTTATGACAAATGAAACATGGCTTCCCAGAGTAACATACTTTGTAAGAGCTTTGGCAACTGTAAATTATACCAAGTGGGTCAATTTTGGAAGTCAACATCTTATTTAAACTGTCACACTGTATAGAATTGCTATTTAATATTGGTGATTAATGACTGCAGAGTCCAGTCTAATTTACAAGCAGACTGTCAGTGGCACTCAGTAGTCAGCAGAGTCCATAGTACAAGTGCTTGGCAATCCTTTTATGTTTTGTGATCCAGTGCAGGTTGCTTATTTTCCACAAAGAGGAAACAAGAGAGGGAACTGATATGAAAATGCTGGCCTGCATGCTGGAGCTGTTTCTACACCTGATTATTCCCCTCCTAGAGTTTGTTCCTATTCTTCAGTATACCTCTACAAGCTGAGGTGAAATTCCATGGGAGAATATTGAATGTTCATGCCAAAAGTGCATGTGGCCTGCCATTTGGAGGTCAGGAAAGACAGTTTCATCTGGGGGACCCCAAACTCCTGTCTCCTCTGTCCCCACCACTGCAAGTTGTGACCCACAGCTCTTGATGCTCCTTTCCTGGCCTCATTCCTTCTCACTGCTCCTCCACTGAGTCAAAGGGCCAGCCAGGTCTACCTGTTCCCTTTGTCCTGGCCCCCATCCCATGTCCATCCATGAGGGTCAGGGACAAGGGTGTATTTTACCATTGTGGGTACGTCGTAGAAATCCACCAGGAACCTCTAGTGCTGTTGAGTGCTTGAAAGAGACAGTATGGCTCAGTCCCCTGCCAGGGCTGTGCGGACAGGAATGTAACATGCACTGGAGAAAGCTCTTTAATTTCCTTTTTTGTAAGCAGTGTGCTGCCTGGCCTGGACCAGGCACTGGGAGAGGGTGGTCAGCAGCAGGCAAAGAGCTGACCTGACCCCTGCCTCTTCTGCGCCGGTTTCACAGGGCTTCACAGGAGGATGCACAGGCCTCTGTGTTTGCAGGACAGTGTTCTTTTCAACCCAACACAGATGGCATCCATTACAACATTATCAACTAACATTGATTACTACAGTTTCCCCTAATATGACATGACTAATCTTTTAACTTAGCTTGCACAGTGTGTACTGCCAATGCTTTCAATGTATGCTGAAATCATTTAGTTGGAGTAAATAAATGAATAAATCTAATACAATGCAGTTTATGGCATGTTGTCCTCCTGGAAATAATTTCAGCAGCAGTGAAGTATGGAATATCTGCAACTTGAAATGTCGGTCCTTATACCTGTATTTGCATTGCTTGAGATACATGTACAAATTTATTTTAAAAACTAAATACGTGAATTTGTTTTGCTTCCAATGTATGAATCTATACCAGGAAATTAGAAGTTTATCAAACAGGTGTCAATGCACCTGTCAGATCTCTGATACCCTGCTGTCATTTTGGTGCAAATTAATGAATTGTAGTAGGAAAATACTCTCTACTTTTTTGTGATATTGGTGAAGAAAATCTGCTGCAGTCAAAGGAGGGAACTGATAAAAGCTACAGTACACAGGCTGTAGTTTAAAGGAGGTTCTTCTGTGTTCCTTCACCGACAGACAGGTTCAGCTGGGATCTTTCATCAGCAGGTACTGAAGATCTCACCCGCAATTTGGTTCAGAGCCAATAAATAACTCACTTTCTAGGAAAATAATTTGCATGGTATGTATAAAGAAGTATAAATACCATTCCAGAGTGAAGAATTTGGCCAGGAATGAGTGCCCAAGAGGGCTATTTTTGTGAGCAGGAGAGCAGAGAGCCTTTTGTCTGAGCAGAGACTTGCAGAATTTGAGTGGAAGAGAAAACGGGAAAGCATATCGTGAGATAGGAAAGGCAATTAAAGCAATTAACTAACATTAGTGTGAGAACAAATGAGTTTGAGCTGGCCCTTAGTCTGGAACCTTAGAAAAGCCTCCCAGCAGTGGGAGTGAGGGCAAACTTGGCTAGTTGCCAGGATGGAAACTGAGTCTGTAACTGAGTGTCTGATGTGGTCACCTGTGACAACAGGGCTGGGCTTCCTAATCTAGGGCGAGCAGCCTCAGAGAGACCTCCCATGTGAGGAAGGATTTAAACACAGGCTTTGCTCTGTGGGCATGTATTTGCTAATGTTTAAGCTTCTGTAGCTTAAGCATGTTTTTAAAAATACATTTCATATGCACTGTTCAATTTTGCAGACGACTGACGCATGAGGCTTGCATATCTGGCCTTGTGACTGCCATGGACATCTGGTCCCATGCAGGCTGTGTCTCCCGGTACTGCACCCATCCTGGGGGAAGAGCAGCAGCTGCACAGTGCCCCAGATCCAGCACAGCACTGCCTGGGTTTTGGACAACTGTACACTGAGCACTGGCAGACTGCCTTGGCAGGAACACATCCCAGGTTTTCTTAGCAACTTGGAGCTGAGTTGCTGTGCTGTCAGGGCAGAAAAGGCAAATACTACCTGCAAAGAAGCATCCATCCAGCTAAGGGTATGACTGTCACTTGCTGGTAGGACTTGACATGTCCATTGATGATTTCTTAACATAAATATTTAACAAGGGATTTTATTGTCACAAGTAGCAAGCATGCTTTGAAAATGTTTGAAGGGAAACAAACTTGCATAAGAATGAATTGGAGGCCAAGACCTGATAGCCATAGATGTTTATATCAAAGGCTGGGGATTTCCTCATGCCTGTTTTCAGTGTACACTGTAGTTCCTTGATCCAAGTCCGTCTCCAAAGCTGCCTTGCTTCCTGAATAACACTTCCTTCCTTCGGAGCAAATGCTTAAGATGACTGAAGTCATTGCATTTATTAGTGATTCATGTAGTTGGAAGATGAAGGTTTCTTTTCCTCTACTGAAAATATTCTTTGAAAAAAAGATCTTTTTTTGGTGTTGCTGTTTTTGCTATTAACATTCACTCAGCTGTTGCATCACAGTGCAGCAGCGTGACACCTTATCTACAGTACAATATTTTATCCCCTTCTTGGGTGCTTTTTAAACTGACAATTACTGGGTAGGAGGGTTTAATGCAGTCTTAATTTTGCAAATTTCAGAAAATTGACAGAGCTTGTATATTCAGCCAGCTGATTCTGGAGTTTACAAATTGCTCTTATGTGGTTCAAGTGTTCACCACCAAGTATACAGGAACAAGGTGAAGAGTCAGATTCCAAACTATCAGTTCTGGGTTAGAACTTGTGGACCCCGTCTTCCTTTTCAGTGGGGAAAGCCAACATGAATCTTCTGTCTTGAAGCAATTTTTAGGATGGTCCACTTGTATTTCTTAAATTTGAACCACGTTGACAGGTTAAAAGAGGAAAAGAAATGCAAGGAAGAACCTAACTGAAAATGAACTTTGGTATATGCCGGAAAGAAAAGTAAAAGCTTCAAATTACACTATTGTATGAGCAGCCTGCACATGCTTATCTGCCTGCAGGAGACACGACCAGGAGGGTGTGGTCTTTTAAACCTTCAGTTGCTCAGGTTTATGCAATTCAGCTTTTCTGTACCTTCTGTCATGCCATAGGCTTCGCCATCTGAGACGGGCACCGGGCGCTGTGTTCCTGCGGCTGGGGGGCGAGGGCAGGCTCTGCCCAGCCTCGTCAGCCCCAGCCTGGAGATTTCACACCCACACCACTCTGCCAGCAGCGGATGAGACACACGGCAAAGCCACACATGTGAGTTGAAAGACTTGTATCTTTCTTTCTGCTGTTCCTACTTTTCCCCTTGAGCTTGGCATGAGTTGTTCCAGAGGAGCAAAGGTGGAAAAAATGCTCTGGTAAACAAAGCAGCCCTTTTCAGGGGCAGGGGAGTGGGCCCAAACCTGCACACTTGAGGGTGCCGTGCAGCCAGGCAGTGATAAATATCTCCTGTGTTTGTCATTAGTGATTCAGCTTCCCCATAACCTAATGTAGAGCTTGTTCTCATAATCTAACAGAAAAGGCTATATAACATACCTGTACTTTGCTGCGCTTCTTGGTAGGCACTGTTAAAATACTACTTACATACAACCATGCTGGTATGCAAAACCACTGCTTAGTTCATAACCTTTTTGTTAGCTAGATGTGCTTGGGTTTCTGTCTTCCCCATTCCTAAGAAGGTCTATTTCTTCAGTAAGAAGTGTGCTGAAATCCAAACAATTATTTGTGGAGAGGTGTCATTTGTACTGCAGCTGCTTTAGCCCATCGCTTTATTAATCCTCTGGAAACCCTTTTCTTCCCCTCCCCCAGGTTAAAACCCACAAAGTCTCACTGCAGCTGCAGGAGGCAAATTGAGGCTACATTCACCATTCACCATTGCTGTATCCTCCTGCTTGACTTTATACATGTAACTGCAGCTGAGGTGAGGAAAGAAAGAGAACTTGATTTAGTTTTTATCTTTAGCTCATGTTCTTCACACTTAGGCTTACACCCAGTTCTTTACTCAAAACATCTTGTAATTCAGTACAGATATATGCAGCAGTTTCAAACCTGGTAGAAATATATGAATAGGCATAACTTCTTATAAGTTTTATTTCTATCCATAAGACTGATTGTTCATGTGAGAACATGTATATTCACAGTGTCAACACAGAACCCAAAGCAGCAATGAGGATACGTGGACATCCTCACTCACCAAAATGCATACTTAGAGTACTCAGTAGACAAGAGGTCCAAGTACATAAATCAGGAGGGCTTGTTCCATATTTAAACTTCTTAATGTTTTGAGTTGTTTTTAATGACCAGGGATGGACTGCTTGTGTCAAGCTCTTAGCCACTTTTACATCTGCCAAGGAAAACCACAAAAACCAGAAAAGGTGCATATTAGACTTGTATGTCATGCTTTTCTATGATGCCTGATAACTAGGAAAGGATTCCTTCAACTGTAGGAAAAGCAAAATAGCCTTAGGTGACTGTACTGGGCACTATGCAAAGCATTTGTTTTCCCACAGTCTTTTGTAGAAATGGAGCTCCCACTGCCCAAAACACTTTTCATTTGCTTAGTCGGGTTCATGCAGAACAACATCAAGGCAGTTCCATCACTTCATTGAAACAGCAGTGTCTCTTATCTGCTGTTGTTGGAAAAGCAAAAATGCTGATCTGCAAATAAAAGCCAGAAATCACTGTCAGGAATTTGGAAAGTTGCTGATGTATTAGGAGTTGTATCCTCAATACTCCCATCTACTTTTCTAAGACCAAAAATTCCTCTTAAGGAAGTGATCTGTTACTAATTTGCTATTTTATTCTTCCACCCCAAACCTCAGAGCCTATGTGTATTTTCCAAAGATATAAATTAGATCAATCTGGGAAAGCTTGTCTCAGTGTTGTCTTATCCTTGCCCCCTGAAAATACTCTTCCATTGCTAATTTCTTTTACTTGTTTGTGGTCCTGTAGAAGTGTCCTTCCCTTTGCTCATATGGGTTCTGCTTTCATAAGGGTATTTCAACCCATGTGTTTGAATATTAACTGCATCAGGACTTTGTTGTAGTACAGAGTTGGAAAGAGGAATGTTCCTGGCTCTGAGCTGTGATCATCTACTAGGAAAGAAAATTGAATTGTCTTTTGGAAGAAGTTTGAAGATGCTGGCATCTTCCCCTAGCATAGTTCTTCTTTAGTAAAATGGAAATAAATTTTGCACGCAGGATGAGATGACAGATTAGGTCCATTTCACTGCAAACCAGGAAATCAAGCAGCATTGTTTCCAGAAGGAAAGTAAATTAATACAGGCTTTCCAATGTAGAGAGTCTCTTTAAGGCTGGCTGCTGGAGGGAAACAGTCCAGTATTTCTGGAGATGTCAGCCCTGTCTGCAGGGCTGGCTGCTGCCACCTGGCTCCTCTCACTGTCGGGGAAGATAGAGGTCTGTGGTTGATTTGGAGGGACTCTGCGGCCAGAGCCTTTTGAGGAGGTAATGAGACTCTTGTGAAATGGCTGGACACTGGTGTCCTGCAATGCTGCCCAACTTAGCACTCGTTTGCAGTGCATGTCCAATTCTATCACAGAAATTTGAAGCTGGGATGGACAAATATGCAGCTGATCTTTCCAAGGCTTTCCCTAAAGGCTCAACCTGAATCTGCAAAAGCAATCATTACCTGAATCATGGGATTCAAAAGGATTCAGCACAGAAGACAAACTTTCACCTTCAATACATATTCAGAGAATGGTTAGTTGGCAGTTCCTGTTGTGTACAACTGCTTCCCACTGTGTACTGTTCCCACTCCTCTGAGTAAAAATCAATTGCTCCTTTATGAGGGGCTAAACACTCAAACTTCCTACCTGTCTAGCTGCTCATGGTAACCCTCTCATTGGTCCTCCAGTTTTGCTTTAATACACCTGCAACATTCTTACTGAAACAAAGAGTCTTAATAAAATAAATGGGTTTTATCTGCCAGTAATTTCTTATCAAGGAATGCTTCCTATTTCTCTGTCTGGATTGGTAAATCTTTCGGAAAATGGCCTTTTGAAAGCAGATAAATTTTGATTGATTTTGGATATAATTCCCATCTACTTTTTGCTTGTCTTTTTCGTAATTTTGCTTTCCATGCTTACAGCTATGTGGTATAGACTATGTTGAAATGCTGATGTTAAAAAAGTAGAGGTGATGCTACTATGTTATTTTATTTTCTACTACAAAGCTGATTTTGTGCTATATATTTAACAGTATCAGTTCTCACACGATTTTACAAGTAGAACCCAGTGCTGGAAAGTACAGCTTTGGTTTCTCATAGTTTCAGTCTGAGAACTCATCTAATCACACTACTGCTATTTAAAAGAATATCTCAGTTTAGATCCAGTCAAAAAGGGTCTGAGGCACTGAAATAAATATGACTTGTAGGAGGAATTTCAAATAATTTAAAAATCCTCTTGCCTGCCTGCACACAGCAGATAACATCTGATTGTGAGAAAGGATGCAGGAAGCAGGACACTTTGAGCATGTAATTCCTAATGGGTTTCTCATCACGAGACTAAACAGCAGACAATTGGTCTTCACACCCACAGAACCGGTTCTGGAAGCCAGTATTAATTCAGCCACACACTTAACTATCTTTCCCAGGCTGGTGTCACTTGCGTGTCCTGGCTGACAAAACCTTAGTAAGCCTCTTGCTGTTAAGGAGAATATTACAAGGCCATCAGCAACACATGCATATTAATTAGCAATGGGCTTTGGGGGAGTTCCCATGAAGCCCCAATTAAAGGAGTGATGAATTCAAGCCCAGTGAGTAGTACCATACTCAGGGGTGTTATTTTCAGCACTGAGCAGATGAAGGCAGAACCAGGCTCTACAGGATGTGTTTTGGTGGCTGAGGGCTTGGTCACCATAATAAACAAAATGTACTTGCCGAGACTTTTGTTGAGCAGGGAGCTTAGTCATTATCCTGCTCCCCCCCAAAAAAAGGTGCCCTGGAACAGAAACAATTGCACAGCCTCATCCAGAGAGATCTGCTTCCACTCCTGCTTGAACACTTTAGGTTTACCCAGTCCTTTCCATTTTACACAGTTATAATCTCTACAGCACACCTAACTCCCTAATGAGCAATAGGGACTATCAGCAGATATAAATGGGCACTGTCAGCACTGCTTCATAAGAAAGCTCTGCTCAAGAGCTGAAATGTAACTTGTGTCAGCCCCAAAAAACTGATAGTCAGACCACGGTTCCTCAGCTGCTGGGTTCAGCCTCTTCAGTGTCCAGTATATCTCCCTCTTTCCACGAGTACATTTTTCTTAAATGTGAAATTCACTACCCAGCACTGCAAAAAAAATTATAAGGTCATCAAAATTTCTTCCCCTTGCCCACTGAAATTTCTATTTATGATTGCATATTGTGTGTTTTCTTATTTTTTTGGAGGCTGCCCCTAGGCTGTACCACTCCCCATAGTTGTTGAAATTTACCTGCTGACTGCTTTACCAGGGCTTGTGCCCTCCTTTTTCCAGGGTCCTGAATGGGACTGGGCCCCAGCAGCTGTGACCCTGGGACTGAATGGCAAGGAATGCTTTCAGCTTGTGCTATTCTAAACAGCAGAGTGTCACTGTACTGTGAAGTTCTTCAATAGGGACTGTTTTTTCTGCTTAGGATTTCTTTATTCAGTAATTTTTTTGGACCTAAGTAGCAAGGGAAGGAAAGAGTATGATACAAATATAATTTAAATTATAGGCATTCATAGACCTATAATTTTAATTGTATATATTATATAATATTTAATAACAATTTTCATTATTTTATTATGTATAATATAATAATTACATCTAAATCATAGTATGGGAGTTAGGGGCAACATAAATAAACTTGAAATACAGATTATTAAATCCTTGCTCCACTGAATTTGCTTTATTTTTCCTTTGATTGCAATGGGCCAGAGGTTTTAAACCAAGCATTTGCTTCTATTGTTTTGACAAGTTACTCTTGGGAGCCAACTGCTGCAAGTTGCTGCTGTTCCCCCCAGGTGCATGTCCACAGAGCAGAGGATGCAATCCTAGAAGTCAGGAGTTTGTGAGGGCTTTCCCTCAGATCAGGTCTAAGAGCATCTCTGTGTTCAGTTTGTTGCACAAGAATTCCTGTGACAGAATCTGGGCACTGGCCCCACTGGCATGGCAGCAGCCAGCTGCCCCTTCCCCTGCTCACCTAACCAAGTAGGGTTCTAACTCCTGCTTCTAGCCATGTGGGTTGCTTCTAAAAAAGGTCCCCACAGGGTGTTGTGAGAAGTCATTAAGTAGTTTGCCAAGTATTAAGAAACCCCTGGATCAGAGAAGCAGTTGTAAAGGCTGTGTAATTAAAGCACAGTTTACTTTATCATGTGTTATTAGCAGGGTTATCCATCACAGGTTCCGTGCTTTGTAGTAATTAAATGTTATCTCGTGGTCACATGTGAGAAGATGCTGTGTGGTCTGAGGGTGGCAGGTACCATGACCGTGGGAGCCAGGTTGAGATGTAAGGTTTCAGTGTCCTGAGGGGAAGAAGTCCTCCATTCTCTTTTGCTCCATCTTCATCAGCTCTTCTGTCCTCTGGCACTGGGAGGGCAGAGAAGTAGCATCACCCACCTCCCCTGCTGACCCACTTGGGGCCCTGGAAGAGGATTGCAAAAACAGATTAAGATTACTGTGAAGCTGTATTAAGTTAAGATTTTCACAATCCCATGCAATTTACTCTGCCTATTGTATTATTATTTTTAAGTTAAGTAGGGCAGCCTGCGCAGAGAACACGTGGTCTACAGTCCCCATCGCAGAGACACAGCAAACACACCTGCAGCAACAACCAGGGATGCTTCTCCCTCATGCAGTTTGCGTGTTGTACCTGTTCCCACCTTTCCAACATCTTAGAAGGCAGCTGGGGCACGTGGTTGTCCAGCCACAAAAATACAGTTCTGTCATCTGCTCAAATGGCTGAAAGCAAGCTTGTGGTATTTGTGAGGCTGCCAGTCTTGGCAAAGTCAGATGGAGCATTCAGCCAAATCGGAGCGGTAGTGCACCTTTTGTTACATAACTAGCCATGTAATTTTATAATTTAGAATGTGAAATGCCGATGGCATTTATTATGTCAATTAGGATGAGCATATGTTTAGGAAGCCCTTGAGGAGTCAATCATAATTGCTCACATAGTCTTGCTTCGACCACATGATTGACTTCCTTTGAGCAGGTAGACTCTGTGCCTTTGGGAAGCAGTTACCCACAGCTTGCCCATTTTGCTACAACTCATCTTTGCACTTGGGAGTCTGAGCTTGTAGTTCTGGCATAAGCTGTTGGCCCAAGTCTGGGTTTACCGAGCTTTGATTAAAGTAAGAAACAGAAGTTACTACCTTTACCGTCAGTATTTGACAACTAGAGGCATGCCAGTAACAAGTCTTCTTGGAAGTACTACTTTCTACTAAGGTGAGTTCATTCCTAGGACATTTTCCTTATAGTAAGAAATACTTAACCTGACGGATATGTACTGTCTTATTCAGATCTTCTCTTCACTCAGATCTTGTCCAGCTGTTCCTAATACTGTCAGTATTTCTGGGCTCATTTTGTTTTTTCATTTTAACGTGCTGAGTAAAGTTTTGTATCCATGAAATCATCAGAAAGAGCAATCTAGATTTGCGTGGGTGTGTGAGAGACAGACAAAAAAGCAGAATATATTTCCATACATTCCTAACAGGCATTTCAGCTACATAATTCCACAACGAGAAACTTTTTCCAATATTGGTTTATTCTGTAAATTCCATCATGAACCACAGAGAAAATGATTTTTTTTTCAAACAGTCTGGTTCTGGTTTTAAAGTTATTTTGTATGCAGGCACAGTATGACATTGCTGTTGGGTCTCACAGCTTGAGCTACAACTTAAAAAGTTGGGGTTATTCACCTACTGTACTGTACTATTGGATTTTTCTATTCAGTTGGAAATGCCTTTCATCACTAAAGGCTCTGCAAAGTACTTTGATTGTTATAAGCTCGGAGAAGGACTTTATGACTAAAAATAACTTTGAGAAACCAGCCATTTTAAAACTGGGGCCAGGCAGAGGAAAGGTTTTGGAGCTCCTGTGTGTTGTCTCAGAGATGTTCTGTACTGATGTGCTGAACTTTTAAATACAATTATTTTCCTCTAAGAGCCAGTTCTAACAGTCTTTCCTATCATCTTAAAATTCTTACCTTATAAATTGGTATCTCTGGGTTTGGCAATCCTCCTCCAGCTACTGCCTTTTTACCTGGAGGTATGCATCTTGCCTCTGCCTATAACAAATTTCCATCTAATTACACATCAAGCAGAAAGAAGATGTTGTGATTCTTCTTTAGTCAGAATAGATTTAAAAATAAGCAGAAAGGCGGGAAAAAAAGAGAGAGTAGGACATACGTAGGAGGAATTCTGGTCAGAGGGCATGATGATAAGATTTTGGGCACCTTAGTGTTTTATAACCTTCCTTCAAAGTTTCAAGTCTAGGCAAACTGACTCACCCCTTTGGCCTTTAGTGCTGCTGTGCCAAGATTGGTGCAAATTATTACATGATATTTTATTGCTAGATCTTTGTAATATGAATCACTGTCTTTTTGAATCTAAAATACTGTATACTACATATTATTGAAGTGTGGAGCACTCTATAATGTTTTCCACAACTGTTGTATAGTACCACCTTGAACAGTAAAGTCAGCGTAATCTATAAAAAACTTCAGTTGGAGAGTACAACCAATGGTACAACTCAAGGTAATGGGAAATCTGGGAGGATGTTACCAGGGAACACAGTTTGATGAAAGGTAGGAAGTTAAAACCGTTAACATTTTACTAATGGCAAATAGTTTTCTAAAAGCATTCAACCTGATATTTCATTATAAAACCCTGAATATGAAATAAGTGATGTGGTCTTTCAGCCCAGATTCTGGCAGGACCCATAAGGTCACAGCTAACCCTGCATAACTGGAAGGCTGTGTGCTTTTGCTCGAGAGGGCGAAGGAGGACCTCTGCTCCCTCCTAGCCATGAGCCACTCTTCTCCCCAGTGTGGGTGAGCCACTAGATGGGGACAATGCCCACATCTCCTAACCTGCCCACATCTAGCCAGTGGCAGCTGGGCTGAGGCTTTGTTAAAGAGCTAATTCTGTGACTGTGAAAGCTGTCGAGCCTCCTAGCAATTTGATGTGGCTATTTTTTAACATGAACAGACAAGATGGCAGTCTCCAAGCCCTCAGCAAAGAAGCTGATTATCAAGAAGGGCTGGTATCGGCTGCAGCATGCTCAGAGCTAGTGTGGTGAAGAGAAGGCCAGGTAAAAGCATCTCTGGAAGAATAAGGAGCTCCTACCCTTACCTGGCAGCTGTGAATGCTGCTGTGGCGGAGTGGTTTCCTTACACATCTACAGACCAGCTCCTTTGGCCATATGGTGCCTTACTGACCCACATAAATTGATGGCTGTGAGTCACTCAGAGATGCACATTTGTAGGAGATAATAACCCATGCTGGAAGTGGGGGTAGGATGTAGAATGACTTTGGTTTCATAATTTAGCTAAGAAGAGCACAACAGCTCTGTCAGTAGAACTCCATCTCCAATGGGTAGTACAGCAAAGAGATGGGGTGTGAGAAGGCATCTGTTAATCGGCAGATACAGGATTTGTTATACACATGCTCTCTGTGTGTATGAAACAGGAGCATTAATAAAATGTCCCTTAAACACAGAGAGAAAACCAAGCTAAACCAAACCCCAAACCAAGTAATATTTGTCAATCTTATTTGTCGATGCGATTTAGAATGCATTTTCTTTATACATGCTGGCCACGCTTACCATTGACTGAAGATTTCATTACCACCAAGCCATACTACTTCAGAACTACTGAAGCTGAATTACTCTTACTGTTCTGCAGCACATCTGTTTTGCTCCTCTGTTTTCCAGTGACGCCTGCTCATGGCTTATCTTTCTCCATTTGTGATTTAAGCAGGTAGCTGCTCCTCCAGGCTCCGTGTCACTGTTTCTCTGGCCTTTAGGCTTCTGTTTTATTCTTGCTGTGATAGCCACTTCCTCAATATCTTTCATCACTTAATCATTTTTCTTTTAGCTTTTGTTACTCATTTTTTGCTACCTGAAGTTTGTCCCATTTTGTGCCATGCTGCTTCCAAGTGCAGCCTCCTGAACTGCCAGGTTAATATTTGACAGTGGCTGGGCAGAGGCAGTGGGGTTCTGCCACCCTGCTTGGCGAGCCCTCTTCTTGCTACACTGCTGCCAGTGTAACTGCGGTGGTAAGTCAGTATTTAAGCTTAAGATTGTTTAAATGCTTCACTGGGATGGGACAACTATGAGCTTGTTATTACAAGGAGATGAAAGGCATTTTCTCTACCTACTCTTCGTGTTTACTGTCCAGGCTTTTTGTGTGGGTTTGCTCTGGTATTCTCTTAAGTGCTTCTGGTGGCTGCAAATTCCTAAGCAGTGAAGACCAATAAGATGCAAACTCCTTCAAATCAGTGCAGCCTGTTGGGTAACTTTTTAAAAAATGTGTTATCACGATAGAGATTTTCACTGTGGTCACAACCCTGGGGTTATTTTATGCCCTGATGTGACCATTGTCATTACACCTTGTAGCTGAAAACTTGGCAATATGGATATCCAGATAACAATGTTCCTCCTTCACCATTTGGACTGTATTCTTGTGATTCAGGTCTCTGCCTTGGACTGAAGCTTGGCTCACCACAGTGTCACAACACTGTGACATTCTTACAAATCAGTACTTGATTTTCTTTGTCCAAGCCAATCCGTGGTAGGTGCTGTAAAACTATGCTAAATCTGGGACCTGAGTGGTTGAAAACTGCCTGCACAGCAGGGAAGCGGCAAATGCTGGTAATGTCTGCTTTGGCATGGCACCACCACCTCCTCTAAAAGCCTCTCCTGCCCATCATCTTTGCAAGAACCACCCTCTGTCAATATGGCTCTGACTACAAGAAGCATGAGACTGCCAAGGTGACATCCAAGTCCCACTGAGGCTGTTGGTGGTGGCTGACACCATCTCAAATGAACATAGGATTCCTCCCCTCTGTTTTCCCATCTCTTCCTCCCTTGAGGAGAGGCTTGAAGAAAGAGGTTCAGCAAGGAAAATATTACCTTTCCTTTTTCACTGTGGTTTACCATCTACCTGTGCAAGTTTTCTTGCTCAAATTGTATTTTTGGTTTTTATTCATAGGTAATGGAAGGAGTAGAAATATGCACCAGTAATCAACAGGTCAAATTTAAATCCCTTCTCTTCTCTTGTCTACAATGTTTAAAGGACATGATACTAATCATGTAGCTATTATATGACAGCACATAAATGTTATAAATACAAATGACTGCAAATATGGCAAGGAAAATCTGCCTGTGACTGAATCTGTGTAACAGTTCCATCACACGCCCTCCATGATAACCCTTTTGGTGGTGTAACCACTTCCCAAAGATGGCAGTCATTCCATTTCTTGATATGTCCAGCAGTTTGTGAAGGTTCGTGGGTGAATGTGGACTGGGTTAGCCAGAAGGAGCTGAGATTTTTTTTTCCCAGAATTTATATTATTATGTAGTCAAAATTTTCTAAATAATAGACGTCATGGGATTTGAATTTCAAGTTCTAAAAATTCAGTGCCTGTTACTAATAAATGGGGATAGTTTTGTTTCCCTGTGCTGTAGCAAGTATTTGTAATTTATGTAAACATTGTAAAATTCAGGTACAGCTTCCCACACCTGCCCTTTTCCACTAGCATTGCATTATTAGCATGTCAGATTGATAAAGAGTATCTGTAACATGGCCAGGACAGTCAGACTTTGCCTCCTCTGGGGCTTCTCTCATCATTTTTGCTGCAGCAGAACATGGCCTTAGGGCAGTGATGCCTCTCTTTCTCTGTTGTCATTGCGAAAATTATTGCAGTAGCTTTGGAGCTGTAGTACTGTTTCCAGCTGTACCTAATTTGCGTCAGGGGTCTTGCTGAGTTGTACATGTGGAAGTGGAGGAGAGGTATTTTCAGGGTCAGGGCATGAGGTTGGGAAGGGCAGCCCAGATGCCCATCTTCCTGTTCTTGAGGGCTGCTCTTTCCTCAGAGCGGGTCTTTGGCTTTAGCTTTCAGGTTGGCTGATGAGAGCTGTGTGTTGGGTCACCTGCCAGCAAGAAGCAAGAATTCTGTCCTTGAGAGCATCCATGAGGTAACAAAATGCTGGACTTGGCTGTATTCTCTGTGTGGTCCGTGGGGCAAGCACCCAGAGAGATGTACCTGTGTGTGGTGATGCAGGAGGACACGGAGGGGCAGTGGAGAAACAACACGATGCTGTCCACACCCCTGGTTGCCCCAGGTGCGAGGCATTCTGAAAATGCAAGAGAAAACAAAGTTTATAGCACAGTGCTATTTTTGTCATGCTTTATTGGTTTCTAATTCATTTTACGTCTATTTTAAGAATCATACAAGTTCCCAAGCCATGTGTTGCCTTTCTTGCAAGCAGTCCTGTTGACTTCAGATGGGTTCCCTCCATGAGCTAGGGATGTGGAGAGCAGCTGGACACCCGCTCACAGCCACCCCACTTCATCTAGAAGTTATCCAAGAGCTCCCTACAGGAGCCACTCCCAGTGCCCAAACAGTCTCCACCATAGCCCCTGATAATTCTTTATCTCATTTTATTTTGCTGTGTGTCACCTTAGTAAAATTAAATAATAAATCCTATATTAAGATAACAGGTGGAGCTGCTACCTGCACTATGGAGAGAGGTTTGTTTCTTCACAAACAGCTTTTCATAAAGCTCTGGGGAGTATTTTTACAAAAGGAAACATTTGACCCAGTTTGGCGTATTTTAAATATTTGCAAGGGTTCTAACAGGCAATGATTTTAATTCCAATGAAGCTACTGCTAATCAGGAGACAGAGCTTATGCAGAACTCTCTCTTGCAAGAAAAAGCAGACACTTAACATAATTGCTTCATAAGAGTAGGATATAGCAAAACATTGAAGAGAATGTTTGACATTTAAACATCTGGTTAGTGTTAGTGGGGCTATTATTTTACCTTCACGTCAGAAAAACCTGCCATGTTAAAGTTTAATTTCTCAGGTTTAGAGCCCATGAGCTTTGCAGAAAAATAAGGGTTTATTTATATGAAAATATGCTCTGTCATAGTCAGATTTTTCTTATTATTCTTTCCCTCATTTGCCCTCAGACATGGGCATCTGAGGCTGACACATTGTCTCAGCAAATTAAGTCAAGCTGAAAGCAAGGGTACAGTGTTAAGGCAGAGCAGCAAATAAGATTTACATTTTCAAGCAAGAGCAGTAATTAGGCCATTGCATATTTTATATCTTCATGTTTATTTTCAGAGTGGTGTATCAAAATAAACATAGAAGTAATGAGACATAAGTGCTCCAGCAATCAGTTGGGGTTCATCAAGTAAAAACTACAAATTACACTTCAGTTTTGCTACCACCCACAGTGTTTACATCTTTAAAATACCAGCAGGCAGGTGTTGTGGCCAGAGCTAATTGGGTTTGTAGTTAGGGACATACTGGGTTTATGTATTACAAATTATAAAGGGAATAGGCCTTCTTTTGAGCAATAACTTCAGTATGTGAGGTGTTTGGTTCTTTGCAGAGCAAATGAAGTTTTGAACTGATTATTATGACGCAGATGGTTATAACTGCTTGACTGCAGGCAGGCAAACTTTGAATGCAGGGGTCCAGGTCCATTGCTGCTGTATTATGAGAATGGTCTACAGGGCCCCAAGCTCTAAATTCTCATGACCCAAATTATCCTCCCTCTGGCTACATATACTATGTTTTTATGCTTGTATATATTAGGTGAAGCTGCTGTTCTCCCTTGCTGTGCTGAACAGGCAACTTTGGCCAGCAATCTTTATTCTTACCTGTGTTTCTGCACACAGTCTTGCAGTGTTTGCCCACACACAGTGCTACTTTTCTGGCAGAAGTAATGTGGCCACAGAATCATCTGACTGGAACTGCAATTATATGCTAATTTAAGGTTTTCAGCCATTAAATGCCTGTAGTATTTCTCCCTATATTTATGTCCTTATTTATAATGAAAGTGTCTGTGTAAATTAAGCTAGATTTATGAGAAAATAAGTCCCTGGAGTTAATTCTCTCTTTTTTTTCTGCCCCCTTCTTTGTTATACCCTCCCATCCCAAAGACACAATCCTTTCCTAATGCCTGTTATAGTGCTTCATATTCAGATACATACTGCAAGTATGGTAAGAAAACACAACGCAGAACATAATCCTTTGGCTTTCCTCCCCACAGATCTGATGGCACACAAGCCTTGCTACAGCTCTTGCAGATAGAAAACGCGTTGGGTATTCCCACCTGCCCCCTTTTGAATTGCATCAATTCTGATTATGAGCCAGAAAGA
Source organism: Nicator chloris (assembly GCA_013400495.1). NCBI lineage: Eukaryota > Metazoa > Chordata > Aves > Passeriformes > Pycnonotidae > Nicator > Nicator chloris. The sequence continues at coordinate 174,938 of WAAE01024867.1, forward strand.
AGAAGAAATGGAGGATAGCTCCCCGCCACTCTGTGTCACCTGCGGCCAAGCGCATTTACCAGAAGAAAACCACTTGTACAGCTACACCGAAGAAGTAGATGATGATCTGATATGCCACATTTGCCTGCAACCTTTGCTTCAGCCATTAGACACGCTCTGTGGTCACACCTTCTGCACAGCCTGCCTTACAAACTTCCTTGTGGAAAAAGACTTCTGCCCCATGGACCGCAAGCTTGTGATTCTCCAGACGTGCAGGAAGTCCAGCATACTCGTGAATAACCTCCTGGATAAGCTAATGGTTAGCTGCCCTTTCACAGAACACTGCTCAGAGGTTGTGCAACGTGGTCACCTTGAACAGCATTTCCAAACCCAGTAAGTTGTTGTTGATAGACCTTTTTCACCCTTATTTTGAGTAGAGGAAAAAACATCATCCATTAATACTGATCAAAATAGTTAATGTAAAGTAAGAGTTGTTGATTTCACTCCCAATGAACACAGTATCATTAGAGCTGAATTCAGTCTACTTATAGTCCAAGATATAGACGATATCTTACTCTTTTTCAGAATCAAATGCATCAATGCATGTAAGGTAGTTCATGCTATTGTTAGCAGTTCTGGGTGAGTATCTTGTGGTTAGCTGCACAATGGCAGTGTGTATGTGGTCCGAAGAGATCTGCGAGTTTTGTGAAGCTGAGCTATTATAAATATTTTAATAGCACATTAAAGGTTTTATAATTGCCCTTTCTTCAAACCTTTTATGAATCACAAATGACCTATATGAGAAGTAGAGCAGAAAATATTCCATTTTGGTATTGGTCTTTGAACCCGAGTGCTCCTTTCTTCCAGGTGAGCGCTTACCCAGGGCACCATGGGGCTCACAGACAGAGAGTCAGGAAGAGTCTGGCTGGACTCCCCCTCCAGCCTTATCCCTCCTGGTAAGCCAGGACACCCTCCATCCTGCCTCTGGGAGAGACCTCTCCAGGGAACAGTTTGGTTCCTCTGCAATGAGAGAACTGAATGATTCTCTGATTTGCAGAGTAAAAGCATGTGCTGCTGCTTTTGTATTGCATGTTCTGCCTTTTGTAAGGAAGGCAGAAGGGTAAAGAGGTACTTCCAGGGCTGTGATTTCTGACAGCAGAGTAACACTTTGGCATAATCTGTGTAACAGCACCTCAGGTCTGAGGAGAGATGGGGCCTAAGATCTGGCCCTTTCTGTGAGCTGTATCTGTTGCCCAGTTAAATTACTTACCCTGAAGTTTGCAGGTGTCAATCGTGTTGCTAGGTGTGTAATTCTGCATGTGCAATGTCAAGGAAGCCTTGAGCAGCCTGTGTAGGGCTCCAAACTGCTGCTGGGGGCACATTCCTGCACAGAGATGGCAGTACTGAGGACCAGGACATCGCTGGTGAGCAGGCTGGTGAGCCAGAGGGTGAAGGCGTGTTCACGTATTGCACACTTCACAGTCCGCGAGCCTGCAACCAGGAATGGCTCTGCAGCCTGCCATTCAAACGTCCTCATTTGCACTGGAGACTTCATTTCCTGAAGCACCTGGATTCTCACTAGGAATTTATTCACTTGAAGATATTCACAAAGTTATAGTGCCCTAACCAACCAAAAATGTGATGATTTTCATTACTAAAACAAAAAAACCCACAAACTTTAGCAATGAGTTTATTGATTCCTTGCAAAGGTCATGAGAGTACTTTTCACATGCTGGAGGTTTGCTGGTTTTGGATTTGGGTGCCCTTGTCCCCACATTTCTGGACCTGACTTTCCCTGTGAGGGTGCTTCTGGCTCATGGTGCAAGAGGCAGTGGCAGCAGGCCCCAGGCCAGCAGTGGTCTGGGACTTCCACTGTGTGCAGCTAAGGGGACAAAATAACAAAGTTACTCATAATTTTCTGTCTTAGGTCAGTCCTTCTCTAACAGGCCTCAAATGTTAATTTCAACAGAAATGCAGGTAAAGGGACTGTCAGCCTTCTGTGAGCTGCTATGACTAAAATTATGTTTCTCTACAGATTCCAATCACAAAATCTTGAACCGCTAGTGCAAATGCCCCTTCCCTTTGCTATACATATAGCGGAATTTAATGTGACTTAGACCTTCCTGTTTGTCTTCATATTTTTTTACATGATAATGCTGTAGCCATAAAATTAGTAGGACACCCATTCCCAATTTACCCCCAAACCCCCAATAAATAAGCAAATTGGAATATTTTTTCTTTTTACACAGAAGCCACATAGCTAGCACAACTTCTGATTTCTAATGTTGATTCTCCTACGTGAATATTTGGAAGTCACTCCAGTGTCTTAGTTTCTTTTTGTTAAGGTGGTAGTAAAGGTACCCTTCACTACATATCTTACAGAATTGCAGAGCTATAAACCATGATTTGGTCTTTTAAAGGCCTGGCAGGTTTTATTGTAGCACTTACTGTTGGATGTCAGTGGCTTGGCCTGGGTTTTCCCCTCAGGATCTTCAAGATCCTGTGCTTCTTGGCCTGAACCCAAGCAGAGAGAGAAAGAATTGTCTCTGTAACGTATTCCCACCATCTCTTGCTGTTCCCTCTTCCCTGGTGTTGAGTTCCCTGCACCCGGTCCCAGGCTTGCAAACCCCAGGAGCAGAAGACAGGAGGGATGGAGTAGGGTCTTCCTACCCTAAAGCCTCTAATGTAGTGAGGTACAAAGTGTTGCTACATAGGCTGGACATTTTGCTTCTTTGCTACATATGACATGGATTTTCCTTCCTCAGAATGGTCAGGAGGGCTGATTTACCTTAAGGCCAAAGGGCAGAGACAGGAGAATAGGAAACCACAGGGAACTTCTGCCTAATTTAATTGTTGGAAATGCAGAAACCTCTCTTGCCACCCCATCTCCAACTAATGGCAAAGAGAAGGATATTGTGCTCTATCATGCCCAGGGACAGACTAAACAGACTGAGATGGTGCTGTTCTCTTTAACTCTGGTGAATCAATAGAGGGAAGGGGAAATGTGTGATTTTGCTAATAAAACAAATACAATAATAGTCATAAATACTTGATGTCTGCAGTGAGAACTGTTCAGAGCCCACCTGATATTTCCACAGAACATTATTGTGTTCTCAGTGAATAAATTAAAGTAGACTGTGCTAGGGTCACCAGGGTGGTCAGAAGTCCTCACATTACTTGCATTATTCAGGTTCAGACCAATCCTTGTTCTCAGAGAGAAAACAAAAGTTTGTCCTGATCAGGGATGAGGTCACAGATGGGACAAGGTGAGCTTGCTGTTTTATGCTTTGTAATTGATGAGGGAACTTTACCATTTGTTTTTTAAACACCGGTTACCATGGAGCAATCCACTGAAAGCATCCTTATTCAAAATGTTTGCTCTTGCATCCTTCAAAAAAACAGTGAGAAGAGACATGTCCTTGGATTATTACATGATTTATGTTTGTACAAAAACATCTGACGGGATTTGGGGAATTCAGACTGAGATGCAAAGAGCCAGCAGTTGACTGTGATCTTTTGCAGTGTTTTACTTTAAAAAGGTGTGGTCTTTGATATCGCCTGCTACAAAACTCCACGGGGGGCATTTTTTTCCCCTCCTTGTCAGACAGCTACACCCTTCTGTGATGCAGTTTAGCTCGTAACCCATCTGCTTGTGGGCAGTGATGTAAACATACCAGCTGCCTCTGAAGAACCACTCTGAATCCTGCAGGAGGCAGGTCTCTTCCCCGAGCATCGCTCTCCTCTGCAGCATAAGTCACTGTCTCGCCAACCACGCTGTGCTGTCCCTAAAACCTCACATCTACCCATCTGAGAGTCAGATCGAGTAATCCTCTTACAGGTCAATGATTTTTGCAGTGTAGCTTCGTTTAAGGGATTTAAGCTCGATTCATAATGTGCTACCATTGCATTGAAATGGAAAGGCTTGCTTAGAAGGGGCTTGGCTGGCACGAAAGCTTCTCGTTGTGTGTCCCACCAGCACAGAGAGACGGTGGGAAGGAGGAAACCTAGCAGCAGTGAAACCACTGCACTGAAAATGAAGGCTCTCCTGTTACTGGTCCTACCTTGGCTAAGTCCTGCAAACTACATAGACAATGTGGGCAACCTGCACTTCTTGTACTCCGAGCTGTGAGTACGCACAGTCGCGCCGGCATCGTGCTCTCTGTCTGTCTGTCTCACCCGAGTGGCGGGAAGGGGCTTGCCATGAGTGTTTTGGGGGGTCTGTCTGGCTGTGTGTCTGTGCCTGTGCCTACGTGCGAAGAAAATCCTGCAACGTCTTGCCAACAGCTTCACACCGTGCTGCTTCCCATCCAGGGGCTAATAATAGCAGTACGTCCCCATTGCTTTCAGCTTTGGAAGCGGCTGAGACATACAGAGTGAAGCTGCTTTTGTCGTCATCAACTTGTTTTCTGTGCCGATGTTTTAGGTGTTTGTTGGTTTGGGGTTTATTTCCGTTTCCAAATCTGTGTTTTTCCTTTCTTTCCTCTAAATAGCCTTGTGGGGAGCTGGGTATAGGGGAGGGCATCAGGATAGACACCCCCAGCAGAGCGCTGTCTGTGTACATGCATAATGTTCTGTGTGTAAAGCTGCATGCCTGTAGCAAAACGCTGAGAAGCCTTTCACCAGAAATAATTCACTTGAGACAGGAGAGAATTTTCCCATGTTTCTGGTTTTGCCCACAGCAGAATGTTATTTTTTCTGTAAAGCGAATTTAACTGTAGCAATCCATTCATATATCTTCATGTTTTTAAAAAACCCACCTCGAATGACCCCATAGCTGGTCTTTCCAACCCATAAAACAAATATTCTATAGTATCTTCTGTAAATGTTACTACTTTAATTTGTGCTTGAATGGCTTGCACTAGTTAGTGGAGTTTTTATGACTGGAAATAGATATTTGTTTCACTATGTTTTCATAGCAAAATGTTATTGTACTAGTTAGTGGAACTTTTATGACTAGAAATAGATATTTGTTTCACTATGTTTCCTTAATTGTGTTGTTTGTTTTTTTACAAATTGTAAACTTTCAAGATCTTCATCGATATAATGAATGAAATGTCTAATTCTCTCAAAAATGAAAAATGAGTGTTATGCCTACAGTGGGAATGTTTTAGTAACAGTTGTCATTAGTACCAAAGACACTAATTTTCAAATGATTTTGTCTCTACTGTCAGACAAAAATAGCAGTGCTTTGCAGAAACACAAAGTCCCCTTTTGAAATCCTTTTGTGATGTGCATGGCAACTATTAATAATTTAGTCACCCTGCATACAACAGCTTAGGATTTCTGTATGCTGTAGGTGTTTTCAAACATTTAACAAATCTAGTGTTGAGGGTTGCAGCTATGTCCTCATTTTAATTTACTGGCATTTTGTTTAAGAATGTTAATTAAAAAAACAAAAAACAAAAAACAAACAAGAAACCACAAACAACAAAAAAAACACATTTAAGCCAAGCAGGCTACAGGAGCAATCAAGCTCAAAACAGGGCAGATGAACACTTATAATGGAAACAATGGCATCTGGGACATTTAGTTTCCAGGAAAACAAACCAATGAGATTAATCAGAGCACAGGCACAGATGCAGCCTACTTGCTTTTCTTGGGGAATTCAGGTTCACTGATTCTCCCAGGATAAAGGGCTATGATGTTCAGTAGCTATTCATCTCTTATTTATTTAGCCTTCTAACCCACAGAGATGTTAGTTGTGCTGAATGTCAGCAGTTGTTCTAATGGAGTGGGTGTGGACAGGGGCTTGGACGTGCATCTTCAGTTGTCAGCAATGGGAGGTGCACATCCCATCTCCAGTGCCCAGCCCTGGATGCTATCTGGCATCCTGCTGCCAGGAGCCAGTGCACAGGGCCTCTCACTCCACTCTGTCTCTGCCAGGGCAACAGAAAGTGGGATTTACTGGGGCTGCCACAATCCAAAAGGGCACCAGGAAGTTTGACCTCCTTTCAGGAATTTCTCCTTCTCCTCCACGTATATGTGGTGCCTCTGGCTGCTGCTGGATGCTACACAAGGCATTGATATACTAATCAGTGGGATGGACTCGAGGTCGTTTGTAATAACAGCAGTTGAAAGAAAAAGAGGAATACTGCTTTCAGTCCTGTTTAATCTGTTGATACAAATGTTATGACCTACAGGTTTCTACTTCAGTTGCTTGGGCGTTTGCATATTTCTCATGCAAAGTTTTATGGTTGAAACAGGTAAGCCACTGGTGTCCAGGACAGCCTGACACCCAGGGGCACAGGTTAACTGCCACAGAGCTTTTGTATCCCAAACAAGCAGCTTCCTAAATCTTTCCCCACAGGTGACTGAATCCATCCCTGTTGTGTCTAGTGTGTCTGATGGCTTGCACTATCTGACATGATGGCTTGCTCAAAACTAGACCGTAGTAGGCCGAAAGCGTTTTTTTCATTATCACACTGCCTTTGTTTGCTGGCAAGTACAAATACTGGCCTCAGTCAAGACTCATTATTTTCTTGGCTGTCAGCCACTGGAGATACCAGTTGAGGAGGAAGAGTGGAATGATGGGTTTGCAAGCAACAAGAAAAGAGCTGCAGGACAGTGGGAGATGCAGTTACCATCCCTGGTGCTGGTACAAGAGGAAGAATAAGGGTGCTGGGATTCACACTGCCCTCTCTCATACAATCCATCTCTTCCCTTCTACTCTGTTCAAAGGTTGTATTATTTGTATTGCATTGCTGAGATTTGCTTTAGTTCCAGGGCATTTTTGTTCCTAAATGTGGAACAGGCTACTTGGAGAATTGGGATTACAGCATAACACAAAACCCATCTGGAGAGGCAGGCCCTGGAATCCAGCTAAGAAATAAAGGGATTTTAGGAGATTTGAAGAGGAGAAATTAAGTTTGGGAAAGGCTGTGCCAGAGCTTTGCACTTCAGCTGGGTGTCACACAGGTAGGAAAGAGGTGTGTGGATGTGTTGTAGTGGCACTTTATGGGATAGATGATGGGTGCCACTATTTTTAGTTTTCTATTAGCAGTCTGATAATTAAAAGTATTCCCAGGAAGCAAATACATGTCCCCTGATGTTGTCACCTGCACTAAAACCACTTCCCTGGCTATTCTCTGTTGTCCTTCCCTTAGCAAAGATCAGACAGAGATGTTGTTCCTGTCCTTGCCCTTTGCCAAATCGTGAAGAACATGTGCTAAGCCAGGGTTCCCCCTCTTGAGGAGAAGCCCATGGAAAAATCTGACAGAAGAGCAAGAGAAACCTGTGAGATCTACTTTGAGGAATCTCTGGGAGATGGTGGGATGTAGCCACACCCGCCCAATGTCTCTCACCATTGTAAGGGTCTACATGGGTGTTGAGGAAACCCTCACGCAGGATCCATGCCTTCTTCTTTATATACCTGTAAAGACCTTGAAAGGCATCTGCTCTCTTTCTTTCTTATTTAGCATATCTTCAGAAAGGAAATACTTGCCCCAGCATTCTTTTGGGTTGAGGTATGTTATTCCCTCCAGTTAAAAACACGGTGTGTGGATGGAGAAGCAGCCTGTGGTCACTTTCAGGAGGCTTTCCTGAGTGTGATGACCTGGTGGCACTGCTCACACCATTGCTATCCCTCTCACTTCATAGGACAAGCTGTGCAGCAGGGTATTTCTCAATAGCAAGATTTTCTTCTCCTTTACCTCAAACAGCCACTTAGAAATAAAATTGAGGGGAAGGAGGTTGTAAGACTAGGCAGTAAATAACCTCACCTTTTCTCCCTAAGGACATCAATCATGTGACATGGTGGGGTGGTTTTCAGCCTTATCCCAATTCAGCACGTGGCCATGTTGACTGAGTGAGTGCCTGGGATGGTGCTGGGCATTGCGTGTGCTCAGCACAGGTCGAGCACTGGGGAGTCCTTGGCAGCCACTCTTGCTGGCACTCTTTCCCTCAAAGGATTAACAGCTCCTGGCCTTAGTCCCTGCTGGTAATACATCAGCTAGACCTACCCCACTAATCTGAATCAAGCCAATGTTTTTTAAAATCTTTTGTTTTTTAGGTGCAAATGCACAACCTACTCCCACGTCTGAAAAAAAGTTCTTTTTTTTTTTCTTACTCTTCTTGAGTTTTGCATGAAACAGTCAAAGGAATCTCACCAAATTAATAGGATTGAGTTTCCCCATATAACTTTTGTACAATAACTACTCTCTTAAATTTCAAATCAGCACATTGGGCTGGAATAACCAGTAAAATTTAGTTTCTCTGTTTATTCAATTTGAAAAGAAGAGATGCAGGTGCCAGCTGTCTTCTAGTGCCATTGAGCACATCTTTTATATGGTAAAAACAACGAGGTGCACTCTCCCAGCCCCCTTACAGCATTGTACTTAACAGTGCAGCCAATTTCTTTAATTTCTGTTCAACTCAGTGGGGAAACTTGTGTCTGGCTTCAAGTCTATCCTTGTGAAATTAGCCACACAGAGGCTGGGGAGCACAGGACATGCAATACTCATGACAAAATTAATAAGCCTGGAGCACCTTCTGGGCTCATGAGTTAGTCCACTGCAAAAGCCACGTGTTGGCCTCCTTACTCTGTGCAAAGCTGTGTTTGTGGAAATCTGTGTCAAACCTAAACTGAGGTTAATTAAAGCTGAAAGTGCTGGAAAGCAAGGCTTGAATGGAAACATTCTTGAAAGAAAATATAAATGAAATGTTTAGGGTATCTACATTGAGTAGCCAGGACAAAGCGCACTGAGATAAAATTCAGAAGGTCTTTTCAAGGGTGTTAGAGTTGTATGTCTTTTGGAAAGCAGAACTGAGGTGAGTTAAAACAGAAAGGCATTAGTGTGTCCAGGGCTACCGTTAGCTTCACCCCTATGCTACAACTTCACCAAGCGGCCAAACATGGAGTTGGTTTTCCTTCGGAATTCTGAGCTCTCCCCCAAAATCTTGAGCAAAGACCTACTAATGTCCCTTTCTCAGCCTAGTCCCTCACTGCAGTTGGTCTGACCCCTCTCCATCAGCTCTCTCCCTTGCTGTTCTGCTTCTTTCCTCTGCTTCATACTTCTTCTGGTCCTTACCTTTTTTTATTTCCCTCCTCTTTCATGCCTTGGTCCTGCCTCTGTTGTGCTCCTTTGTATTTCCAGCCTTTAGATTTGCACAGGAAATCTTAAAATGTTAGTAGAAGTAAGGCCAGAAAGCCCCCAAGTAGAATCTCATGTAGGTGAACTACAAATATGCTCTATTGTTAAAAGTACAAAAAGAGTTGTATTCTAAACTCTTAGTATTGAAGTGCCCAAACTGAATTTTCTAAATGTATTGTATTGCATTCAAGAGTGTTTTATGTTAGCGTAGGAGTGCAGCAGAAAGTTGTCATTTACTTGACTCTAAATGTCTGGCTCTGTTTACTCTTTGACCAAAGATTAATTGCACTTCTTTAGCACCACAATGGGGTCTGGGTTTCTGCCCCACCTTTTGCCACCCTCTCACAGAGATGATACCTTTCCCCACCAGTACATCTCTCCTGGCTTCTCTGCATAGGTTAGAGAGTGCTGAGTTTTTGTGGTATGACTAAGTGTTACTGGTTAGCATTTTATTCCCCAGCACTGTGATTCTAGGTGCAGAAATAAATTTGTCTAGGACAGCTCCAGAAACCAAAAACCCCATGAACACATTAAGAATTTGTTGGTTCTGCCTGGGAATTTTGTGTGTAAGGAAAATTGGCATTTTAGTTATAGACTGAGAAAGATCCGTCTTCATTTCCTTCTATGCATGCAAGAAAGTTACCTTTACTCCATTCACAGCTACCTATACACACTTGAGATCAGAATTAGACCTTTCATTCTTCTGGATTGTTTTCTCAAGGCTTCTCACACCTTTGGAAAAGGCCGACATTGGCCAGTGTCAATCTCAACAAATGTATTTTGTTGCCAAAAGTAAGACCTGAGCCAGCCAAAAAACCACTAAAACCCTGCCAAGATGGAAAGGCAATGCAATAATTATGGTTGGCAGAAAAGTTTCTTTTCATGAATGACTTATGTCTCAATTATGTTTGATTTTTCTGTAAGTTCCTCAAAAGAACCAGGCTTACATGCCTGGCCCATGTAACAGGAGCATGGAGGGGTCAAACCTTTACCCCATTTGGAGGCTCCCTCACAACAGGCAATCCACTTTGGAGTGGGGACCAAGGAGGGCAAAGTACCGAAGGTCTGGTGGGGTAGGAGGAAGGAATGAGGTGCTGGGAGTTGCAGGAGGTCGGCGATTACTCACAAGCAGCAGACTCTTGTTTCTTGTCTGACATTAAGCCACACAGGCCGTATGCTGCAAGTTTGGCCGACCTCCACAGCTCTCTGACAATTAACCTAGTTTAACACTGGCACTGGCAGCATGACAAGGATATTTTTCCTTGAGCTATTTCTCTGACAAATCTGCCAGAACTGGGCTGTCCTGCAACGTGAGGATAAGCACTGCTCTTGCAGAGCTCTTATGCCTGTGGTAGCTTAAATCCTGCTCTGAATACTGGTACTGAGATCAGCCACAATGCAGCTTGTTACACTGTAGGGAAGCAGACTAGTAGGTCTGAGGGTCTTCTTGGATGTCTTTAACACTCTTGACCTTTTAGGGGAATCTGCCTTCAAGGTCCCCAGTCCACAGAGTAACCAACTGCATTTCATGACCTTCTCCATGATAAGAGCTATAGTTCAGGAACTAGAACTGATTTTCTGCATCTTGGCATGTGACAGCATGTCTGAAGTGCCTCCCTAAGCCATGCAGTAACTGGGTGCACAAGGATACCAACAAGCACAGGACACAAACCCAGAGGTTTTGTAGTAACATCATAAGCAGTGTTGGACTAAAAACAGCCTGTGTGGCAGCGTGCAGGTGACTGCTTGGGACCTCCTGTTTCAAAAGGAGGATCCAGGCTGGTCCCTCTGTGTTGAACTGGCACCTCAGTGGAGGTATCTGTTAGTCAATGACATGTCATATGTCATGACTAAATCCCCACTACCACCAAAGAATTCCTGGTTTGGATCTGAACTCTGTTTCAGGATTAAGAAAGTGAACAGTTTTTGTAACATCTTAAAAACCTGAATGAACCCCTTGGTCTCAGCCAAGTTGCAGCTGGTAAAGACTGCATTTCACCAGTGAATCCTTGGTGTCTCCCTAGAACACACTTCATGCATTCATTTAATTTATTAATTGACAACAGATTCTGAATACCGAGCAAGGCAAGTTCAGCAGCAGCCCAGTGAAATGGCTGGAGATTTCAACAATGTGCAACTTTTGCACAAAGAAAAAATTCTGTAAATCATCCATAACTTTTACATGTTGTACAATACTTCTTCCCCATATGAAAGAAAGTAGGCTGACTGTAACAGTGGGCAAGTCAAGTCATATATTCAGGAGGTTTCTTTGTCATTTTGGTTAGATTTCTGCTGGCAGTATCCTCAAATTTTATTGATAAAGTCTTGTTCTCCTCAGCAGTGGAGGCAGACAACCAGATGTGTAACAATGACACATTGCCATTGGCTGTATCTGCTCCCATTCTCTCTTTTTATCAAGGCACTGGGGTGAGTATAGAGGATACCTGGGAGAGGAGCAAGAAATCACCATTGACTCCTCTGTTTTAATGGAGTTGTCTTGCTCTGTAACATTGCTGTGACACATGGTATGAAGTAGGCTGAGACAAGATATTTGTAGTTGCTGGAGCCATCTTAATTTTTATTTGCTCTTCTACTAACTCACAGCATATTATTTACCTGAATAATGTAAAATAAATGAATAAAATGCCTTTAGAGCTATAAATTTCAGCTACAAAATTCCATCATTAGTGTACTACTTAGTAACTTGTTTTTCTCTCCTCAGCTCTCTTGAAATCATGTTGGCAGGAAGCAAGTGTTTTAGATCAGCAAGCCATTTCATGTGCATGTATTGTGAAGCTTACACTCTCTCTATATTACGCATTGCAGTCCCATCATTCACTAGAGAGTGTGCAATATATTTTTTATGTAGAATTTCAATAATTTAGCAACCTCTTAAATAGAAGTCAAGGGAAATCTGCTCCAAGGGTTGTATTCTCCTTTCTCCTCTGTAGAACTTAGTGAATGGATAAGATAGTTGACTCATGGCCTGGGATTTTTGTGTTTTATTAAGAACAGACAGTTCTGATTTTGAAAGCATAATTCAGGTATTTTCTTTTCTCCTCCCATACGTGATAAGCATTACTGTTACATGTAATTTTAACATCCAGTTATCACTGGTGATATTCCACTGGTTTTAACTTTCCTTCCCATGTAAAATGAGTAGTGGGATGGTTTCACAGAAACATCCACAGAGACCTCTTCACTTGTGGATTTTATAATTCAACAGTATGAAAGGTCAGAACATATCCTTTTTTGTAGTCGGCTTTTATGGAGAGGAGACGGCCATGATTAACCAAATCTGTCCTGTGATCCATGGGAGACCACTGGAAGCAGAGTGTGCTGTGCTGCTGCTATTATATGAGGATGTGTAGGTTGATACGGATGAGCAAGGCTGTTTCGCTTGATATGTATGAACATCTCCTGCCAAGAGGCTAAATTACAGTCAGAAATAAGTGCTCTGTATGAAAAGCACATGTTGCAACTCAGCCCTTTGCCAGGCAGGTTTTGCAGTGGGAACAGAAATCTCAGGAGTTTGTTGTGGCTTGCCCTTGTCAGCTCCCAAAGGAGTGTCACCTCTGGTTCTGGTTTAAACAATTGGCACCTCTCTCCTTCAGGCATGACTACCTGGTTTGTTTTTACAGCAGGAAGATGGCAGTGCTGGAGAAAAGATGAATAAGATTCTTCTTCAAATGCAGTGTGTATATACTGGTGTTTCTCTTTTTGTTCTTGGCGCTGATGTTCCTGAGGTTGTCATTGGGATCTGTTGAGGGGATGCAGAATTGAAAGTGCCAGTTACTGCTACTTTGCTCCAAACCAGGCTGTGATGGAAATACTGATACTAATAATATTAGTAAATCAGTTTAGCTATGCTTAGAAGCTTCTGCTGTGGATGCCTAGTGGTATCTACTGCAACCCATGCCACCTCTGTGCCCGCCTGCTGCAGTGTGGACCCTGCCATTAGACGCACAGAACCTTGCGCGTCACACAGCCCCCAGAGCTGGCAGCATGCCGTGTTCTCAGCATCTGCTTTCCACCTGTGTTGTGCTGTCTTGGGTCAAGGATATGGCCAAAAAAATGTGCTTTCCTTGGTGCCATATCTGTAAGTTTTCTCGGTGTCCATTTTTAGATGGCATTTAAATTTTGCATATCTTGGTGAATTTTAGTGGATTGAATCTGCACTGCATCTAGCAAACATGCTGCCTTCAGTTTCTTCCCTCAGAGGAGATTAAATTCCAGTACATTTTTGTTTTATTCTTCCAAGGCATGAGTGTAATGAAGTTGGACAGTAATGGTTGCTGCATTTCAGCTTTTTCTGCTCTTTCCCCAGTAGCCTAAGTATCTGTAAGTTTGAAGGCACTTACAGTTGTGGCTTTTGAGTTCAAAATAAATCAGAAGAGAACAGACCAAAACAGGACACAGCATCTAATAAGATATATTGTATGCATATGAAGTTGCACTTAATATGTTGAACTGAGGAAAGCAAACAAATGCAGCCTTGTAGATCTGCCTTTTATATAACCTAGGCTCAAATAATAGTGAAGTGACCCAAGTGATCAAAAGAAATTCATGAGGGGAGGTCACAACTGAGTAACCCTATTCTGGAGCTGATGAACTTTAATCCCTACCAGTTATTTTAAAAAAATATTTGCTCTCGTTCATTTACCTCACAACACAATATCCTGTCCTGTCCTCTCATCTCTTCTTCTCACCTCTCCTTGCTAGCAGATGCTAAGTTATATCCTTCATATTTTTGCTAACTCAGTATTTGCAGAGAGGCTAACAGTCTCTTTCTCAGAGAGAAAATGCATTTCACAGATTTGCTTTTTGTTAAGGGCTGCTAATTGTTGCCTAGATCTTCCTTTGCTACGTCTCCTCTCTTTTTCAAATCTCCAGCAAACAGAGGTTGACAACCAACACAAAAAATACCAAAGTGATTTTGTGCCCTGTGGTGCTTTACAACACCAAGAGAACTCACAGCTGACAATAAAAAGGGTTTAGCCTGTGATGAAAGTGTTTGGTTTGTTTGCATGTTGGGTAAAAATAACAGTTTGCTCTTAAATAGGCGCTTACCTTTTTGCAGTGTTATACAAACTCTCTGGACACTACCTGCCAAGTACGAATTGGCTGCTTCTGCCCTATTTACCTTAAGAAAAAATGCAGGTTTGAGTCTTCAAGTAGGTTCTTCTGTGGGTTCTCTTGACAAGACTTGTAATGCTTGTTTAGTCCCTGTCATCTCGAGTATCAGGCTGTGTTTTGGTTTCTTTAGCCATTTTCCATGTGGCTGCTGTGGCTACACTAATCTTTGCCTTTCTCTTGCTTCCTCTCAATTCCTATTTTCTTTACACCTCGTCTCTTGCCTCTCCCATGCTTCTGCCCCACTAGGTTCAGCTGTACCAAAGGATCAAGGTTATCAGGGAAGTGTGGCTTTGAACGCTGAACAGCATGACAGCAGCATGTTTCTTCTGTCTGGTAAAAGAAAACTGAACTGGTTTAAAAACATTAGGTGTTCTTGGGTTGAACTGCAAATAGAGATCACCAATGGTAATTTCAAAACCACTTGAAGTTGGTAGGTTCAGTCAATCCATTGATAGACATTTCTGCTGGGACTGTACAAATTGTGTTCTCACAGTTGTAGTGGTGGCAAGACCCTGTCTGCATCCTTCTCTCACCTGTGTAATTGTGAAATAGCCAGTGAAAGGATGATTCACTTGAATGTCTGGTCTCGTTGAACGAGAGGAAGAAGAAAGAGAAACTGGTTGATTTGACATGTCAAGGACCCTTGTAGTTGACACCAATGCTGCTGAAGATACTGAGCCACGTGCCTTCTATTACCTTGCACTGTTGAAGCACTGGAAAACTCTGAGCTGATTTTGTTTCTTATTTTAAATTTGTGGGTTAATGTATGAATAATGTATTGTGAATTTAAGCTGTAGAACTTAACTTCAGCAAAACATGTGGAGCTGAAGGCTAAAAGCAAGGAAATCTTTATGGGTTGACCAGATTTGCTAAGGCTCCCTTTATACTACTTTCACTTCAGCAGTCTTGGTGAATTCTAAACATTTATCTCTTAGACTAAACATAGGTTAAGGCAGGCCATGGAAATAGCTCAGCTGAAGACCTGACAACTAATCAGAGTTTTATCAACTGATCCTCTGTCTAGTTAAATTACCATCTGGACTGAAATTCTTAACTGTCCAACAAAAATCTGTCCTATGAAACCCACTATAAATGGTGAGAATAAAACAAGCCAAAAAAAAATAGGGGTCATAAGTTCTCTCCCTGTGTGATTCAATTCCTCTTGCTTAGTTGATTTGTTTAGTTCCAGAACCTTGGTCTAGTTGTTCTGTCTGCTATTCCAGTACCCAGACAGAGGATGCTATGAAAGAAGTTATGAAAACAGCCATATCAACATGCTTGATTTTTACCTCACTTAACTTAGTTCTATACAGGTATTAATCCACTGACTTCAACGAGTTACTCTCTTGAATTTAATTTGAATTAATTTGGAAGAAAACAAGGTTTTGCATACACAGGAAAACTTCTGCTTTTCACACCTATCAAGCAGAGAGACAGAGTAGTAGAGATCCAAAAAAATATTTTTGAGAAAGTGTCACAACAGGACACAAAAGAACGACACTCACACCTGCGCTGTCAAGGGCAGAAAGAGAGAGAGAGTTTATTTTTACATCACTTACATACGATTTGAGAAATGGCTGTGGATTGGAGGATGAAGGAACCACCTCTCCAATCACATTGGTCAAGACAAAAGTCCATCAATTGTCTCCTCCTCCAGAAAGGAATTCAAAACAAATAGGGAACAGTTACAAAAACAAGGCTGTTTACATGAAAGGCTGTGAGAAAATCTGGCTCCATACTATAAACAACAGAAGACTACGATAAACTTTAAAGAGACAGGGTGACAAGAAAGGAGCTAATAACCACAAATTCACACCATGCAGTTTTTAGCAGAAACAGCAATTTTAAAAAAACAGAACATCCCTTGAGGGCATGTGTGTGAATGAGTTGAAACAATATGAATAAAATGTCATGGACTCCAGATTCTGCAATCTTTGTGACAACCTCGCCCTCCCTCAAAAAGTACACACCCCTGTGTGGGAGCTTTGTAAAACCTCAGACTGCACTTCTGTCCCTTGTGACAATGGTAGTTGTGTGACAACAGATCTTAAAAAACAGTGACTTTTCTCACGCTTTGTTTTTGGTGAAATTTATCTCCCTGCATTGGCAAACACAAATTCCATTCCTTTAACACTGACCAGAAAGTCCCCTTGGAGAAGCATGTTTCCAGGAGAGTAGCAGGCCTTGTGATAAAACAGTGACCCACTGCTGAATAGTCAGATGTGTTGCTGAAGGGCCAGGGTGCAGAAACATCCCTGTTTGTGTCCAGCTCTGAAGCTTGTAAGTCCTTGTCAGGCCCTTGTATGCCACCAGAGAAGGCCTCAAGGGGTTTAGGGGTGAACAGACTTGCTGACTGTCTTAAAAATTACTGAAGATGTTGTACAGAATAGCTGTAGCCTAAGGATTAATCCTGGTCCCCTCTCACCACCTCTCATTGACCACAGTGATGGGGATGAAGTAGGAATCAGTTTGACGTATCCATTTCACCTCAGCGTGGCAGGCATAAGGAAGCAGAGGGTTCAGGTTTGGTGGGTTTTTTGTGTTGGCTGAAGGGAAAGTCTGGGCTTATGGTTCCTTCATTCAAAATCTTCTGTGCGATTTCTTTCCTCATCTCCTGGCAGTGCCTGGGAGTGGGGTAAGTGTGGCACCATGTGACACACCTTCCTCTGTCTGCTCCCATCCTCCTTCCTGGGGAGGCCGTGGACAAAAAGCAGGACAGGAGACAGCACAGGTCCATCTGAGACCTGCTTTATCTTGCTGCATGGGCATACACTGGCAGTACCTCAAAGCAACCTTGAAACAGTGTTTTGCCTCTGAAGGTGTGTGACTTCCTGCAGAACCCAGGAACGAACAGAATTTTGCTGTTTTCTCTGGGACAACTGGCCCAAGGGGGCAGACACAGGAAGAGAGGTAGAGTCATGGGTATAACCTGAAATCCTGGGACATTCTGTAGATGTGGCTGTAACTGGGCAGGAGAGGGCTGATATAGGGTTATCTCAGCTGCAGCATCTACACTGAGACATAACTATGCTCTCCTTTGTCACAGAGAAACTGGATGCTAAGTAATTTTATATGTCTGTTTTTCAAGTAGTGTTTGTATTTGGAAAGTTAGTCAGGCCTGGCTTCCTGAGCAATGTTTTCAAGAAAAGCTTATGACCGTAGAAGCATTATTCTGGAACCACCTATTGTGCTTTCTGACGATGACAAATCCCTCAGCACCTTTTTTCCCCCTCTCTGACATTTCCAAAAAGAACAGCTGTGCTGCTTACAGTCCCATGTGCCAGGGAAGCAGTTGCTGATGTTATCCTCCCCTCCCTTCTGGCTGCTTTGCAAAGAGTGCTTCTTCCAGGTCTTCTAAAAGTCACATTGCAGAGAAATGATCCTCACCCTTGCAAGCCATTGGTGAGCCCTCAGGTCCAGGGCTGAGCACAGAAGTTCAGGTGACTCATGATTCTACATCTTTAGCATGGATGCAGTGACATATTTAGTAACACATGGATGTTTGAAGTCCTGAACTCTTTTGTGCTTTTAGAAGGTTAATAGGTTCTCTCCTTTTTGCTAGAGATGCTGAGGGAATAAAAGCATCTCTGGAATAAACTGAGATATAAAATAAAACTGAGAATAAACAAAGCAACCATGGTAAGCAAAAGAGTTAACTCTTACTGCTTTTTATGCTATAGTAGTTTAAAGAGCCAAATCCTGTGTTGTGGGAGACATTGAAAAAAAAAACCATGGTAAGCAAAAAGGACTTATTTATTGCATATTAAACAAAGCAAACTTAGTAAATAGTTTTCAATGTGTGGCATACTGAGGGGTAGACTCTGCCTCTCAAAGAGACCCGGGGCTTGAACAATGAGGCATTTGGTGTCCAGAGGAAAGGGCGACAAAGAAAGGGCAGGAATTACCTAAAAAGATGATTTGAACACACAGGGAAGTTAATCCATTATAAAGTTGGGTGTGAGGTGACAATACTGTTCTTATTCTAGGATAGTTTCTCTGGTGAATACTCTTCCTCTGGAACGGGGATGTCTTCAGGGAAGCTATTCTCAGATGTGTGTGTCTACACATATAGTATACCTAGTGTGCCTGAGGCATCATTCCACAAGCACCACAGTAATCCTGTACTTCCCTGTTGCAGACAACTCCGAGGAAGCAGCACCACCTCTGTAAACTGAATGTGGTTAACCTTTACAGAATACTTTGTGCTCCATTTTGGAAGGTCATCTTAATGCCAGTATCTAAGTACTCACAAAACCCTGCAACATGGTACTGTAGCGTCTCCAATTAGTTTTTAAAGAAAAAGAAAATAATTTGCCATGAGGCCGTTCTGTTTACAATCACTAACTGTTGAGTATTTATTGACCTTTCTTCCTCCTCCTTTTTTCTCTGTATTGCACTCTTAACCACACAGTTCTATGTGACTTTGCCCTTCAGGAAGCAAACTTGCCTCGGGGCAGTTAAGGAAGTTCTTCAGAAGCTGAAGATAGGTAAACTGCCAAACACTGGTCTAAGACAGAAACCCGTGTCTCAATTTCTAATATAAACATTTAAATGCGCTGCAAATTTTGTTTAGTCTGTCTATCCATTTTTTTTTAATCCTCAGTGTCCACGTCAGGCTGAGGTGGATATTTTGTAACCATTGGGAAATTTCTCTTTGTATCTGTAGGACTATTCTCTATTATATGGCTTGTCAAGCCATCTGCATTAACAACGTGCTGTGGTTATATTTACATGAAGCAAGTAGGATTTGTTTTATGTATGTCTCAGTCAGGGCTGCAAACATGTCCAATGCCCCCAGCATGGTGCTGTCCACTGGACAGTAGTACACATGTCCAGCTGGAGATCCTGTCTTTTGATGATGGTTTGGGTCACCTTGAGTGATGCCTTTGATGTGAAAATTAGCAGATGATGAGGCATGGCATGAGCATGCTGCTGAAGTTAGATTGCCAGCTGCCTTTTGAAGGACAAGGTTCATCTCAGTCTGAAGAAGACAGATGTAATTATCCCCGTCTCAGAGCTGATAATGAAATGACATCATTTCCAATGCCACCTTGGTTTTCCTTCAGGGAGTCCATCATTACTGCTAACAAGACCCAAGTCTACTTAAATTGTGACGTTAACAAAATCACAGCCTGGGCTGGAGCAGCCTCAGGCACAGCGCCTGTCTGAGTCACCCAGATGCCACAAACTGTCACAGAGAATTCACGGTTTGGATTCATTTCAGGACAGGCTGTCGCACAGCAGCCCCTACCCATTTTGTGGGAGCAGCAAGGTCAGGCAGGATGTTCCTTCTCCTAGGACAGCAAGAGCAAGGCCATTGGCCTGTGTTACCCAGGGAAATATAATTGCAGCTCATGCTCAAGGTTCAGTACTCCAAACCTGCTGTTCAGGTTTTCCCACCATGTTCTAGGTGCCCAGCTGTATACATGATGTTTATATTTTAAAATTGAAAGCAAGACCAGTCATTAGAGCTTGAATATTGAAATTTCCAAGGCTGCGGTATTGTAAAAGGGAAAGGAAACTGCAGCTTCCTAAAGAACATTTTGTATTGTTTTATTTTCTGTTTCCAGTATTTTAGTTGGATGAATACAAAAGTTAATGTGTTTTGTAACAGGACAGGATGAAATGACTGCCTCTTATCCTGAAGGGGCTTTTCTAAAAATTGAATAATTAAAGAAAAAAGAGCAGAGAGAAAACATCCAGTATCTGAATGGGGCCTACAGGGAAGCCAGAGAGGGGACTCTGCCAGGGACTCTAGTGATAGGGCAAGGAGTAATGGGGACAAATTGAAGGAACGAAAACTTAAGTTAGATATAAGGAAGAAATTCTTCACTGTGAGGATGGTGAGACACTGGAACAGCTTACCCAGGGAGGTTGTGGATGCCAGCAGTGTTGAAGGACAGGTTGGATGGATAATGCCTTGAGCAACCTGGTCTAATGAAAGATGGCCCTGTCCATGGAAGGTGGGGTTGGGACTAGATGGTCTTTTAGGTTCATTCCAACCTAAACCTTTTATGATCTTCTCTTATTCATACAATACAAAAATAGCATGAAATCTGAGAGAATAGAAGTGACTAAGAAAACCTGAAGAAACATATAATATCTGTAAGCTAAGGAATATGAAGGAGCAACAGTTAGAGAAAAATTGGTTTAAAGGAAGGTACAGAGCAAAACTTGTTTTCCCCTCCTTTTATTTTTCACAGTGAGTACAATTGTTCACTGCAAAAACATCCCCAGGGATATAGCAGAGTTTCCATCACTTAAGGTTTTCAAGATGCGTGAGGTTAATAACACCAAACTTTTATCACTTAAAGTTTTGGAGAGGATGCTAGATAATCTCATCTAGGCTTCCTCTCCCATGAAAGGTTGGACAAGGTGATCTGTTGAGGTCCCTTCCAACCTAGGCTCTTCTATGATTTTATGGGACTTTTCTTTGTCAGGGGTATGCATCGTGTATTGTTGGTAATATGATACCCACTTCTGAAGGCATCTTTTGTTCTTAAGGGCTTTGAAGGTTGAATCCTTGCTCGCACTCTAATTTTTGTGTTTTATTCCTTGATTCACCAGTTATATCCTCGTGATCAGAGAAAACAATACACAATTTTCCACAGAGGTTCTCAGCGTGTATCTGAAGCCTCTAAGGCCAATACTTGTGAGCCTTGGTGGTATTGCCAGACTTCCCCCAAGATAGTGGCTGGGCTAAGAGGAGCATGCCTTTCCTCTGGACCTCTCTCCAATTCAACTGAAAAGCCAGAGCAGGCTCTGAAGCAGGACTCAGTTTCTCCCTCCCTGTGTGCCAGGTTTTCACTGGGATGCAGCACTGGTCTCCCTCTTGCTTAATTCACCTCTCTGAATAATCTTCAGCGGGAGGAGCAGAAACCAGCCTTATCCCAACCTGAGCTTTAGTGGTTAGAGGACTCCTGCAGGCTGAGGTGTGAGGGTGTGAGCTCTTTCATCCTCCCCTGCAAGGGAGAGCTGCCAGTGCTCTGCATACAACAGGAGGGAGGCCACACCACTGCTGTTTTGGGTGCTTTCCATGATATTGAACACAGCACTGCCTGTAGGTGCCTATGTGGGGAGAAGGGTGAGTGGATTGGGCTTTTTTCAGATTTGGGTAAAGGAATTCAGGATAAAAGTATTTCTGATAGTTCTGTTATAAAAGCGTGTTCCAAAAAGAAGAATCTTCCCAATTTTTACAGCATAAGTGAGCATTTCCTACTATGTGAGCTTTCAGGAGACTATAAACAACATTCCAGCCATACTTGTGCTGTGGCTGGATTTGGACTTTCTGAAGCCCTTAAATGTTTTTACAATGTGTGTTTATTTTAATGGATGGGTGAAATATCTCACTGAAATATCTCATATTCAACTGGGTGGAACCCATAAAACACAAGCAGTGAAGATTTTTGCATGCCCAATGGGTCTGGGGGGATTTGTTCTGAACACTGGCTTATGATGTCCCTCTGAGCCACCCTCTTCTAATTTTGTGTACAAAAGGGAAGACTGCAATGCAGTTTACTAGTAGAGCTGATTTAAGGTCCTTGTTGAATATTAGACATCAGATTTTATAAGAATATGGGAAACATTTGTGACATCTTGAGAAGCTACTTAGTTCTGGAAGAGATGTTTGCTTGACTCAGGCATCTGACAGGGATCTCTGGGGTTTTTCAACTGCTGGGATGCGCTGAGACCTCCTTTTTTGTGACCTTCCCTATGAGGAAGCAAAGATGTGTTTAGAGCGTGATATGTACCAAGATGTGTTAGTGATATAATTTAGATATCCATGCTGACCTAGAAGGGATCTTATGTGACTTTTGGGTCACAATGATCAGAGACAAGTGCCACCAGAGCTAGACCTGTGGATGGCTGTCCACAGCACGTTCTGTGAATAAGATGGTATAAAGACAGCATTCGTTATTTGCTGGATGTAGCTCCATTATTTCCTATAATTTCAAATTCCACTGGAGAACACAGTAGTAAACCCAAGCCTTGGGTTGAAAACACCTTGAAACTGAACAGAGTGTTCCTTTTTTATTATATTTAGAGACTTATGGGCATGTGTTACTTCTTTTTGCCAACAGAAGCCTCACACCTGCTCTCAATAGTGCTGGCTTGCTGAGTCTGTGACATAGCAGATATTGTAATTAGTTCTATTTTAAAAATAAATGCATGCTAAGTATGTGTAAATACAAAGTTTCTGTCTGTCAGGCTTTTCTGTCTGTAGCTGCAAGGATTCAGGTTAAGCTGATCCTGTCAGTCTTGTTAAAAAACCAACCTCGCTTGTCCCATTGCAAACATATTTTGCTCACTGCATCATAGAGTTTTTATAGCATAGGTGGGGATAGTAGGAGTGAAAGGCAATGCTGAGATATTAAGTTCCAGGAGACTAGTTACACCTGTTGAATATAATCTGGTGATCAAAAGACAGAACAATAAACATGAAAAGCATATAAACAGTAAACGTGAAAAACATATGAATCAACAGATTGAATGCTTATTCTTAACATGAATTATATGTGTACCTACATAATTTGAAAAATGTAGTGTATTGGATTGTGTGGTACTGTGAGAAAGAGTATTGCAATGCCTCAAGAGTTTCTTTGTCTTCACACTTGTTATTTTTGTCACAGATAACCCGATTTTAGCAGCAATTTTTCAGCCTTTGTGTATAAATGCTGTGATTTTCCTTAGACTCATTTTTAGTTAATGTTCTAAATGAGTAATATTTGTAGTGATCCTGTTGCAGCTTTGCTATATACAATCTCAATTTCTAATGTAAAAAGGTTGTATTATCATTATTTTATTAGTATGAGGCAAAATCAGTGGTCAAGATTGCTGGCTGAGTGCTAGTTCTTTGAGTGTTCTTGGATGGACTTGAAAAGCAGATATGAAGCTCAGAGCTGCTCATGGCAGGTCTTATGTTGCTTTCTAAATATCCAACTGATACACATTACTTGTGATTGCTCCTTCATGCACAACTTCTGTCGATAAAAGAATGTACAAATATCATTAAATATCTACATTTTCCACAAAGAAAACTATCTTTCTAATTTGTGTTTCTGCATTTTCTTTTGGAAAAATGTTCGACACTTCTTTAAGTGTCAAAAGCTGAATCTTTTAAGTATGTTTTATAGGTAATGATACACTTCTGAAAGGTGATGAAAGCACTTGGTAAAGTTTTCATCAAGCTCCACTTCTGGTGGAGTTAAGAGGAGGTTTTAGCATTTCAGAACTTTAATACAGCACTTGGACAGGATTAGTGGCTTTAAATCATCTATTGTTTGTTGAATGCTGTAAGTATTACAAGCCATCAGTGAGGTTTACAGGCTCTCACCAGCTCAAAACTGCTAGTCCCATGTGTCTTGTTTTTCTCTCTTATTTTGCTCTGAACCTCCTAACCAAGTACTCACAGGTACCTTGCTGTGTCAGTACCTGAGCACCTACCAGGAATTAGAGATAGTGTGCTACCTCTGTTTTCCTTGCCTGTGTCAGCTCATGTGAATAGATTGCATGAGATGTAGATCACTCTTTGAGAGCTTCAGTCTTTAATTAAGTTCAGTGTAAAAAAAACCTGCTGTTGTTTTGTATCACACAAGATCACTCTGGTACTGTACATCTGGCCTGTATCTTCTTTGTGATGACAAATGTTTGTTTAGGAGTAGTATTGGCAAATTAGTTTGTTTGTAATCTAGGAGTAAATAATGAATAATAGACTGCCTGCAGTCTTCCACTCTGCTTAACTCCTCAGTTTTGTAGCTCCAGATCTACTTGTGCTCTACAAGCATTACTTTGAAAGGCAGTACTGGAAAAGTTAGAGGCCCTAGAAGCAACTCAAGGCTATGCCTTATGTGAGCAGTGGGAAGAGTCTGCTGATGCCTTTGTGCGTTCTCAGGGCATTTGTGGCTTGAACATGGGGGAAAGGAGCATAGAAGGTGAAGCAAAAGAAATAGTCAAAAAGTCAATTGTGAATATTGGCTTCTCTAAAGAAGTAGTTATGTTAAGCAAAAACAAGGTGTGCTAACCTGTAAAAAAATTGAATTTCCAGCCTGGATGCCAATTTGCCCATCTCAGCTCTCTCTAGCAATTTACAACTCCATTTTCCTATATGTAAAACAGCTGAAATTTGTTGGATTGCTTTAAGACTAGAAGTTGAAATTACAATCTCACCTTTAAGAAAACTCAGTACAGTTGTGGTTTCAAAATCATCAGTGACAAAATAATGGCCCGAAAGAAGCGTCAGAAGAGAAAGAGAACATGATCTGGACCAACAATTTGTACTTAGTCCCAACAATAACTGGGATCATTGCACAATAATTCCAGCCATGATTTTTGTCTGCAATTGCAGGCAACTCATATTGTTTTCCAATTTCTTCCAACTCCCTGTTCCCATGATAGATGCTAATGGGCCTTTTAAAAGATTTCATAATAGAAGCTCAAGATGGTGGTTGAAATAGAACTTCCTGAGTTTTAAAGAGAAGGGGGGAAAAACCTTAAACATGACCTCATGTTTGATGATACTTTGCTAGCATGCACATGAAATTTAAGCCCTACATTATATTAAAGATTAAAAATGTGTTCCAAGTTGAAAGAACTTGAAAACTAGTAGGAAATATGGAGATTCCCCCATTTTTTTTTCAGTATGAGCAGTCAAACATGAAATCAGTATTTGGTTTTCATTGAATGCTTGTTCAGTTTGTGTCTGACACCAAGTCTTTGTCCATTGGCAGTTTTGGGAACTCTGGGGTCTGAACTCTGAACTGCAATTCTGTTCTTTGCCAGTGCAAAATACTTTCAAGGGCCTGAAATATGATGATGAGCCACGCTTGCTCCTCCTTCTCAGCAAACAAATCACAGAAATGGGAGAATGACACTATAGCTGATGGCTAAATTGTAATTATCAAGAATGCTCAATGTTTTTTTCCTCATATGCTTAGAAAACCTTACCTTTTTAATCTGTGAGAACTATGACTCCTTTTTCTAGTGGTGGACCCAAATTCATACACAGTAGCTGACATGGAAATATAAGTATACAGACACTCCTGTGCACGTTCCTTATATAATGCACAAATATATTTTGTCTGACAGCACCTTAGTGCAAAAGCGTTGTTAAAATGACAGCCCTTCCCTGGGGTCAGATCTTTACAGATAGGACAAAGCACAATTTTAGGCTTTGCTACCAAGGTAGTTTTCCAGAATTTATTGAATTATGATGTCTTCATTAATACAAAAAGTGTTAGGGAAAAAATCCTTAGGGAACCATAACAGGAATATGTGGAAATTAAACTGAAAAAGATAAATATGTGAGAGGTTTTCCTATCTTATGGGAAAGTATTTAGGCTAAATAACTTCAGCTTAAAACAATAGATGTTATGAGGACTTTTATAAATATTTAGAGATTAGTAATGCAGAAATACAGAACCACTAAATATGTTACATGCTTTTACTATAGCAAAGGCCTCTGGCTGACAATAGAGAGCAAATAACATGAGAAAATCTCTCTGACAGCTAGACAGAGAAGCCATTTGCCTCATCTTAGCTTCTATCATAGCTATCTCTGTGCTGACACCGAGAAGAGCAGTGTTTATGGAACTGTAGGAAGGAATTGCTGATCCTCAGCCCTCCAGAGGCAGCAGGGATCATGCCACTGGCCCATGCTGTCCTCCCAGGCAGCCCTGATGCCCCAGGTGTCAGGAAGCTGTCTCTAAAAGGCTTTTGTTTACGGGGTTATTGAAGTGAAAGAGCAGTAGTAACTGGGACAATTTCCCACTTAAGAGAAAAATATGCATTTTTTCCCCCCAAATAAGATGGCAAATCTCTGACACTGAGAGATCATCAGGGAGAGAATACCCAAGTGCATCAATGCCAGAGTACAGAGTGCACAGAACAGCCGTGGCAAGCACCTGGAAATATTGCTGGCATTATGAAATTCAAATGCAGGTGCAGATCAGCCTGTTTATAGTTACTTGCTTAGATATGGGTTTTGCAGCCTGTCTTTCAGCAAATGTTCACTGGAAACTGTAATCAAGAAGTATTAACTTTGCTTTTTACATGGCTCATTCCCTCCTCCCACCAGAATCTCAATTACTTTATCAATTTTTTTAATCTCCATTACTTTATCAATTTTGAGTAATGTAGGCAGGACCTTCCTAGCCATAGCTGATGATTATAGTAGCTTGAGGATTGTTCTTGACATGAGACAGTTCTTTATAAAAAGCAGAAAAGGGACACACACTAAAAAAAATCATGTGTCTGTGAAGCTTTTTTCCATATGCACCATTCACACAATAGTTAATCCTTGCAGAACTCAGAATTACCAAGGAAAAATAATTTCTGTGAAGTGCTCTGTTCCAGGATTGACCTCCCTATATAGCAGATAAAGAAAAAAAGAGAAATTTTATACATAGGATTCACAGAAGCTAGTTTTCTGAGCAAGGATGTTACAATGTCATGAGGTTCAAAGAGCAGCAGGGTGGTGGTCACTTTCACTGCCAAAGATATTGGTGCCTCTGACCTCTTAAGCACCAGTATGGTTGGACTGGATGGGAGATCATGTATTTGCTGCATTTTAGCATTTTATATCTGTAACATTGGATATAGTGGGAGTTCAGGTGCCTTGCTTCCTTTTTGTATTTGACTCCATTTCTTGGTGCACTGTTGGCAGAAGTGAGATCAGAATAGTTGGTGTTATCTCTGTCTGAGAACTGATCAACTGAGTCACTTTGCCCGCATGTGATGGAGTTTCAGAAAATTTTAGAGTTTAAGTTTTTGGCCTGAAATCCACGTGGTTGGGTTTGGGTTATGTTTGGGCTATTGTCACTGCTAATGCACACATGGTGTGAATGGTTCCTGTGGGGAAAGAATTGTTAACACCTTCTTGTGAGTCAACCTCTCCAAATAAACCCCATCTCTCCTTTCTTCCCAGGCACAGCAGGAACCTCTCACCAGGGTCTCACAAGCAAGGTTATCAGCACCAGGTTATCCAGGATGCTTCTTGTTGATCAGCTTTAGTTTCTCCATCATCCTTTCCACTGGATTAGTTTATAGGTGCTAGAGCTTTCAGGGAGTTTGTGTAACAGGGGTATGGACCCCAGCTTGTGTCAAAACCAAATTACACAGGGATGAGGCTGCTTGCAGTGAGACCATAGGCTGAAACATACTCATCTACCCTGATCAGAGTAATGTGTCCTCTGCTTCTGCACTAAAGCAAAACAGCTCCAAAATATGAGTGGTGCTGGTAGTGAAAACACTACTGGAACTGGGTAGGGGAGGGTTCCTGCTCTGTTTATTTGTGTTGGGCCTGGGTCACAACCACTGTGACTCTTCAGATTCACTTTTTTCCCCGTTTCATGCCCAGGCAGAGATCGTGAAGTGACACAGAAGGCGGGGCATTTTTAAGAACACATGCATTATAAATCATAGAATGGTTTGTGTTGAAAGGAACCGTATAGATCATCTAGTTCCAGTCCCCCTGCCATGAGGAAACATATACATATGTTTTTTACCTGTGGAATTGTTTTATTTAGATCACTAAATCCATGAAAAAATCCGTGCAGTTGTCCTTGCTTATGTTTTGACTTTGCATTTTTTCCCTATGTCAGCCTGGGTAATTGAAATCCTTGAGGTCAATCTTACTTTCAATTCCTCCTTTGCTGTGCAAGTCAGGGATGCTGCAAGGAGAACTCTCTTTTCAAACCACTGTTTTAATTTGAATTTCAAATGACATGGATATGTTTCTGTTGGCCTTGAGTTTGACTGAAGGTTGTTTCTACAATGGAAGGACCAAGTTAAAGCAGCCACAGGGTTTTAGATCGCCTTGCTTGGGCTCTTGGCATGTGCTGCTACTGAAGCCTAGAGTGCAGAGTCTCCCTCGAGTGTGGAACAGGGTGTGCAGGGCAAAGACTTCCCTGTGGCTGCCCGTGTTGATACCAGCCAGAATTGCAGCCCTGGGTGAAATTTCAGCAGTCACCACTGCTCTCATACGGCCCAGTGGTTAGCTCATACAGCCAGAATTTCAGACAGTAGATATCTGCTTCATAAAAGAGGCGGTGCAAAGAGAAGGAACTATTTTCTCAGTTTCCTGTGTACACCTAGTGACACTAATGTCACGAACTGTACAACACACATTATTCATGTCTGTTTATCTCTCTGGGGTTTGGCCTGCAAATTGTTTCAGTGTCATAGGGCTGCGCGGATGTACTCGCTGTCCACTGCAACTGAGAAGGAACATAAATCTGTAGTTCACCTTGGCCTGCAGACAGTGTGGAATTCACTTTCTGACTGGCTATGTTAATCAGGTATCCCACTCTTCCAGCTGCAAATCAGGCATTGTGATTAATACTCACAATGAGAGAGCTAATTACTACTGGCATGTAGCTGTTTTATGTTTCTCTCTTTTGTGGGAGCCAAATCCAACCATATGGAAAAATGTAGCTTAGACACTATAAATATGATTCCACTTAGACAGTCATTTCTTCTGTTTTCTGTTATCACAGCAGTGTCAGCACAAGCAAAACAATGAAAGTGAAGAGATGCTGTTGCAAATTTTATTACAAGTTTGAGGTCTTGGGATTTTTTTTTTCTTCTTCAAGGACACTGTGCTAATCTGAAGAAAGAGGGCTTGATTTGTGTTCATTTATGCCTGCCACAATTATTTAAGAAATAGCTTCAGTGATCATACTTGAAGAGCTCTGGTTCTTCTTTAACTATTTCTGGCAGAGCTAGAAAGATATGCTTTGTGCTTTGTATCATGACAACTTGTCTTCTCCAATAAGCCACATCTTAAATTGTGTCAGTCCTCTCCACATTCAAAGTAGCTGTCTTCTGTTCGTTGCTGTTGGAATGAAGCTGTTGACTGTGTGTCTGCAGTGCAGCCAGCAGCAGCAAGTGAGGATTTCCATAGAAAGGGAAGGCTGTCGTAGCAAACTGCAGATGGGCACCAGGCAGTGATTGAATCTAAATAGCTAGGAATCTTTGGGCAGAGCCACTTCTGATCTCTGTACTGATCTTCATAGAACTTACTAAATTAAAAAAAAAAAAATCTGCATTTGAGAACCCATTCACAAGGCTGGTGTTCTAGTATCAGCCACAGAAACTTTTCTGACATAGGAAAAACACAAGCAAATGAAATAAAATGAGGAGTAGGAATATCTCTTATCATATTCTGAATTTTTGCAATATTGTTGTAAATCACAGCATGTCTTCTGAGAACAGGAAACAGGTCTCCCCAAAGACACTTCTTTGTGTTGGGTTTTTAGACTATTTTTAAACTATTTGGTCAGGTATTCATAGGCTGGATTAGCAAATGTGACTTTACTGCAAGGAGATATCAAGAATGGGTTTCCACAACACTATGTCGGAGAAGTTTAGGTGAGGAGCAAGAGAGAAAGGCCTTTGTGCTTCTACTTCCCATGAAATCTAAAGGAGAGCATCCTGCCATGGTTTAGGGTTCTGAGGGAGTGAGAAAATCCGGAAAGAAATACAAAAATACCTGCTGCAATGGAGGCAGGAGAGCTTGCTCTTTCTTTCTTTACATGATTACTGCTGCAGTCTTGCCTTGCTGTGGGGGCCTCAAATAGCTTCTCATTGGTCTTTTAAAGTAGCTGACCAACCTTCTCTTCCATGAGAGTATTTTCTTCTGAGATGCCTCATTTTGCTTGTGAAAATTTTCAGAAACAGCTTCTGCTACAGCCATTCCTATCCAAGCCTTAAAGCAAATACATAACCCTTACACAGTTGCATCAATACAACAGAGTTTGGTTTGGGTATTTTCCCCTCTTTAAGATAAAAGTTGTCAGAAACAGCATGAAGTAAATGATGGTAAACCATAATCTAGTGCCAAAAAAAGATTCTAATTCAATTGTGTCATCAAAAGTCAGTACCACGATAGAAATTAAACTGCTGCTCTGAAGCTGATACAGAGAGCTCTGTGACATCTCCTCATAGCATCTTTCTGTTTCAGGAGCTGCTTCCATGATAATTTCTCTTCCAAGTCTTCTGTTCAGTGTACTACTTCTTTTCGTGACACTTAACCCACTAGCGTTGTGTACTGTATGTATTATGCATTGCCTTTTGTGCATGCCATATATTACGAAGAGCTTTCTATCCCTAAGGGTTTCTGCAGCTATTTCTGTGAGTTTGTCCTACAGGGCACTTTCATGAAAGTCATCTGTTTGCCTGCGCTACGAAGAAAGGGATAATAGTAACTGAAAGTAGGCCAAGCTCATTAGATTACGATTAAAAGGCTTTTTTTTTTTTTTTTCCCCTAATGCACTGACTGTGGTTCTAGTGGTTCCACTGGGCAGAAGTGGTGCTGGTGAAGTCACAGGTGCTGTGTCCTTGGTCACTCTGTCTTTTCAGTTATTTTATAGCTTTAATTGAATACTGACTCATGAAGACTACACTGACCTTTAATTTCATTCAAGTGACTTTCTTTCATGAGCCTTAAAAAAGAAATGCTATGCATGCTCCTGCCTTTGCCATCTAGGATGAATCTAGAGCTGATAGTTGGAAGCATAACTAAGTTTGTTTCCAAGCAGGCTGGTAATTTGCCCCTTGTAATGCTGTATCTTCAGCTCTTTTGCAAACATTTGTTTCTCCATTAGAAACAGAGAATTTTCCCCCAGAAGCAGTTTAGAACCTGCCTTGAGGTATCCAAGCTGGTGAAGTCCCAGGCTGGCCCAAAGACCTTGGCATGAGGACCTGGTCCCAGCCTCTTGGTGGGAGCTCTGCACTCCCTCCTTGACTCTGGTGAGGCTGTAGGGTCTGTGGGGCTCCCTTCCCCCACTTGCAGCTCCTCCTCTATCAAGGCAATGACCTGCCTGTTTTAGTGTCTCAGCTGAGCTAGAATAGCAGAGTTGGCAACTTAATCTCTGTGGTTGAATTTGAAAACAATTAATCAGATGCAGTTCAAGAAGTAAATGGTCTGTACAGGCACTGTGTGGGGCCTGGGTTCCTGCAGCCCCCAGGTGTCCAGCTCCCACCTGCAGCCCTCCCTTTATTGTTTGCTCTGGTCTCTACAGATGCAGTGCTGTGCTCCGCACATGAGTGCCTTGGTGGCCAGGAGGGTTTTTCAGGAGGCAGGACTGGGTAAGGTGCCTTTTATTTCACTAGCAGACCCAGAGAAGCTGTCAGGCCTCACCCTGCTCTCCTTCGTCAGTGAGAGGCAAGTAGGAAATTACAGATTGTAGCCTCTGGCTTAGCCACCTGCTATTCTTGTCCTCTTGCACCCACAGTAACTATTTATACCCAAAACACTACACACAGGGTTGAGGCGCTCTATTTTTCCTTGACCAGCAATACTTTCCCCCTGTAAGGTGGTAACTCACCTCCTTTGAGGCACATACTGGCATTTTTCCCCTCTTGTTGCTCATCCATATTTCACTGGTCACCACGATCATCTCCAAGTGATTTCTTGCAACCAGATAATTTCCATAAGTACGCAGCATTGAAACACAACTTGCTATCACGTCTCGCTTTCCGTCCCTTCTCCTTAGATGTAAAGGAGCATCCCACTATGGCCTTACCAAGGAACGGAAGAGGCGTTCCCAGGACTGCTCTCCAGACCGTGGCTCCAGCTTAGCAGTAGCTGCCCTGGGCCCTGAGCTCTCAGCAGCTGCGGCCATCGCCTTAATGACAGATGAGCCAGGGCTGGTGAACCCGGCCTTCAGCCCCACCTCAGAGGACAGCCAGCTGGGTAGCAGCCCCGGAGACCTGCACCGCAGCAACCGGAGCAGACGTAAGAGCCAAAAACGGTGGCTTCAGAGCCTGGTAGCCCCTTGCAACATTATTTTTCTGTTAAATATATGTCACTGAAGGATTGAAAACAAAAGGAAGAAAATGGGGTGGGGGGAGCCAAAGCTTTCATTGTACATGGTTTATCAAATTGCGCACTCAGTGACCCAATAGATTTGAGGTGAAAAAATGGCTTGACCAAGAGCAGCATCAAGCTGAAGAGGGATTAGCTGTACACTTGTAAACTGCAAATCTTTAGAAAGATTATTTGGGTGAGTCAACTCAGTTGGAGGATTAAATGTTATGTGTGATGGGCTGGGGAGATGGTATAGCTCCACAACATGTCTCCACTAAATCTTGGTGGCCCAAGTAACCCCCACAGACATGGGCACCTACCCAAAAATCCTGTTGGGAACTGTGTTTCACATTTGCCACATATTTTTAGAAAAAAACCCTTAAGAATTACCTTAGGAGCTTGGGGGACATCTAGCATCTTCTTGGGAAGGTGCAGTTTGGAGGAGCTGATCCTGCTGAAATAACAACAGTCAGGGACAAGCTGCATCAGGCAACTTTGCCTTGATCTTTCACATTGTGGCACTGCACCTGTCTCTGATGAGTGCCACTTTTGAAAAACATGGCCTGGCCAAAACCAGAGTCAGAAGTGTTAGTGGTGAGTTCAAAGCATGTATTTGAGGATTCTAAAATGGAAGTCCCAACTTGTGTGCCGCCAGCTCTGAGTTGGGAAAATGGATGAAGGGATGAAGAAAGACTAGGAAATGAGAAGCATTATCCTTTTGTTGTGCCAGGGTTTGGAGAGGTGAGGAAAGGAAGAGTGCAAGCAGAGAGCACCAGAATCTCAATAAATTCTGTCAGTTTTATTGAGTGTAGAGGCCACAGTCTGGTTTGAGGGAATGTTGTATTATTAGATTACAATTTTTGGCTAGCATGCAGAGCTGGAACAGACGGAACAGCAGCAGCCATGAAGATATCTTTAGCAGGATGGAAAAGAGTGGCATGTTTTGAAAGTATTATGACTTTTCTTTTGTATTGCCATACATGAGTCAGAATATGTGATTTTTTGATCCCTCCCACCTGATAATATTTGAAATTTTTGACATGAAATAGTTGGCAATCATTGGTGGCTTTAGAAGCATTGCAATGTTTTGAGGTAGTAGTAGTAGTAGTGGTGGGGATTTTTCAAGAAGAATTTTTAATTTAAAAAAAAACTTCCAGCTTTTTTTGGTCAAACATATATAGCTTGGGAAGGGCAGTGTTTCTTTCTTTTATATGTATTTTTCACAGGATTGCTGCTGATTCTGTGTTGATGGAGGGCTATTCTTTCCAAGGCTACCACACTCACAGGAGATTTCTCCATGTGGTTGGCAAAACAGACAGGAAGGTGGCAATTCGAGGGTGTGGGACTGAGGTAGGGTGATTGTACCCAGATTCAGGTGGGTGCAGCCTTGAAGTATCAGCAGGAGTCAGGGGCAAAGGTGAAGTACAGGCAGCCCTGACATTGGTGTTATATCCCATCATATGCCCAGGGCTGTAGAAATGCTGTGGTTCTAGACCTGAACTGCTGAACTATAGTGATTTGGTTTCTTCCTGCTGTTACAGCTCGACACTTTGAACGTTCCACTATAAGAAGCAGATCTTTTAAAAAAATAAACAAGGCATTCAGTGTTCTTCGAAGGACAAAAAGTGGAAGTGCCGTTTCCAACCAGAATGACCGGGAAAGGGAGACTGTTGGAAACTCTGCTGCAGGAGAGGAAGGTAATGTTGGGTTCATCTTGTGTTATCACTTAAAATGGGGCAGGGGGCCCTATCCACGTGGGAACTGGATATCCATGGCTGACGTACCTGTCATGTGGTGGGCTGTGCGTGATTAAAACAAACAAAGCAGAAAACTCAATCTTTCCTTGTTTTCTTCTTTCAAAAGATGTTACTGACTGGCAGGCAGGAATATTGCTGGGGTGTGTGGGATCTGGCCATCTGGGATCTATTAGTGGAGCTGGCATTGATTTGCTCTGTAATTTTGTTCAAGTCTCTTCATTGGCATGTGCCTGTCCCTCTTAAGCCAATGGATCACAATAATGAAGCACTGGAAATTCCCAGTGGGAGGATGGTATGAAAATGCAAAGTACTGTAATTATTCCAGCATTTCTGTGGTCTCCTTTATTACCTCAGCCAGACAGGTGATGAGGTAAGAGTGCTCTGCTCTTAAACAGCAGGGAGAGGCAAGTTTGTGTGATGTATGTCAGGGATGAGGGGTCTGACAGGTCGCAAAACTTAACATTTGGCATTCTCAAAGCAATAAGCAAATGTTACTAATCAGTTTGGACCATAATTATGAAACCAACAATGGCATTCGTGCATCAAGAGGAAGTGATGATAGAGTGGGAATCAATGTCTCAATCACGGTCTTCACTCAGCTTATTATTCCTTTGCTTTGTGCTTCACACACTTTCGGAGAGCTGAAATAAAATCTGGTAATTCAAAATCGTGAACCTTTTCCATAAAAGGGATTTGAATATACTCCTTGAACTAGAAACATTATGAATAATTTTACTATATTTAAAATAATTTTTAATAATTTTTATTATTAAACTAATACTTTAATAGTTTCCCTAAGTTAAATTTTGTAAGTTGTTTATATCTCTGTTTGAGCAGACAGATATATTTCTCATTCCATAACAACTCTTCAATCTACTGTAGGCAAAAGCTTGCCTTTTTTTAGAATGAGTGAAATTCTCCATGCTTCGAGTTCATATTTTTCAAAAGACATCTCTTCAGGATGAGCTACAGACCCCTTTCTACCTAGACATATAGCTGACATTAGTAATAGCTCCACTGAAAGCTTGGCTTCATGTCCAGAGTGCACAGATGATCTGGATGTCAACAGCACCTATCCAGTAGCCCAGTGCAGTCCAGAAGTTAGCAGAAAAGCATGAAGATGGCACTGGCCTTTCCATTTCCAGCAAATGAAAAGCATTGTTGTCTCTGTAAGGGATGTATAATGGCACTCACTCCAAGGCCCCACTGAGAGTGTCAGGATTGTCATTCTCTCCTTGGCTCTGCTTGTGGTTTCATTCCTCTGCACCAAGCACGCCTGTAAACTTCCAAATGTATTCTGCTGCACTGGAAAAACCAGGTAGACATGTAATTACTTAATAAGCAGTTACTCTTAAGTATGAGATCACTGAAGCTGGGTACCTAAATTACTTCATTAATTACATCTGCAAAGAATGTATTTTAATTACATAGTTCTGGAATTTGATCTTTAAAAAAATCCAAGCAAGTAACTTAAAGTTATACAAATACAACTTGAACAAGGATTTCTGTTTGGTCCTTTTCAACAGGTGCTTTGTGTGTGGCAACTCAAATGCTTTCTCTGTTCCTTCTTCTTGGAGGAAGAAATGAATGTACTTCTTTTTGTAGCAGTTATCATCATTCTGCCATCTGAGGGCTAGTTTTCTTCTCCAGTTCTGTATGTTTTCTTATTTTATTTCTTTTTTTTAAACCTCAGCTGCTCTGAGCAGTCTGCAGCTAGAATTCTGATTAGAGCTGTTGGTCAGTCGTTAGGGATAGCTGCTGTATGCATTGCCCTGTGCTCACTAGAAGTCTTGTCTATTGAAGAATAGGCATGCCCTGCATGTCTGTCTCACCATTGCCTGCCACTCTCCTGGGAACGGAGGTGCCCCTGTGGAGGTGAATGAGGTGGTTCCTGACTCCAGAGGTTGCCACTTCAGTGGGAAACTGCTGCTACTTTGCCCAAAGTTTCACAGATTTGTGTCTGGGGCCATCTGAGAACACAACTCAGCCATGACTCATTGCCCCAGGAGATCAGACAGCACCTCACCACCCCTCTGGTGACCACTTACCTCACCAGGTTTAGCCAGTGCATGAGCAGAATAAAGCTGAGACTATACCAGCCTCACAGTGAGGACAGAGTGATATAAGCCCCTTCTTGCTGATAACCTCTTCTTGATAAAGGAGCAGTAAGATCATCTGGCAAAGGTCGATGTATAATTCATGTGACTCCAATTTTCAGAATACCCCCATCTGAATTCACAGGTCTCTGTGTTTTGCCTGCATTTTGGTCAAAGGAGCTCTGAGAATGAACATCAAAACAAGTAGCCAGGTATCAGCCATCAGCAGCCCTTCATGAAAAGTGTGTAGGTGCCTTTAGTCTGAAGCTGCTATGTTTATTGAGCCAGTGCTCAGCTGCAAAATGACTGTGAGGGTACAAGACAAAATAATAGTTTCTGAGGAGGGAGAAAAAACATTCAAATTCTTCTTGAAGCTGAATCTAGTACTGGTTTTGGAAAATTCTTTGACACCCAGGGATATTGTAAAATATGACGTATAATATCAAATGTGTTTCTGTTATAATTACAGCAGAGAAATAGTTACAGTCTAATGCTATCTTATATCTGGAGCTGGTAGCCATCCTGAACTGTGGAGATCACTTCATGATTTATGTTTATATCCTATGGTTTGATTTGTTTAAACAATGTTATATGTGCTCATTTTGGATTTAAATGATTCAGGCTTTCTTCGTGTCTCTGTTTTTGTGGCATTTTCAGTAGAGAATTGTTAAATGTCCAGACCAAAGAAAATGTTAGCGGTAAATGAAAAGTACAAACACTAATGAGAAAATAGTTTGAGGGAAGGAGCTGTTATGATTTTCTCTTTTTCAGTACTTTGTTATTTGTAAAATCCCATTCAAAGAAATATGTCTGTAGGCAGCACACAAACTTGTGATATTTATCTGAGATCAATTTCATTAACAGCATTTACAGCTACAAATAGCTTTTCAGGTCTGAAGTAGAAGTTTAGGAAGTTTAAAAGAAAGAGTTTAATTCTGAGATGTGAGGGAAGGTGACAGGGACATGCTTACGGCACTGATGCATTTTAAGATGTAATAGCTTTTGACTAGATATACTAGTATAAATGACCTTGACAATCTACTTAAATGATAAAATATCTCCAAGCAAAGACTGCTCCGGCTTTGCTATGCTTATTTGTATCACTGTGCTCTTAGCTTGGCTTTACATCTTAAATTCAGTTCCAAGAAACACTACAGATATATATACTCTTTACTCAAACTGACCTACAAACACAAGTTGTAAACCAGCTAATGTTTTAGGAGGAAAGAATTTGCAGGTACAATTGAAAAAAACCTCCATACAGTTTTAGAGTAAAAGAGCCATGGTTTTGACTTTCAAAAACATTCATTGATTTCATTTTGCAGTCAAGCCATTGTAAAAGAAATTTAATTTAGGATTGCTTAAGGATTGCAAATGTTTTTCAAAGTCAAACTCAGTCTCACAGTGGATGCAGTTCTACCATCTGTTATTGCTTTGCAGCAGTCAGGACCAAGACAGCCCCAGCAGGCACTGGCAGAATCACAGAACAGGCTTCCCTCTTGTACTGTTCAGTGTGAACCCTGTTGTATTTTTGAGAGATAGGTAGGTAGGTAGGTACATAGATAGATAGATTTTATAAATACTTCAGTGTTTGGAAAAGTACATGAAGAAAAAGAATGTAAGTAAAACACAGATTGTATCAACCATTTCATGGCATTAAGTCTCTCAATGTGCAGAAAATAGTGGTTTATCCAGCCCCAGGAGAAGACACTGCAGTCCCACTTCTGTCTCAGGAAGGCTGCACGCCATAGAAATCCCATACTGTTCCTATTTTTCTCAGATTTGATTCAGTTGCCATTCTGATTTCCCAAACCAGCTGTTACAGAACTGGTTCAAAGTGCTCTGCTCTGGAACGATGAGCCAGGCAATTTCCCTAAGAAAGAGATTGTCTCTGTAGCATTTCCTCTACTGCAGACTGATAAATTTGCCTGCTGCAAATAAGAGTCACAACTCTTTAGAGACACAGTCAACTCAGCAACAGTTTCATTTTAGTTCTTTTGGGACTCCTTTGGTGAGAGGAACGTCCAGAAGCAAGAAGAGATATTAGAACTGGCAACACCTTCTTCCTGCCCCTCCACTGGAGAAACATCACTGGAGAATTAATGGAAGGCATTAAATCAAAATTATGGCAAACCTCTGGGAGAATGGCATGATAAATGAAAATCTATTGAGAAGGAAAATTTGCAGAATAAAGTTCCCCACCAGCACAAGGGCATGTGACACTCACAGACACATGAATTTTCCAAGACTATGTTACACAAGCTCAATTTAAATTCTGCTGTCCAGATGCTGGGAAGCATGAGTGTGTGTTCCTGCAGATGGTCCTGTTTGTGGGGGTGAGCTGGCACATTAGTCAGGCCGCCTGATGTAAATGAGGACTTGCAACCACAGATACAAGTTTTGTTTACAGTGACCTTTGATTAATCTGGGCTCAAGAGTCACAGCAAACATTGCACATTGGGAATGAAGGCAGAGGCTACCCTCATGGCAGCACTGTTTGAAGGAGCATGATACGCACAGAAGTCAGCAGAAACCTGAGCACTGAAGGAACACGACCATTAAACATCATAAACTGTGGGGAAAAAATAGTAATCATACTTAAAATTTTGTAATGCTCTGTCATGGCCACTGTACTAACTCAGTGTCCCACATTGTGCTGGGTAAGTGGAGTTCACTGTGCAAAGTTGGTCTCTCCTGTAGTGGTGCCGTAATGTGATGTGTGAAAATATTGATGAAGTTGCACACTAATAGTAAGAGAATACTGCTTAAGAAAAAAAGCCCACACAGCCTTTCTGAATGCAGGTGCACCAGTGAACCAATTAATGTAGTGGCCGAGAAATCAAATTAGAGAACCAAACCCACTACACTTCTTTGGTGTTTCCGCCCGGTTGAACGGAACCCGCTACAAGGTGACATTTTATTATATTGACAGATTCAGAATGCTCCATACAACCCCCCGTGACAAAAACACAACACTCTGTGGGAAAACCTGGAAGAATCACCAAAAACAAGACGGAAAGTTTCCTTCTTTCTAGATTCAGCAGCTCTTCAATATTTAAGGACTGGAAATATAAAATGGTAAAGAAAGGTATGCAATACTCCTGGGTTTTCCTGCTCTGGAAAACCTGACCAAAGAAAATGGAGAATTTTAAATAAGAGTGTAAGGGCTGGAAAATGGAGTCTGTGAAAAATTATACTCCAGCATCACAATAGAACCTATATATGACTGAAAGGTACAAGCCCTCAGCTCAGTTGGAGTTCCTCCAATTGGGTTCCTGAGGCCCAAATCATTGTATGCAACCAGGTGCTGAAGCAGGGTCCACCTTTTCTGAGTATGGGCTATATATTAGCATGAAATGCACGTGTAAGTTTTCGTCAAACTGCACGAAATGTATGCAGACTTTTTGGTGAAAAAGCAATTATGAATTTTCTTATTTTAAAAAAGTGTATTTGTGTACTTTATATATTTGGATTGCCACACTTACTGTTAGTTCATCAAAATAGGCATTAGCCTTTTACTTACAACAGTCTAGGCTGTTGATAATACAAATGTCCATGTAGATGTCTGGGATGAAAAGAGGCAAGTCTTCAATTAATGGATCATTGAGGAGTTATTTTGGTTGCTTAGCTCATCTGAGTAGAAAACATTTCTGTTTATTATGTATATTTGATAAAGAACAAATCAAGCAGGCAGTACAGCCTGCTAAGTATGACAGGATGGGATTAGAGACTTGCAGACTGGCAACAAAAATGTCTTGGAAAGATTTAGGTTGTTGCAGACTGCACATTTCAGAAGGAAAGTAGACATTAAAAATTCCTCTAAAAGAATCTGCATAAAGTCAACCAAGGAGCACTGGAGGAATTAACAAACCAGGTAAGGCATTGTTCAAAATGCAAAGAAACCTATTTATGTTTATATGTATGTAAAGACGTAGGTAAGTCTCGTACAAGTGTAGAGACTTGTTCACTGCTACATTGCCCTGATTTTGCTCTGGGATAGTTACAGGTTGAAATAACATGAGACTATCAATAGCTTGTTCGGTCCACAACTTTTCATGGACAAGAGATGCAACAGGATAATTCCTTTAGAAGAGATTTTAGAATGAGCTATGGTAAAATGAACATCAGTGTCAAAAAGCATAGTTTGATAGGATGTGAAGTGAGTCATCTTAATAGAAGTAGGTCTATTACAGTACTGTTTTGGTAGTCTTCTATATATATGTATATTAATTTATTTGCATGCAGGGAAGATCTAGTTGTCCTGACTTTCATTTGTATTTTTACACGTAACTACCCTTGTAGCCACACCGAGTGTGAAATGTGCATGCTTATTCTGACGCAGGGATCAGGCCATTGGTGATTTTTGAGGAGTATTTGATTGTCTGACTTTAAGCACCCTGCTGAGATGCCGGAGTTAATTGCCTCTTTTCTCACACAGCAATGGAAAATATTTGGTACCTCCAGTGATGATTTAGCACAGGAATCACTCTCTTTGGGTGCCTGTGCACTACAAAAGAAGTCAGAGCAAGTAGATCACCAAACTGTGCATTTGAGGTCTGGATTTAGATCAAGTCTTTAGAATCCACCCTTCAGGCTAGAGAGAATTGAGCAATTGAGCAAGCTGAGAAAATAGCATTTAGAAAATAGAAGAGCACGGGGAAAATGAAGCACCTTCCATTCCTGAGACATTAAAGTTGCCTGCAAAACTGAAGTAAACATGTATTAGCACAGAAACTGCTATTAAGAATAAATGGTTGAGTATTAGGTTGGTAAATGAATAGTTGAGTGTTAGGTTGGTGAATGCTGTGTAGTTACCTAGACAGATTTGTATTGCCTGTCAAGTCTGTGTAAAACCACAAGGTCGAAGTCTGTGCTACTGGTAGGTGCTTTTTACAGACGTGGAGGAGGACAGCTTCCCACCCTGAAGAGCATATGATCAAAGAAGTGGTAAGGGATGCAACATGGTGTTTCTCAATATTTTTTTCCTGTTCTTTCTTTCCCCTTTCTCTATCTCAAAAGGTTTTGGTGCCTTGTTGGTTTGTTGCCTGCTAATTCTGTAGTAGGAAATATTTATTCTATCTCAGATTCTGGTCTATTAAGTTTCATTTTACACTTAACCACTATGCATTAACACTCACTGTATTTTCATTTCTAAAATAAGTTATTGAAAAAATAGTAGCAGTTAATTTTTTGACTTACAGGTTTGTCATATAACCACTGGGTCG
Source organism: Nicator chloris (assembly GCA_013400495.1). Taxonomy (NCBI): domain Eukaryota; kingdom Metazoa; phylum Chordata; class Aves; order Passeriformes; family Pycnonotidae; genus Nicator; species Nicator chloris. The sequence continues at coordinate 216,026 of WAAE01024867.1, forward strand.
GACTCAAATGCAAAAAGTTTAAATGCTTTCTCTCAGCTATGAGAGATTCAAAAAAATTGAAGGCTGCGATGCCTGTGTTGCCAAGTTCACTGCTGCTTTTTTCAACTTTGCTCACTGCTGAATATGGATTACAATTTTGAATTGACCCAGAAGGAAAGAAAGTATTAGTGACATGCTGTGAAACCAGATATGCCAGTTGAAAAGCAGGGTTTGGAAGATGATACTCTTATCCAGTGCATTGCAAATACAAAAAGGACCCCTGCCCACCATTAGTCCATCCTTCTCACAGCCAAATTTCCAGGGCCAGCAGAGATCTTTCCCTCCAGGTATTTTAAAACTGTGATTTTAATAGACACATCACAGTAAGAGCCACTCATTCCTACTTCGTAGAGTTCAAGTTCAAGTGGTGGAAGGGTAGGGAAACTACTGTGTGCTTTAATTTGTCCAAAAAATGTTGTCTTTCTGATAGCTAAAGATAAATAAAAGGCTTCCTTGGATGTCACAAGACAAGAGCCCTGTCCTCCACTGTGACACAGCAGCCTGGGATGCTACCAGTGAGATAGGGTTTACAGCCCAGCACAGCAGGAATGGATGTTTGTTTCAGTGCCCATGTCCCTCTGTTTGAGGACCAGCAAGAAAATGTGGCCTGGTTCTGTATTGTCTTTGGTGACCAATAATGTATTTTACTCCCTTAAAATATTGACATGTATAACTGTGAGTACGTTTCATCTGCCTGGATTACATCAAAGGTTTAAGGCTGTATTTTGTGGGGGGAAAAGGAAATTTGGATATATCAATTGTAAAAAGATCCCTTCAAGACCATTCAGCAAGCTTACCTATCCTTTCCTTCCCACTTGCATAAATCACATCCCTGCATAAAACGTAGCTTGACTAACTGGCAGGTACTTGAGGTTGTGCAGTGCATGTTTCAACAAAGCAAAGCTGTGTTGTCAAATAAATACCTTACAATATGCATTTCCAGGTTTTCCCAGGCTGTATCACCTGATTCCAGATGGGGAAATTACCTGCATTAAGATCAGCCGTACCGATCCCCATGAAAATCTGGCCATTAGGATTGTGGGAGGCAGTGAGACCCCTTTGGTTCACATCATTATACAGCATATTTATCGAGATGGGGTGATTGCCAGAGATGGAAGATTGCTGCCTGGAGACATGATACTAAAGGTACAGTACTGTAGAGGTATGAGATAAAAATATCTTGATGAAGAATAAGATGGTTTAAGTCAATCATGATGAGATTTGCACTGTTGCATGCAGAAAGACGTTCTAAAGTTTAGAGTACCAGCTGTAAGGAACCATGATTTCCTAGTTTTTGCTGACCCCAGTGGTAGCTAAGGACACTTGAGGCATGCCAAGGTTGTGCCATACCTTCTGCTTTATATCAGACAGACTTGGTCAAAGGGGTTTCCCGGGGTCATGATGTGGGTATACTTCACTCTAGAAGTGAATAAAAATACTTCTGGGTGGTGGTTCCCGGCAGCAGCTGGATGAGCGTCCAGCACCCTGCTATGTGTGTCAGGGAGCCTTTTTGTCCTGGTGCCAGCACAGAGCAGCAGAGTTAATGGCATCACTAAGACAAAGCTGATCCTGCAGGGCACATCCAAACTGCACAATGAGCTGTGAGTGTAGCACAGATGGGCCCAGCCTAGCTCTTTCCAGCTGTGCCTGACTGCCCAGGATTTACCAAGGATTCCTGTGAATTTCAGGCCCATCCTGGTGCAGCTCATGCTGTTTGTGGTACCCAAGGTAGCAGCTTAAAGCTAATTGAGCTGTGTCTCTCTGGGTGCAGTCTTCCCCACCAGGCTGCAGCAGAACAGCCTCATCATGCTCACACAGGCAATCTGCAAAAACAAACACCAGCCAAATGCTTTTGTCCATGCTGGGGAGTATTTCTCTTACATTTTGGAGATGTTTCTTAATACTTAAATGGTTCAACCTGTGCAATGTAAAGCTACATGGAAATAACTTGTCTGATTTAGGGTTTCTAGCCAGTGATGAAATACAATCTTGCAACTGGTTTTCATTTAGCAACGTAAAGTGTAATGGCTAGTCACTCTTACACACATGAATGTGATGGGATTGACTGGAAACTCTTTTTATCTCTTTCTTTTCCTCAGCCAGATTTAAAAAGTGGTAGTTTCTCAATTTTATTATCATCCAAATTAAATCTTACCTTGAAAACACTGAGGAGAAAAAAAGGAAAGTCTGATTCTCTGGTGTGGTAAATCAGCATAATTGTTAGCAAATATCCAGGGCATTTAAACTGCTACTTGAGGTTCTTTCCTTCTTTGTAATTAGAGACTCTTTAGTGAAGAAATTTTTTTTTTTACTGTACCTAGAACAGCTGGGAGATAAAGAAGAAAAGAAACAGCAGGAAAACAGTGGGAGTGAAAGGAAAGGCTGGCAAGGCAATTTGAAATCAGAAGCCTGTGGAATAAAACTAAGATATATGAAAGGATATTGAAGCTTGGGAAAGAGCAATAAGAAAGATGACAACTAACATGTATGTCTGGAGACTATCAGGGAGAAAGGGGAAGAAAAAGGACAGAAACTGTCTGTGCAGCCCATCCTTTTCTTCAGGGGAAGATGGTTCAGCACCACAAACTTGGCCTCCCGTGTGACACAGTTTGAAATAACACGTCACTTCATATGAAGACATCTGTGTATATAGATCTGCCCTCCTCAGTGCCCACTCAGAATAGACCGTCTTTCTGCCACTGACTTACACTTCTCTCTTCCAGGTAAATGGCATGGACATCAAAAATGTGCCTCACAACTATGCCCTGTCAGTCCTGAAGCAACCCTGCCACGTGCTGCGACTGACGGTGCTCCGAGAGCAGAGGTACCGATGCCGAAACAGCGGGCTTTCCCTCGATGCTCACTGCAATAGGGATGACAGCTTCCACGTCGTGCTAAACAAGAGCAGCCCAGATGAGCAGCTGGGAATAAAGCTGGTCCGCAAGGCCGACGAGCCGGGGGTATTTATTTTCAACTTGCTGGAAGGTGGCATGGCAGCCCGTGACGGGCAGCTGCAGGAGAATGACCGGGTGCTGGCCATCAACGGGCACGACCATCGCTACGGCAGTCCAGAGAGCGCGGCCCAGCTGATCCAGGTTTGTCATCCCCCTTTGACCGCGGGGTCTGAGCCTGCAAAAACCAAGCAGTGCTTTTCCACCATCCATTGCAAAGCAGGGCCCAAGCACTGAGTCTGTGTATTTAGAAGAGGGAAAATGTCAAGGCTGGATGGGAATTTGCTCCTTGGTTTTACTGTGAGGACGAGAGTGAACATGGGCATGGACTCTCACAGAGGTGCCTGCTACCGTCAGGTTTTGGAACGTATAGATCAATGCAAACATCTGTATACACTGATTGTTGCAATAGGACACAAAGAATGACACACCTGAGTTGCTGACAGCAGACAAAAAAAGGCTGAAAGTTCATTTTACATCACTTATGTACTGTTTGAAAAACAGCTGAGGATTGGAGGATGAAGGGACCACCTCTCCAATCCCATTAGTCAAGATAAATGTCAATCAAGTGTCTCCTCCTCTAGAAAAGAATTCAAAACAAAGTAGAGATACATACAGAAAACAAGGTTGTTTACATGAAAGGACTGTGAGAAAGTCTGACTCCATCTATAAACAACAGAAAGATAAGATAAACTTTAAAAAGACAGGGCGACACTCTGATCATCACCAGAGTGATGCCAGCTGCCAGCTTGCACCCTGGCAGCACGGGTTCCAGCAGAATCCTGACTCCTCTGGCTCAGAAGGAGTCACAGTGCTCTCTGGTTCAGCCCTGGAGCAAACCAGAGTGGTCTAAGGCAGTGGATGGCATGTTTCAGGATGAGCATCGCCCTCCCAGACTCAATGATTTCCCATGGATAAGGTTTACAACTGAAGGTAGTCAACACCTTATAGATATTTCTTACCTAAATGCAGTATATGGAAACCCAGATGTTTTGGAAATATGGATCTGTAGCTATAGTTTTTATTAATCTCTGTTTAGATTCATGTGGAGTACTAAATGGGTGCTAACACAGAATTGTCAGATGAAAAAAAACCCATGCCTTTCTCAGCTACAAAATTGGTTAGCTTCTGCCTAATTTTCCCTCCAGAACCAATCTGGGATTTTGTTTACAGACTATGTTTTTAGAAAACTTCAACATAAAAAGCAAAGCAAACGATCCTTTGCTTTTATATCATATTTATAGCCATTATTATACTTATGCAGTTTTGAATTTCATTTGGAGACATGTAGACTGTTCACATATTGAAGAATTTAATGGGCTTCAATAACAAGATTTCAGATCAGGCCAGCTGCTTCTTCTTTCTGACAGGTATTATCAGGGTACTATCAGACTGAAACAAACAGTCAAATCCATGCATTTTGTGGGAAGGATTCCTCTGTTAGCACAGATTCACAGTTGGTTGTAGCCAACTTTTATTGTGAAGTTTATAGCATAGGTGAAGAAAATGTCATCCCCTTACATAAGGCCAGTTGTTGAAATTCTGGTCCAGCATCTTTCTGGATTACCTTATGTAGCTCACTAACTGGGAACAGAAGGCAGAGGGGGGAAGGTTTAAATTCTCTGAGGGCAACAAGTCTGGAATGAAACTTTTCTAAAGTTCTATTATTCTTGGAACAGTTCTTTATGGCTACAAAACAAGGCATCAGTGCTTCATAAGCAAAAAACACATGAGATGAAGTGGAAAACATTACTAACAAGAGTATTCACATACAAGTGTTTAAAAGTGCAACTAAAGCTCTTATTGGTCTCCAAAGAGTGGATGTTATTTATAATAATGCTTGAAATGCACACCAGTCCCTGGGAATTTAAACAAGCCCATCAAAGGGGAAACTCAGGTTTCCAAACAGCCAGGATTACATTGCATTGATGTGAGCTCTATGAATCACATTTGTCTAATGCAAAATTCCTGGAACCTATGTCTTTTTTGTTACGTTTTTCATCAATTATCATTTGCCTTTCCTGTTTCCATGTTATGCCAGAGAAAAAACTTTATACTGAAGCCACAAGTGTTTTGCATTTGCTTCTTACACGAAGGGCTATTCCACTGGTTCCTCTGATTTCTCAACAGCATCCTTCCTGTCGGTTGAGAGCTCAGCATGTCACTTGCAATGCATTGAGGTCTTCTAATTTATGGTGGTGAAAGCTACAAATACACCATCAGTTTCTTTAAAAACAGAACAGTCTCTAAAAGGTGCAGTGACTTGTTAAACTAAGCACAGCTGGAAAACTGTCAGATTTCTGTGTAATCTGATTATTTTTGACTTTTAAATAATGAATAATTGAGACAAATCTGATTCTTGAGGCATACAGAAACTATACACTAGCATATGTGAAGCAGTTGCTAATCAGTAGATTAGATGTCTGGCTGTTTATAAGCTCTAAGCTCTGTCACAAGGACTGAAATGAAGAAAACGTGTAAGTGCTAATTAGGAACTTGCACACATCGTAACACTTGGGAATTTGCTGCCTCCTGTTTGTCACATCATCTTAAGCCATGGCCTTGTGTCAGAAGTGGCACTTTTAATCTAGATAATGAGACATTCCACATCTGTTTTCCATGAGACTGACAAGAAAAGGAGCAAGGTAACAGATATGGGGTGCTCATGTGAGCACATCAAGCCAAGCTACACGGACTGTCAGACTACACTGACCCCAGATGTTCACCCTCCTCCTCACCTTCCCCCACCATAGCTCAGAGCAGCTGCTAGGAACAGATGAGCAGCTCTTCTTCCCAAAAACTGCCTCTGACAAGCAGGTTGTGATGTGGAGCATATCCATGCATATCATCATGGGGCAGCTTCTGCCAAGGGCAGCCCTGTTGCCTCTTTGTGAGATGCAATTACCTACTAGATGCTCAGAAGTTGCCCCTGTGTCTCTGCCTTCCTGCTTGATTTGCCTTGGCTGTAACAAATTTTAGTTCTAGCAGATTGTTTCAGCTCTTACTTGCACTCGCTGTCAAAGCTGACCTCCTTTCTTTAATTTTCACTTCAGCATAAAACACAGAGAAAGAATTGTGGGAAAAGCCACGGGCAAGAGGGAGGGAGAGATCAAAATGAATCAGCAATAAATAATCTGATCAGTAGAAACATTAATGTGTTTTCATGTGTATGTAAATACAAAAGTTGTTCTTGTTGTTTGGATAACTTTCTAAACCACTCTGACTTCTGAGAAACTACTCAGCTTGACTGGCCTGTAGACAAATGTGCCATTGCAACAGAGACTCTTGTTGAACTTTTGCTAGTTGTTCTATGAGAATTAATCATGTTTTACAACCTTTCTGTAAATAACCAACTTTGAGGCTTACCATGTGGCAGCAGATGAATTTCAAAAAGAAGTTGCGTCAAGCTGAAACTGTTCATTTTAGAGAAAACTGTATTTTCATACATGCCCTTGGGAAGCTTAATCCCATATTGTTCGGTTCCACTTGAGTCATATTACAAACTAGGGACCAGGGTGGTTTCCTTTCTCCCAACATACAGAATTCTGCTTTTGGGTACCAGTTGAGTCCAGAGTCCACGACTTAATATTCCATAAAACCAGATCTATTAAAAATACCTAGAACTTTTTTTTGAAATATGTGTGTATGCACCAAATGATATATTATGAAGCTGTGAAGATTTGAGTTTCTAGTAAAAAAATAACACTCCCAAGATATTGGGAAAGTAACAAAGACATGCACATTTTTTACTTCACTGAAAATAGCGTGGCTTGAACATGTATGTGTCAAGCTTGAAGTTGGAGGTATAGGAGAGGTAGGTTGCTTTTTCTTAACTAAAATGACATTTTCCAAAGCTTTTTTTAACTCTCAGTTACAGCTATTGAATTCAACTCCAGAAAGGACAAACCAAGCTATAAAAACAAAATTCCCAGAAGCTTCCTCTGGCTTCTGTTAATTGTCTGTGGGAGATTTGATTTCAATAGCGCAACTGGATCTGGGTTTGGTTTCCAGCTGCTTTTTCAATGCCAGCTTTCCTTGGAGCTTCTCCCCAGTGAGCAGGGCACATCACCATGGCAGCAAGCGAGCCAGGATGTCTGCTGCCTCTGGGGCTGTGGGACCAACAAGCATTACAACTGCAGCCCCAGGGGCATCAGGCCTCCAGATGTGTTTGTGGGGGGCTTCACGCTGGATACTGAGCAGTTCCTCCAGCATAACCTGAGGAGGCCCTCTGCAGGCTGGTCATCAAGAGCCCCTCCTTCCCGGCACAAGAGCAAGGTCTTTAGCCTAGAGAGAAGGAGATTAGAGGATTAATTTTTACATCTTCTGAGTATCACTGTTCTTCATTTCAGATCAGTGTATTGGGTTATGGCAGGCATCTATGATTTATCCAGGTCAACCCCACTCCCTTTCAGCTTTATCTTTGTATCACTGTTGTCTTGAACAGGTTCATATGAGCCTCACTGAGGGGCAAATGCAGCCATTTCCTTCTAGGGAAACAGTGCTGATTCAATAAGATAGAAAAAACCCACCTGTACACAGAATGAACACTAATATCAGGCACACACACAGAGCCCCTTAACAATAAAGAGCAAACATTACATCAGCAGAAGCACTGCAGCATCTCTCAGGCACACAAGTATTCTGACTGCATTGTGAAAAAAGGCCTAGAAGTTCTCTGAGCTTGGGTTATTTACTTTTGAATCTGCTCTTCCTAGAGTGAGAGTTTGAGCTACTTTCCCATCCTAAACTCCATTGCCCTGTGTGCTTGCTTATGCCCACCCTCTTTCTCTGTGCTCTGTTGCAGTAGGATTTTATTTCACAAAATAAAATCCCTTTTCTCCATTTCTTTAAACTTCCTTTCATTTTTCATGCTCATTGCATGCCGGTGGACTTAATTACATTGTTTATTGCCCACTTTCACTGGGCAAGGCATTAGCACATACCTGGTTTCAGGGTTAATTGTATCTTTTTCAGCTTTGCCACCCATTGGGCAGCAACAGCTCTGGTTGTCTGTCTGTCTGTCTGTCTACCACGGCAGGCAAATTGCTGCTTTGCAGTGATATACACAAGTATAGGTGAGAGCTGACCAGCACTCACTGTGGTGGATTACTGCCTCCAGCCAAAGTTGGGGCAGGTAGAAAGGATTTTTTTAGAGTTAACACCAAATTTTCAAGAGAAATATTAACGTACCTGGAAGTAAACTTTTATGAACTTCATTGACCTGAACAGATGTTACTGCTCTATGTCATAAGAACTTCATTAATGGGAAATCCAACCAACATTTACGTGGTTCCTGCATCTCAGACGCTGTGGAGCTAAGGTGCAGGGGTTTGTTGCACTGAGGCCATGGGATTCAAACTGTGCCTCCCCCCACAGGCCAGCGAGAAGCAGGTTCACTTCGTCGTGTCGCGGCAGACCAGGCAGCAGACCCCTGACCTCTTGCAGGAGACGGGCTGGAGTTACAGCGCTGGCAGCTCCCAGCCTTGTCCCGCTGAGAGAAACAACCCCGGCAAGGTGAGGGCGCTCGTGTGGTTTCTGTGCCATCCATGGGCCAGGGGAATGGGAGGGCAGCTAGTGTTTCATGTCTAAGGGGGTTATCTCTGGCTTCTGCCACCAGAAAAAGCATGTCGTACTTGGCAATGGAAACACAAAAGCTGTGCTGCTCAGTATTTATCCAATAGTTCTACCCTGACTGCCTGGAGTGGGGAAGGAAAGAAAAGGCAATGGGCAGTGGTGGGGCAGGTGCTGATGGGCACACAGTGTCCTGGCCATGGCCACAGATCTGACCAGCAGTGTGAACCAGGAGAGGACAACGCTCTCCAACAAAAAGAAACTTTTTCTAAAGTTTCTTCATCTGTAGCATAGTCTTCAGAAAAAAAGCTTTCACATGCTGGCCTGAAAGATTCCCATAAGCTACTTGAATATTATAGTCATTATTAGGCTGTTGCTCATTTATTAAAATGCCCGTGCCCTGACCCAGCTGGCAGTTTGGTGACAGACAGCAGCTCTGGTCTCCCTCGCTGCTGAGAGCACGAGGACTTTCTGTGGAGCTTTAGACCCAAAGCATGTTTGTTCTGCTCTGTCAGCACCTGGAACTTGCATGGTGTGAGGTCTGCAAGGGCTGCCAGTGTGCAGCACGGCTGGACCCAACCCAGGGACACAGCAGAGAGCAGCCACCTCACCCAGATAAGGCTGTGGTTACCAAACTGTCCCCCAGCTGTCCCCGCATACCTGGTCAGAGCTTGTGTTTAGTGCATCTAGACTTGCAATATTCTCTTTGCATAAGGCAGAGAAATGCTGATGCTCAAGCATAAGAGGTTTTAAGTAGGAACCAATGCAGCTAGAGTTTTGAAAAGATGTTTTCTAAGCTTACTCAGTGCTATTCTTTCCACTTTAGACAGAGCAAGGCATGTCCTTGCAGGAACTGGATTTTTTTATTTCACTAAATTTGAGGTCACATGTCTGGCTAATTGACATTAATCACCCTGAGTGAAACCACTTATACAAACCCATGCAAGTTTGACCCTGGCCACCAGTGCCAGGGGTGTGTCAGGGAAATGTGCAGGCAGGGCTTAAGTTCATCCTGCTTGATGGATAGCCAATTGTGTCCTTAAAGGGACCTCTGGACCAAATATCATGTGCACAGCTGTCAGCCAGGAGGCAAGTCTATCTCTGGATTTTACAAATGTTAAAATATACCCATTTTTGCAGGTCTTTTAAAACTATATTATTCAGTGTTTTTATGTGTTAAAAATACTAGTATATATTTACCTATTTTTAGTTTTCCTCTTCTACAAAGTCACAATCACAGCTTTTGTTAGGTGGGATCAGATTAGCAGGAGTTAAAGCAGAAATCAGTCAGCATTCAGTAGCTACTACTAAGCAGCAAGTAGTGCCCAACTAACCATGCATCTGCATGGCATTACTTTCTAATGAAGCAATGACTTCCTTAGGAAGATGAGAGGAGGACAGCAATTAGCTTGTGTTGCTACTCTATGCTTCCTAGGGAAAATCCAAGCACCTGCTAACTCTACCATGTTGGTCTGAGTAATTAATTGATACCACATGGGATTATTTGGGAACAGGACTTGTCTCTCTCTGCCCTGAGATCCTCATTTTCTCTCTCTGTGCCAAGAGGTGGTGTTGGATGGGAGTTCTTGGTAAGTCCAACAATATTTTGGGTAGCTATGACATTGAAGGCGCAATGTTGGCTTTCTAGCAGTCTTTTAAAGACTAGTAAGTAAGTGCTGTAAAGACTAATGAATCATCTCTTGTTGGATAGGCCACAGCTTTTAGGGGGATTTCCAGTTTTCCACAAGAGATGAGTACTGCATAAGCACATGAGTGGGTGTACTGCTGTGGGCCTCTGTCAAATGCCACCATTTGGGCACATTCCAGGGAAGATCATAGCCAAGGAAAGAAAATTCTGAACTGTTCCTACCTCCCCTTAGTTTTGTGTGTCCACAGTAGAGGGCTTCTATCAGAGAAAATGCTCTGGCAATAGGTCAGCAGATCAGTGCAGCTGGTAGACACAATGAGCTTCAGGCACTGTTGACTTCTGGTCTGATACAAACATTACTGGAGTGTTAGTTGTCCTTTTATAGGGCATGACTGTGTCAGTTGAAATATTTCATGATATTTTGCTGAAGGCTTAACTGAACATAATTTACAATTCAAGATCTTTAAACTGGCTTTGAAAGATTTAAAAAATGTTATTTATTTTAAATAGGCATTAGTGCAGAAGTAATGCTTGCAAGCCTAGGGCCTGTACAGTGTCCTAATGCAGCACAGGTTCTTGCCCAAAACCAAGGTAATGCTGGTTGGCTGGACCTCACTGTCAGGGGAGTTTCCTATGTGTGTGTGGGTTGATGAGTCTGCTACCGACTGCCACCAGTGGGATTGCTTTATTATGTGTCATTAATAGAGGGTTGCTAGCTGCCTTGAATTCTGGTTAATTTTACGGCATTTTTTGTCCCCTGAGCTTACTGTAGAAGGTGATATTAGCTGGTCAGGAATGCTCTCTTTGAGGGAAACTACTCTCACTGTAGCGCATGTATGTATACACGGGCTGAAATCTGCTCTCAACCCTTGGCTGTATTCAGCATCAAGAACAAACTCTAGCTTCCAGCAGCTGTCTGGCTTGTGTGGTGGCTCAGGAACTGCTTTGGGCCAAGCTGTTGGCCTCAGGACAGCCAACCTCCATCTGTATGGCATGAGGAGGTGCCTCTCTTTCAGGCCAGTGGCAACTAGCCATGCTGCCCACAAGGCTCTGGATAAGAAGACTATGATCTCTTGTGACCATGTCCTTCTCTGATGGCAGTGATGCCAGGTCTATGGCCTGCCAAGAGACTGGTCCTGCCCAGGGTCTCATGGATCTGTTTTCCTCTGTACAGAGACAGGGAAAGCGCAGCCCAAGCTGTTCTGGCTGCTGCCTGGATTCAGAAAAGAGATGTCACAAACACTTTCTTGTGCAGCTGAGGTTGCGAAGCCAAGCTGTAACACATAAACAGGCCTGATTCCATTCCTTTGAAGTCAGTGGGAGCTTTGCCATTAATTAAATAGCACTTGTTTTTAATTGGAACTGTTTTCTTACTTCTTTCCAATGAATTGTCTAATACTTAAAGCAAAGAAAATGTTGCTGGAGCAGGCAATGTTTCCTGACCATATGAGCAGGTTAACCTTCAGGTGAAGTACATTTTCCAAACAGACACAGTGATGTTTTTTGCGTGCAAGACACGTGTCATGGCTTTGATGTTGTGATAATCTGCTGTAAATATTTATTTTCCAGTAAATATACAGAAAAGGAGGAAAAAATAAAAAGCAGAGGAGATGAACTGTTATGTTTTCCTTCTCCTGACCTCCAAGGTCAATTCAAAATGACAGAGAAGGACAATTGTTTAGAAGATAATGCACTGAAATGCAGTCACTGATAAACACTGCCTTTTAACTGGTTTCCTTGCTATCGATTTTACCTCCAAGCAAGTTCTACGTGTGTTTACTAAAAAAGGCTTTACTTTCCTTTCATCACTGCCTTCGTCTCAGTTAAGTCACCCCAAATCCTCTCTGTCTGCAGCCATGTAAAAAATGACATGGGAAAGAGTAGCTTCAAAGGAAAATTGGTCCTTTGTGGTTCAGCATACAAGTACTGGTACTTCTACAATTCTTCACTGAAATGTAGCAGGACAATTTGTTTCCAAGCACTACTTTGAAATCTTTCTCTTTGTGCTGATTCCTCAAAAAATAGTGATAAACCAGCTAATGCTCTAATGTTTTAGTTGTCTGCGACTGGATGTGTGCTGCATAAGTTACAGGACTGCCTCTCTCACTCAGAGCCACAAGTAGAATCCCAACTTCATGTTTTGCTACAAAAGTTCAGATTACAATTTTGTGAAAATTAGTAGTGCCCCTATCCCGTGTGTTTCAGGACGTGGCCTTTTCCCAATGGAAAGCCATTCCTTTTCAAGGGAAAAGGATATTTTTGCAGAACATGGATGAAACATTAAGTTTAATTTGCATAAAGATAGAAATACTATGTTTAAAATATTTACATCTTAAAGCCAAAGGTGAAAGGTTAAAATTATCTGGATCAGAACATAAAATTTTTCTGGAACAGAACATTTTCTGAAAGTTTTAAAATCTTCAGAAATTCTTAGGTTTGTTTGCAAGGCCTAAGCCAAATTACTCTGACATAGTGCCTGTGTTCTGCATGGACCAGGTCTAATATGCCCAAACAACTGTGTTGTTTGATTTTCTCCCAGAGACTGAGAGAATTCCTCTTTCCACTGAGCACTGAGCCTATTTGTTTCCGGAGCTCTGTGGCAGCTACTGTTCATCTGCTGAAGCACGGCAAAATCCTTTGCTGAGCTTCTAGAAGGTCCTGTGTCTTGTTGGTAACATTATATCATACAAATCTCAATGTGGAGTTAGTTCCACCAAACATACCTTCAAAATGAACCACAAATCAAAGACATAGTCTGCCCTACTTCCATAAAAAAAAAATCTTACCGTAACATTCCTTTGTCCATCATTGTCACTTAGGGAGATGTGGAATCACCTGCTCCACTTTCTGTGCTGCTGGCCTAGGAACCAACATAAAATGCCTTTGTGAGATGTCAGATTTCTAAGAAGAGATTAAAGTGGCTTTAAATTAGTTTTATAGATTATTTTTGCATATTACGAATATGAGGTCACATTTGGGAATGAGAAGAGTCTTTTAAATATACATTTGAAATGTATTTAGAAGCATGCTATTGTATATGAGCCTGGAGTGGATGATGCTGTTCCTGCAAGAGGGGCTGGGATTGTTAGGACTTGATGTCAGGAGCACTGCTTATGAAATACTTAAGGAAAGCAAAGCAATTAGCATTTAAATCCAGATGTTATTTGCCTTTCGAACTCTTCTGTAAGAACTGAGTGCATGGTAAACATGACATTCAGTTCACAAGTTTTGTTGGAGCTTGCATTGCAGTGGTTCTCCATCCTGAGGGCACCTGGGGGCTTGTTTCACCCCCACTCATGCACTAGCTATTGCATGACCAGATGTGTGTACTTAACTTTTCCTGTTCAGGGGCAGAAGTATAAGGATGACTGTCCTGAAGTGACCCTTCAAGCATAAGCACTAAGAGCACCCTGGAAACTGCTGGCTCCTCACTGTAAATGTCCTTCTCTTTTCCTGAACAGAAACACTTACTCCTCAATTGTATTTCCAGCCATAACTTACACAGAAACACAGATATCTGGAAGATCAAAAGAAATATGTCTCTTCTAATATGTCCCCAATGGATTCAGTCCTCAAACCCAAGAGGACTACTTCTCACTAACTATACAGATGATGCTCAGACTGCAAGCAGCAAGACAAGAAGCACAACCTGATAGTCAAAGATATGATGACCACTAGTGATATTATTATCAAGAACTTTTTTTTCTTTTAAAATAAAATTCCTCATTTACATTTCAAAGACCTGATTCTATTAGCCTTAGCACTAAAACAACTCTGTTTTTTGTGGGAGCAGTGCCTGACTTTAACTACTAAAGCACAGTTATCTTGGTGGTAGCTCTGACTGCAGATGCTTAAGCCCCTGAGGGAGTCCTGCCTGCCATCAGGTCAGGTGGCTGGAAGTGTCTTGGTGTTACTTCCATGAATATTTGTTTTGATAGAAAATGCCAAAGCTGTCAGGGAGGTCACCATGCCCACAAACTGTGTTTGTTGTTGCCATTTTCTCCATCACAGAGCACCCTTCACACTGTCACCTGTCATGAGAAGGTGGTGGCTGTCCGGAAAGATCACACAGAATCACTGGGAATGACTGTGGCTGGTGGAGCATCTAACCGGGAATGGGATTTGCCTATCTATGTGATAAGTGTGGAACCTGGAGGAGTGATCAGCAGAGACAGCAGGATAAAAACAGGTAAAAAAGGGGGATTTGGAAAGCCTGCTTTCAATCAAGAGCTTCTTTTCAGAACTGAGGGATAGTGAAAGAGCTTCACACTCTGACATCTTTAGCAATCCTATAGATTTTTGGGATATGTCGGATTAGAGGGTCTCAAGTCAGCTACCAGAAAAGGCATAATACACAGCAGTAATCATCTCTGTGAAGTAGGCTGTAGGAATGTTTTGGTAGAAAAAAAAATAAATAGCTTTTCACAGGAAAACTAGCTTGCATCACCATCTCCTAACTCCTGATACATTCATTGTGCAACCTTCATGTGTTTTTAAAGTAATTTTTTGTGCTTATTTGTCATTTCATTTGTGAATTTGAACGAAATATACAGGAGCAGAATTCCCATTACACATTAGTGCCTTGTGGCTCAACATCATGTCTGTGAACATTGGCTTCCTAACCCCATTTAGCTACTGATGTAACAGTGATGAAGCTAATAGTTTCTCCCCTTCTGCATGAATTAGCTTTTAGAGCAAGATGAGGAACACATTTTATCAGTTGATTTTATGGGAATAGCTGGGCAGCAGAGGAAAGATGAAACTCTCAGGATGTTACATATTCAAGAGCCAAGTCCCTCAGTAGCCTGCATCCAGCAATGGCACAGCTCACCCTTCATCCCCTATGTTCTCCTTCAGTCCAGTCACTGCCTGAAAGCTGGAGGGAAATCCTGAGTTTGAGGGATGTGAAGGTATCCAAAAATGGGGCAGAAGAGCTGCAACCCAGTCAGACCCCACAAGCCTGGGTCTTAGTGCCCAGCATTGGCACACATGGGAACTTCCTCTTTGTGTCTGCTCAACAAAACCCATGTGAAAACATGACAACAGAAGCAAAACAGCAGGTCTCCCCTTCCCTCCTGCTGGGAAATAACTGCCTCTCAGTGGGATACACTTTCCAAAAAATATTCATCATGAGGCAGCATGGAAAACTCAGCCTAGTTAATTTGATAAAATTAGAAACAAATGAATATGTGATGCTATAATAATGCCATAGGCCTCTGATTTAAAGCAGCTCTTAGGCTGTTGTCCTCCTCACTCGAGGCAGACCACAAGAAGAGGTTCATGTTCATATTGCAGTGCCTGGACTGCCAGTGATACATCCCTGCCTGGAGAAGCATCCAGGCCAAGCACAGAGGGCACCCAGGGAAGCCCTGGCATGGGAGCCTGCTATGAAGGGTAGCAAGCACTTGGCACTCTGGCTGCTTGCATGACATTAGTGATGTCTTTATTGTTCTTCCTGTAGTAATTGAGGTCATCTTTGCATTTTTCTCTGTAGCTGCTGTGCCTATATTGTAAGTAAGGCATACAGAAAGATGGTTTGGCCTGCAGCCATTTAAACAGGCATTAATATGAAAATAATAACATGCTATTCCACAGAGTAAACCAGGAAGAGCCAGCTGGAGTGGCAGTCCCCAGCTAAGGAAAAGCTGGGAGAAAAAACATCACACTGTCGGGTTTCAAGCTTAGGTTGAGTACAAATGTTGTTAGCTTGGAAGTAGACTCCAGAGACCCGGACCAGTACTAGGCACTGCTACCAAAGCTTGTTGGTACAGAAGGAACCCAGCTGTTTGTTCAGCTCCAGATGCAGGACATTACATGGAAAGAAACCAGGACAAATCCTCTGTCCAGCCACGCAAAGTTTCTGTGTACAGGAATCTAGACCCTTCCCTCATGCCTGTGGGATGTTTACTGGCATATGCTTCACAGGCACGTTAAAGGATAGGATTGGCAAAAAGCCTCGTCAGGCAGCCAGTTCTTGGCCACGGATTTGACTCACTTGTTTGTGGAGGTGGGGAGGGGATCCTGGAAACACTTGCAGGGTTTTTTATCATCCATTTTATTGGTCTCAGGTGACATCCTCCTGAACGTGAACGGCATTGATTTGACGGGAGTCAGCCGGAGTGAGGCCGTCGCCCTGCTGAAGAACAC
Source organism: Nicator chloris (assembly GCA_013400495.1). NCBI lineage: Eukaryota > Metazoa > Chordata > Aves > Passeriformes > Pycnonotidae > Nicator > Nicator chloris. The sequence continues at coordinate 232,382 of WAAE01024867.1, forward strand.
CAACACCTCTGTGGTGCTCAAAGCCCTGGAGATGAGAGCATGTGAAGCCCAGGAGGAGCAGGGTCACCTACCAACCCCTGAGGACACACAGGTGACCTCTGAGAGCAGCGAGTGGTCACCGTCCTGGGTTATGTGGCTGGGGCTGCCACGGTAAGTCCACAGATTGCAACCTCTTGCTGAGAGGAAGTGGGAGGAAAGATTTGTATTTTCAGGCAATTCTTTCTTTTGGCTTGATTCATTGCACTGACATCTTAATTAAATCCAGGCTCTGTCACTGACTTCACTCTAAATACCTCCCTTTTGTAAATGGGTACGTGTACATGGCAAAATAGACATGCAGTTCCCCTTGCGAGGGAGGATAGGATACTGAATTGTTTCAATCTTGTAAACATATCCGGCACTTAGGGAGTGAAAGGAAAATCTTGCAGGGATACAGGAGCTTGCTGAACTGGAGTCTAGGCTCAACCACCATGCAGAAGGCAGAGAGACCCATTCTGCAACCCTCAAGCTGCACAGCCCTTCTCCTTAGCCAAATCCAGCTGAATTGTTTGACTTTACCCAGATGTTGCAAAGCTCGAGCAGTTGGCCAGTATCTCCAAATCACCTCTTGTGACCCCACCCCCGCCTGAAAGAAGTCCATTTGTCATACATGGGAAGCAGCTGTGTTGTCATTTCAGCAAGGATAATAAGAGCCACATCGGCTGCCACTAAGCTCTCGGTGTGCACGGTGTAATTCCTACAGCTTCCGTGACATCCCAGAACCTATGAAATGAGGACACACTGTGAATCTGTGAATATGCAAAGCTGGGATCACAGAGCTGAAACTGATACTCAGTTTTAAGGAATGAAGAATTTATCTTATAAGTTCCTCTTGACTGTAATCCTAACTCTGCCAGTAGTTCAGTGTCTCTCTTCTACAGGAGGGCAGGAAAAGATGGTCTGCAGAACAGGTGGGCTTTTCTCTAGGCACAGTTTCAGGACTCCTCTTCATTTCCTACTCTTGCATAACAGGTTTCCCTCTTTCTGGCTGGGGCAATTTTGAGCTTATTCACCTTGCAGCAAGGTCTGCTGTGAGGGCCAGATGTTTTCTGGGGCTTGTTGTGATGCTAATGACTGTATAACATGTGCTGAAGCACTGCAAGAGCAGAAGGCATGCTGTGTGTCTGTCACCCACAGGCAAAATGTTCTTCCCCCAGTGAAGAGGACTATATGTTTATACCTGTGAAAGAAAAGCAGTAAAAACAAAATGCAGTAAATAGGTGCCCCCTAACTTGTTACCCCAGGCAATGGTAAATTTTCCTCACTCACTCTCTCTGAAGACAGGCAGGCCCAGGGAGATCCTCATTCCTGCTGACTTCTTCTGAACTCCTGAGCTTGACCAGCACCACAGTGAGGGTACTGGAGCATGGGTAATGCTCTCAGTGAAGAGACAGAAACAGACTAGAGGTCTTGTAGATGCTGCAATCGGCAGTGCTGAGTCTTGCCTTCTATCACCATGCATTGCTAGATGGACGGAAACAATTGCACCCAGCCTATGCCACCTTCATTGGGCTGTGTAGAAAACCTGAGCTGCCTAGTCATCATCTCTACTCACAGCTGCCTGAAGTTCCCACTACCTTTGCATGGTAGAGGACATGAAGGACAGAGCTCCACAGCACTGCAGGCTTGCACCCAGAGTTCACATCAGTCAGTTCCACTTTGCAGTTCGGCAATAAAATGGGTTTTCCCATTTTAGGAACAATTTCTGAGCTTACTTTAGCTTTCCTCCTCTGAAGGCTGCATGTGTGAAGGCATTCCAACTCTTTGTGTCTGAAGGAAAATCAGCCCCAGTGTCAGCAAGGCTGAAGACAAGAGTTCATTGTAACTCAATCCCCAGCTGCGAGGCTGTGCACAGAGCACAGCATGGCCCTTCTCCTTCAAAGAGACATGGGGACATTGGTATGCTGAGTGGGGACACTGCTCTGAACATCAGACAGTGCCTGGGACAGGGACCAACTCGCATTAGATGTGACAGTAACAAAGGTGCTCTGTTATCTTATTAGCAGCTGATTGGCTGAGTAGGGGCACAAGAGGATCAGGTTTGGGATTGCTCACTAGGTATGAGCAGACCCTTCTGTCTTCCCCAGCATAAGCGTTCTCACCCACTTATTGTTCTGATTCTCCAGGGCCCACATCAGATGTCTGAAAGTCCTTCAACAAGTTCTCTCATGAGGATGTGTATCATGTTAACTCATTGTGCTCCAGGTTGAGCATTTAAACTTTCTCTGGCTTTCTGTTTGCTTTTGGCAAAGACCACATCTCACTAGATCCCAAGATATTGTCAGCAGGCTCATGACATGTTCCAGGCTGTTAGAGAAAATTATACTCTGTCTAGATAGATGTCTGACTCGTCCATCTTGGAAAAAGTGCCTGAAGTGCAGTTATGGGGCAGAATGTTGAAGAATCACCTACTTTCATTAAACAATTTACTAGAAGGACTGTTGCAAGATATGTGTGTCTAAGAATGTTTGGTACAGCTAATGGAAAAGTAGAAATGTCAAAGTCATGATTATGCAGGATCATGCAAGTACTTGGGAAGATGGGCAGGAAGGGGCATACCTATGTAAGACAAATTGAACAAATTGAAAAGGCAGTAAAACTTGTAGGCCAGGAACAGGCATGGTTTTAAAAAGAGGAGGCTGGATAGTAGATAATTTAAATTCTTTTGAGAAGGGAAAGGTGTGGATCAAAACAAACCCTGGCAGTGCAGTATGTGTATCTGTTCACAGCAAGCAAGGTGGGGTGTTCAGAGGCAGCTTGACCTCACAACTCAAAGTGGGATGTTCAGGCTCAGGAAACTGAGAGGACAGGAGAGTCTTTCCTTCTTTGTTCCAAATCCATGAAACTTTGAGGAAAATCCTGTGAATGGTACCATAAAATGTGCTGAGTTGAACTAAACACAAGAGCATGTCCACAGACTTTAGTCCATGACCAATGAAGTAGAAAACAGGCTAACATTAATAATAGTTATGTGATTTAAAGTAGATTACTGTAAATGCCTGATTTTCCATACTACAAAAGAACTCTTCCCTTCCCAGGGACTGCATGCATATTACAGAGATGGGTACAGACAAGAGACTCAAATATTGAGAGTTAGAGAATTATATCATTTTTCTGGATGAAGTTGGTAGCAGCAGAATCAGACAAGTTATCTGATCCCTTGCACCAATGATCAAAGCCTTTGGAAAAGCCATCTTGCTAATTTAACCTTTGTGGATCTCATTTAAATTTTGTCCTTTTCTTGTGAGATCTTAAAATTGGGTTTTCTCACTTTTGTATGGCTTGATAATACATAAACAGCTCCTCTGTTCTTTCTGTAGTACGATCCAATCCGTGGTGGTTATAAAATACGTGCACATGTGCATCTGACATCTGTCAAAACTTGGCCTGCACGCAAGCGGAGGGGCTGCGGGCTGGGCGGCGGGAGGAAACAGTGATGCAGGACCTTAAGCATTCTCGCCCCAAGACTTATTTCAGGGTAGCTCATTTAATTGTTTGTTGTTTAGGAAGACAGAACTCCTTTATTGGTAGAGGGACATGCTGTTGTGAAGCATGCACAAAGGAAATAACAGGGAACAGCTGGCAAAAAGCATTTCCCCAGCTCTGTGATGCTGCTTCTACCCTTGCTTGTTTTCCTGCTCTCCTTTCTTTGCTCTCCTCACATTTCCTTCCCTCAGCTAGTACTTAGAATACTTTTTAGATCATCCTGTCATAACATTTACAAACATTAGTACTTCATATAAGTGCTTTTCTTCATCTGTAAAGTGAGATGAGAAAGAGACAAGGTGGTCAAAGTCATTCTGCAAACCTGGGGTAGAACAAGATGTAAAGCATGAAATTAGGACAGAAACACCTCCAGAGTAACTCAGTCCAGGCTGTAGGGTGCTGGTGGAAGCAATTCTCAAATATTACTTACTTGGCTGCCATTTGTGTACTGTAATGGGGATGCAGGAGGGAATCCTTTTCATAGTTGTTATTGCTGAATTTCTCCTGCAGCTGGGCTGAGATTCATGCCTAGAGCATAAGGCTACTTGTGCTTCATGAAAATCAGCAGGAAATTGTACATTTAACTGCTTGAAAACAGGCACTTTTAAATCCCTCATCCATCAGTAACTGATGCTTAGTTGTAGTATTGCTTAGGATAGGACCCTGTGGTTAGACACTGTATACCCCCTAATCTTGTACCTGAGGCAGGTTCACAGATAGATTATTCCTTATCTTCATCTTCTGGAGTATTTAGCGATAAAGGCAGAAGACTGTGCACTGCTCTCCTCCAAGGAGATGGTTCTACTTAGATTGGTTGCAGTTTAGTGGGTTATGGTAGTTTGACTGGGTCAAAACACCCAGACTGGGGCTTTCAAGCTACTCAAACACACTAAGCATCTTCATGTGATTTTTTTTTCTCTGTGGTACTTTGTAGCTTGTCTTTATGATTAAACAGCGCTAAAAGAATGGACTCCACTCCCTTTAGGCTGCTCTTTGCTTAGGCAGAGCAGGCACCTCTGCTTAAGCACTGAACGGTTTGGAGCAAGCATTACCTGCATTACATACAGCTCAGCTTTGCCTGCCAGCATCCTTTTCGCAGTTGTGACAGCAGTGACAAACTGCTGATGGATGATGCACTGCCATGCTTATACCTCCATCCCATAGGATGGAGATAAGAAAACGTCGAGTTAAAGGCATAAACGCATCCTAGACACTCCTATTCTTTTAAGAGTCAGTCTCTAGCTATGTTGTGATGGGTTGGATGTGCCTGCACCAACACCCACAGCAGGGCGAGTGAAAAGGGGAAGAGCGAGTAAACTCATTGTCAAAAGACAGGGAAATCCCCCACTCATTATGGTCGTGGCCAAAACAGACTTGGCTTTCAGAACTGAAAGCATTTAATTACCAAATTGGGTATTGGGAATCAAAGAAGATAAGCTTGTAAGCACTTTGTGAAAAGGGGAGAAAAGGGGTTTTCCCAAACTGACCATCGTACCAGCACCTCTCCTCCTGGCTTCCATGTCTCCACCGCCTTCTTGTCACAGCAGGTTACACCCAGTCCCTTAGGTGAGGCAGAAGGCAGCACAGGGGCTTGGAGTCACAAGAGAGTGGTTGTTCTCTGCTGTTCCTTGGTTTCCATGTGTTTTCTCTGCTCTGGCAGAGAGAATAGTCCTAATGCTATTATGCTGTGTCTATTTTACTTAAATTATCATATACTTTGACAGCAAAGTGTATGATAAATTTAAGTAAAATAGACAGTATTTATGCTTTCTGGGCTGATGGAGACCATGCAACTAATAACCTTATAGACTGCATGTGTAGAATGCACATAAGGCATGTTTGGCTTCACTGCCTTTTATCCTTCTGTCTTTACCTTCTTGCCTACTACTTTTCCATGGCATTAGGATTTAGCTGATTACCTTTCAATTTCAGGAATGTGTTCCTTAAGGCAGTGAGTGTAGCACTGGGCAGCAGAGACCTCTGCCCCAAAATCAACACTGAATTATAGCACTAATGGCTGAATCCTGGCACTGCTTGGCCATGACCTTGATAAGTACTATTAAACATAGAGGGTTTAAGTGATTTTGCACGTTGAAGAAGTCCACAGATGGCGAAGTAATAATGGCTAGCTGCTGAGGAAGAAGCAAATGTCACTGTTTTCTTACAGTAGCAACCAATGAACTCTTGTGCAAATATTACATATCTACCATCCTGGCAGCAGGTGAGTATCTGTAGGCCCTGGGGGACTAATCTAGTATTACTGCTGTGAAAGACAGCAAATGCACTATTTAAAACACAATTTTTAAAACACTGGGCATAGTCTTTGAGATAAAGGATATTTATCCTCTTATAGAAGTGTCAGGTGCTTTTTAGAAACCTAAAAAGGCTCTGAGTAAAGCTTGTAACACTTGCCTGCTCTAGGTCAGCCTGTATTTTAAGATTTGGAGTAGCAAATATATTTTTAGTCATTCACTAATTTAAATCATTCCTGGGGACACCACTAATGATCAGCTGGTTAAGTACTATGGACAGAAATTTCTATCACTCACTCTCTAACAAATAGAATTGTTTTAGGAAAAAAGGACACAGAAATTAATATACTCAGGGCATTAGGCAACATTTAAGAGTCTAGTAACACTATTCTTGTTCTTCCCTATTCCTAGTTTTGGAACCTAAGCTTTGATGAGCACAACATACAATATCACAAAATACATTCAAAAGACAAATAGAGGGAGAAGCAGATTTCAGTTCTCTTACTACAAAACCTCGTGTTAATCATTACAATAAGGACAAGCTATCTTCTTGAGAGAAGACTCCAAAGCACTGACTCACATGGATAAGTTTCTCTCATCTTCCATGCTGTGGCTTATCAGGTTACTCAACAAGAAAAGCTCAGGATCCCTAATTCCACCAATACCTGTCTTTGTGCCATCTGTCATTTTTGTCGTTCATTCCACTGGCCTTAAAATTATTTCACTTTGCCATGGACCACAGTAGTAAGTGCCTGAGCACTTTGACATAATTAATCACATACAGGTTCATATCTGGAAGATAAACAAGTCATTGGGCTGTAAAAGGTAGAAGAAATACAGCTTTTTTGAATTGCTGATTTACAAACAATAAATCCAGGCTTATGTGCTTTTCTCCATCACAGCAACTAGATCATTTGCATACTTCTCTACCCTATGAAAAAACTTATTTCGTATTTAAGCCCAAGACTATCTACTAATTTTACTTTTGGGATAACTAGTTATCTGGTTATAACAGGAAAGCAGTACTACAGAAATAGAAGTGTAGATGCTTAATAGAGTGGAAATACAGCACTATTTTAACTCTTAAAAATACTCAATGGGTAGATGAAAAGGGAGATTATTAATGGTTCATCAGAATCTAAAGTTAACTCTAAGACATTTAATTAAACTGGTTTATTTCAGGTATTTGTACAGCTGCAAAGAAATTGTATTACGAAGAAATACATCTGGAAGTCTTGGCTTCAGCATCGTAGGAGGTTATGAAGAACATACTGGGAACAAACCATTCTTTATCAAATCCATTGTTGGGGGAACACCAGCATATAATGACGGCAGAATTAGGTAATGATTACTACCTAAAAAAAATAGCATTTAAGTAAGTTTTACTTCTGGTTAACTTGTGGGGGTTTTAAAAAAACATGTTTTCATTAAGGCAGTGGCAGGGACGAGGGAAGGACTCACTGATACAGAACTAACTCTGGGAGATCTGGAAACACAACATAAGTATCCTGAAGTTGAACAGATCTGCCTTCATAGCAGAATGTTTTCGGATGTCTAGCAATCCACTAGTATGTAAGTTAAAAGAAGAGTCAATTTGATCTCTGGGGTGGTACAAAGCATGTCAGCACAGAGGTTTCCCACATACCCAGTTCTAAACACCCCAACCAAATGCTTTCCCTGCAAACACCAATATACTTAAGAGAGTAAATGTACAATCACGGCACAAACTTACATCAATTAACAAGGCTTAAAAGGTACAGTTGTTCAGAAAACAGATCATTCTAGTATCTAAAGAAGGCCTACAAGAAAGCTGTAAACAGACTTTTTACAAAGGTATGTAGTGCTAGGACAAGGGCTAATGGTTTTAAAGTGGAAGACAGTAGATTTAGACCAGATATTAAAAAGAAAGTATTTAATGTGAAGGTAGTGAGGCACTGAACAGGTTGCCCAGAGAAGTTGTGGATGCCTCCTCCTTATTCAAGGACAGGTTGGCTGGGGCTTTGAGCCACCTGGTCTAGTAGAAGGTGTCCCTACTCAGAGCAAGCGGGTTGGAACCGGATTATCTTTGAAGTCCCTTCAACCAAAGCCCTTCTAGGATTCTGTGATGATGATTCATCAGAATGAACATCAGAAGAACTGCATCATGTTTTCTTTCAAATATGTCTAATGAATTAAAAATTTGTAAGAAACCCAAACAAGTGAAATATTTTCACCTGCTTTATTCCCTTATTCATGAACAGCAGCTAGCCAGAGAAAGAACCATAAAACTAATTTCTACCCCTTCCCCCAGGTTAAGGATGTGCTTTGGCATTTGAAAAGATTTAGGATAAGAAGTCACCCTGTTTAATTGTTGTCTTGCATTTGTTTTTTCAGATGCGGTGACATCCTCCTTGCCGTCAACGGCAGGAACACATCAGGAATGATGCATGCCTGCTTGGCAAGGATGCTCAAAGAACTAAAAGGAAAAATTACTCTCACAATTGTGTCCTGGCCTGGCACATTTTTATAAAACAAGTCTTCATGGAGAGTATGACAAGTATCTTAACATGGGGAAAAAAATTTAAAAGAGGAACACCAGTCTTTGATTTTTGGGGGGTTCAAGTATGTATTTATAAAGAAAAGGTTTGTGAAATTTCAACCTGCATGTCAAGAAAAGTCAATTTTAGGCAAAGAAGTGACACTTGTCAGAAAATCACTTCAGAGTGAGCCAAGCTACAGACTTAAATCCTTCCTTCCCTGTGTTCTTAAGGGTTTTTTGTTGTTTTTTTATACATATCTATATATCTATTTAATGCATAATAATAATAATGAAATTTAAGGAGCAACAGCTTCTGCTCACCCACTTTATTTTGATTTACAAAAAGAAAACCTTGAATAACTTATGGAAATATTTCTTGCAATTTTTCTAGTTGCAATAATCAGGTGAAGGTTTTTATCCAACACATTAATAGCACTTTGATTATGTGTACCTTTTCATGGTCAGCATGAAGCTGGTATTTTCAAGACTTTCAAGTACTGTTTGTTAGTCTGTAAAACTGTGAATGAAATTTCTAAAATAATTAAAAATAATTGTAACTGTTTACTTGTACAGACATTATTTTTATCCAAAACCAAATTACCTCATGTCCCTGGTTTGTTCTGATTAATTCTACTAAATCTGCAATTTTTATATAGATTATTACTTTTAAGGAAGTACACTGCACCCTGCTAACGTCATCCAGTAAGTCTTTTGAATAGCAGTAAATTTTTTAGGGCCTGCCTTATCAATCACACTTAATACTGCTCTGCATGAAGTAAATCTGAAAGTGCTGATGGTCTTATGTGTCTCTGAAAATAGTCCTTTGTCTTTCTCTGCAAATTACTCATGTTCCACAGTCTTGTTTTCATCTCACAAGCTTGCAGTGGGAAGAGGATATGTTTGTTAATCTTTATCGTGTTAAGGGCAGCTGTTCCCCTAGAACAAAGACTAAAATGAACTCTCTCTTAAGCCACTGAAAAGCAGCAGGGACGATTATCCAGCTTAATTCATCCTTATGCACCCACACAAACCAGACATAATTACCAAGTGTATCATCACCATGCTCAGTGTTCCATTCAACTAAGAACAATCGGCACCTTTCCCACTTTCCCTAGTGCTTTTTTGCTTCACGTTATTACAAGGTTTTTGAAGAGCCTGCAGTTGCTGTGTGTCCCTGCAGTAAAGGATGACCTTTTCAAATATGATTCCAAAAGCTATGCTAAACCCACACTGTTCCAGATGTTGGGTATATAATAAAATGAATGCACACTGTTTCTAAAGTCAGTAAAAGAATGACCTTCCCATTGGCTTATGAAAAAAGGAGAGAATTTAATACAAAGAATTTAAGCTCTACTTATATTGTAAGAGCATAAGCCTCTAGCTGTAAGATGTTTTTTCACTGCTTCTTAAAAGACAAAGTCAGTCCAAGAATCTTAACATGAAAAATTCGTTCTTTTATTTTCAAAAAAAAACCAAAGTAACTTTTGATTTCAAACTAACAGAACAAGATTAAGAGCAAATTATTATAATTCCCAGAAAAATAACAAGATTTATAGTAATCTATTTCTGGCACTAATATATATGCAAGTGGGCAAAAATCACACAAGCCTATTCCACAGGGGCAGCTTCAGTGTTTTCCTGTTCAGGAGCAGGTTCACCACTGGCTTCTTTTCCTTCTTTGCTTCTTTTGGACTTCTTGTGTTTGTGCCTTCTGTGGCTATCCCCTTCTTCACTGTCGTGACGACGTCTGCTGTTGCTAAATAGAGAGAAAACATGCCTCAAACACTTGACACTTCAGGCCCTACTTGATTACAAAGTACCAAAAAAATCAGCTTCTGCATTCACATTTCAAAACTGGCATCTGCTCCCAACTCAGAGTTTTTGGATGTCAGTGCACAACTGAATTCTTCCTGAAATGGAACATCCATCCATCCATCCATCCAGTACTTTTTGTGGGGAAAATGGAACGATTTTTCACATTTGTAACCCATATCCTAATACCAATACTTTTAACAATGTCATGTACCTATTGGCATTCCTTAATTGACATTCTTGTTGACCCCATTTTCTGGGCTTAACTTTTATTTCTAACTTAAAATGGATCATGTAGAACAATTTCTATCAAGTGACTGCAAGGATTATTTTACTTACTGAGAATGACTGTTGAGTTTTTCTGTTCATGCTGCTGAATGTCAGCTTCATTCCACCTCTTTCTGACTCACCATTTTTACCCTTCTTTCCTCAATGTCCTAATTTCTGTTCACATACTGACTATCATATCCATCACTCAATATGAGGTTACCCAGGGTCAGTATTGCTTTTTGTCTGTCCATGTTTTATACGGCAGACTTGTTCCACATAGCACATTCAAGTGTTTACAGTCTTTCCAAAAAACTCCTGTTTGTTTGGGGTTCTTTAAAACATTTACTTTTTTTTTTTTAAACTGGGCACATCTTTCATATCCTATTAAAAAACAGAAATCAAACCTTCGAGACGACTTGTGTCGAGTCTCTTCTTTCTCTCTGTGTCTCCTGTCTCTGTGTCTGTCTTCTTTCTCTCTACTTGTCCTATGGCGGTCGTAGCCCCTCTCTGCATAGTCTCTGTATCTGTAGCGTTCTTCATCACTGATTCAGAAAGAAGAGATTTTCAGGACAGTAAGACCAAGGAGTATAACAATAACAAGCTAAATGACAGGAAAATCTTAATATTGCTTTGGGGTGTCTACATGAGTTCAAGTGCTTAAAGGACAATAAAGTTCTTCATGCTATACACTAGACTTGTGCAGTTAATGCAATTTTGAAAGGAAATTGTTCATTAAAAATGAAAGAAAAAAGAATACAACACTGTCCCATTAAGTTTATATAGGAGTTATCAAGCTGTTAGCTTCAACCTGTATCTAACTGTGAGGGAAATACAATCCTACATAAACTTCAGTAATGTTTTCAGATGAGTGTTTGAAACATTCAACACTTACCAGCTATCACTTTTTGACTATTACACAATTTGGGTAAATTAAAATTAGATTTTGGTACAGTTATCTATTTCCTTACACCTGCTTCAAGAAAAGGAAAAGCTAAGTACAAAGAGTAAAATATACTAAATGTTTTGGGCTGCTTTTGAAATTAATTTTTCTCCAGTGCTGTCTCTACTTCCACTTCTCGCTTGGACTGCCATGAAATGCTGCCCTGCCACAATGTTGGTAAAAACCCCTAAATATCACAGGTTAGACAAGAATTCAAAGGCTTTACTTAAAAACATATTTTTATATTTTGACTTGATGAAAAGGGCAGTTCTAAGAGTTTACTGAAATCTAAACAAAAAACAAACAACCCCCTCAAAGAACAAAAAAAGAACACTGTCCATTGTTGGTCAACACGACTCAAACGCCACATTAGCATAGCTTAAAAAGGCATGATCATTTCATCATTTCTCTACTAAAAAAACCCTACCCAGAATCATTTAACAGTGCAACTTCAATACAAATGAACTTAGTGTAATATTTTATATATCACATGAAGTCTTCTCTAACCATAGTTTGGGAGATCCCCACCAAGTCCTTAAGAAAGGCACAATGTAACCAGTCTTTCTAAAGAAGTCAAATCAGTAACAATTTAGATACTGTTGACCTAACAAAAGGCAAGTGTTTCTGTCTCTGCCAACATTTACCATGAAAGAAAGTATCTTCCCCAGGTCCCTGCAGCAGCAGAACAGATGAGACAGATCACACAGGGAGAACAGCTCAAGCCTCAAGAGATTTCTCACGTCCTGCAGCAGTGAGAACTGAGATCAAACCCATTTTATCTGCCACAACTTGGATCCTCTGGCCATTTCTCAAGTGTGGACATTACATTAATGATTATTACAGCTATGCACGAAAACTCAAGAGTGAGAAGGGGGAATACCTGAAGCAACAGCACTAGTCTTTTTATGAAACCCTGTATGATTACATGATTAAGCAAATCTCAGGAATTAGTAATTAAAGACACTGTTTAGTAATTTAAGACTGCTAATTAGTAATTTAAGACTGCTTTCCTACGGGATACAAAAAATATTCACACATCAAACCCAGGAAAATTACAGCTAAAACTACAGAACTCTAAAATTATGATTTGCCACTGAGTAATACAACTGCATTGATTTTATAATGCATTTATAACCTCAGATCTGAGAGCAAGCTGATCGAATCCTGCAAAGCGCATTTGGCACAAAACCTGAGGTTGGAAGGCGGTGTGGAGGTCATCAGGACCAAACCCCAGCTAAAGCAGGGCCATCAGGACCAGCTGACCAGTACCATGTCCAGACAGCTTCAGGATATCCCCATGGATAGAGACTCTCCAGCCTCTCTGTGCAACTGTAGTTTTCTCCCCTATCTGATATTGCTTCCCAGAACTAATATTTTGATGATCAGTTAAAATTTATATGTCTACCACTAAATTCTGATAAGCTTGCAATGAGAAATTAGATGGCTACTTGTAGACTTACAGCTTGGTTTCAAAGATGAGATCCAAAGCCCTTAATGGCAACTCACACTCTGCATTTGTTCTGTTACCCAATTATTTTAAAACACTCTAGAAAAGGTTAAAAATATTACTGATACTCCTCTTTAAATCTTATTTTGGTAAACTACTAAAGAACCATGACAACTTGTGTCTGATGAAAATAAACAACTTCTCTAAGTAAAGCAAAAAACCAGTTTGCCAAGACCAGTGTGTTGGGAGCTTTCAGGAACTCTAATGCTGCTGTTTGTTTTTGACCTTTATCGCACACTGATCGTGGCGTCTTGTTCAGTTTGCTGACCACCAGGACATCAAGTCCTCTAAAGCTGAAATCCAGCCAGCCAGACCCTCATCTGTTCTTCTGCATGAGACTATTAAGTTCCAGGACCTTAGAAACACAGTTGCTGGGGTTTTTTTCTTTTTTTTTTAAACTTTTCAAATTGCTGAGAAAAAACCACAAAACAGTAACATATCAATCAAATTCCAATGTCTACATTTTTAGTGGTAACTAATTGACTCGAAGCTACCAAAACAAAACAAACCCACCCAAACAAAATAAAGTCCCAACCTTTGCAGAAGGGAAACAGTCCAAAAATAATGGCATCTTCTCAAGGGGACAGAGTGAGATGCATTGTGAAAATGTGCACTTTTTTCTGAGGATGGCAGGGTAAAAGCAGAACAGAATATAAAGACAGCTGAAAGTTCATTTTTAAACTACATTTTGGTTATAATAGAATAAAAATAATCCTATTTTCCTATAATTTTAAGAAATGCTGTAGGAAAAACACAGGCTATTCATCTGGAAAACAACTGCTAAAAGTATTGAAAGCTGCAGTTTCTGTGCAGTAAAACACTAAACCTGATGCTTACTACAAACCCCAACGAAGTACCACTTGATCAAAGTTTAAACAAAGGGAATATAAATAAAAGCTATAAATCTGTGTAGTCTTTAAAATAGTTCACGTTCTCTTCCTCACAGCTCCATTCATTTTATTTTCCTAAGTGCACAGAATTGAAAATAAACCTTCTTAAGAAATATTATATCTGCATGTTCATTCTTAAGCCTCTCCCACCTCTTCTGTGATCCCCAAACCAACTTATCCTAGTTAAGGGCCTCCCATTTTCTTACACAGCCATGTGGCAACAGCTTTGCTACAGATGGTGGATAATTTAGTCACATACAGTCGAGGCCTGCTCTTCCCCCTCCTTTACAGATAACTCTGGCAGCAGCACAGAGATTTCTTGAGGCCTGGAAGCTATTAAGGTTCATTTAAAGCACCCTTCAATGACCAGGGTTCTTTCTGGCCTTCAATCAAGCTGTCTGAGAAACAGATGTTTAGATAGGTCTTCAGCCCCCAGAAACTGGCCCTGGAAAGAAGCACATGCCCACAGGAGAGGACATCACCACACCAGCATACATGGAAAATCCCCCAGCTTGCATCCAGTTCGGGTCTTCAGCTAACAATCATCATGCAAAAATGTCATCTCTCAACCGCAGTAATGTTGACTCTCAGTGCTCTCATTCCCTTCAGCTTAAAACCATTAGTAAAAACAATCTGCCTATAATAGCTAACACATATTCTGCAAAAATTTAAACTTAACAATGAACACTGAGAAAAGCATCAGATATTTACCACAAAAAGCTTAGTAGATAACAAGCAGAAGAAATTTAGAAAAATCTTGCTAACCAATAGACCTATGTTCTATGGAGCTGTCGTGAGCTCAACCTTAAACGCTTTGTACTTGAGCACATGAACCACAGAACAGTTGCAGCTTCTTTTTAAAAGCAATTAGAAAGCTGAGTAAAATTATCTGACATGATTTTCATCGTCTGCATCAAAATTAAAGTTCTTGACTTTGAAATAATAGTTTTAAAAACGAGAGGAGATATTATTATCCAGCCATTTTTAACAACCATATTAACCATTTTAGCAGGTATTTAACACTGTTAATTAAGGTCAAATGTTGCAACACATTGTGCTTAATACTGGATTGGCAACTAAAATTCATTTGGTACTTCTTATAGATTTTTTTCTGTACAGTTTTTCTAGACCTACTGATGTCAAAAAGAGATGGATACTACAGACATTCTCAAGACTTAAATCACTTTTAACCTGTAAAGCGCTACGACCAATTTGGATGCATACTGTCCTTTTTTTCTCCTTCTGTTTTACATGTAGATATTTTGAATTACAGTTTCCAAGAGAAAAGGGCAAAGGTGAGGAAGCCACACCACCCAGCTCTTTGGAATATGCAACAGAATGCTAAATTAGAGTGTTGAAGTACACTGTTTAACAGAGACAAGGGTTTTGAGCAGAGTTACAGCACCTTTAGGACATTTCACTGACCTGTTGAACGCACTTGAAGACGGACTGTGATCTCGGTCCCTTTCCCTGTCTCTGGTACGGTCTCGATCTCTGTCTCGGTCCCGGTCACGATCCCGATCTCGGGATCTCTCTCTCTCACGTTCCCTATCCTTCTCTCTTCGTGCATAGTAATCCCACTGTTTGCTGGTGTCCAGAAGACTAGACCATGAGGGTGCAGAACCTGCAGGGTGTGGAAAGGTGACTAAAGAAAGAGAGGTAGGAATTAGAAAGAACAAAATCAAATATCATATGGAAACCTATGCATGAAAACAGATTTGTCTGTTTCCTCCAATAACACTTTTTAATCTTCCCCTTTCACATTAGAGTTAATTCTAAGCAAACTGCATTTTTTCAATGATGATTACAAAAGCTTCTGGGACTCATTTAAATACTTCTTATGAGGATGTACAGAACAAGGGTATATACCCCAAAGACTGTCCAAACAGTTTTTGGGGGGAAAAAAATTGTGCAAATATTTGCTCAAAGAGTCTGATTTTATGTGGTCAAATGGCTTTATTTTGGGGGAACAACAAAAACAACCAGAAAACAAAACTGCCTTTGAAACTCAGGTGCTCTGAAAATACATTTCAGAAAAAGGACACTTCCAGCCTTGTATTTAAATGCTATTATTTTTATCTCTTGTACTTTAAAATCGTTGTATTTAAAATACAATGTTAGCTATGAGGTTCTCATTCACTAATTTATATTCTATACTATGCTTTGTCATACTTTTCTGATTACAGACGTAAAAGGAGATTTAGAAATAAATTCCCTCAGGGGAGAAGAAATAATGCCCCCACTTGTGCTCTGCAAGACAACATTTAGGAATACTCAGCACAAACACTAATGCCACTAAAATGTAACAGTTTAAGAAAATTAAGCATAGTCTTAATTTAGAAGTGGCATGTTAAGATAGTAGTCTTAACACTGTCTCCCAACCTTTTTTAGATAGCTAGCAATGGGGAGAAGGAAAATGCTTCTCCGTTGCTTTTTGCCACCTTCAGTGTAACACAGAACTGCTACTTTTAATGCCCCAATTGTTGTGTCCTGCCCTCCCTCACCAGAAGTCCCATGAACGCATCCTGGAAAGGAAAAATAAGGGCTGAGTATTTAGCTGGAAACAGCACTCTCTAGCGGACTTACAGTACTGAGGACTTCTCCCTTTCTGCTTATCTGCCTTGCTAGCTTTCCTAACTTTCAACAAATCGTTTGTTTTGAGCTCCACTTCATCATCTATAATATGAGAACAATATTTACTTGACTTCATGGTGTCACAAAGAGATTAACAGTACAATTAACATAAATATCCACTGAACAATGTAAAGTGTGTTACTGGTGCTGTATTTAATACTGTTGAGTTATAAAACCAGTGGCTTCTGCTGACAGCTATGTTCAGACTGCCTTGCCTGTAATGTCTGGGGTATGCCTGCCCCAGAAAGCTTTGGCACAAGCTTAAGAGAGCAGTTTGCCAAGCATCTACAGGAGGAATACAAAAGGCTTTAGAGCAGGCAGTGGAGCAGGAAAAAACACTTCATTGTTAAAATACATTAGCAATGAGAAGTATTACAATTCCTTAAAAAAGCATTTACATAAGGTTTTGCCTCTAATAAAATGCTTGACACTATTTAACTTCAGGTCTACAAGCAAAATGAAGGGTTAACAGAAAAAAATGTCCTAATACAATATTATGCTGTTCATTATACTGCCAAGACCTGAAATTCATTGAAGGAAAGCAGCCAGAAATAGCAAAAAAACCAGCTGGACTTAGAAGACTGCTAATTTCCTCAACTTGCCACTATGTCAATAACACATGTATGGTACATGAGACGCTGGCTGCCAGAGTATTCTGATCTAAAGTTTAAACTTAAACTTAACTTTAAATGTATACTACAAACCAATTATTAATGGTAGTACCAACTTTTACAATACATTTTGGATACTCCATCACATCTTGAGTAATTCTCATCAAACACAAGTATTTCTCAGTAACATGAGAGAAAACAGTAATTTGACACACTGCACATTTTTATATCTAGATTTTCACCAGGAATTATTCACAACACAGAAGCAGCTTACTTTCTAGTATGAACTGGTGTTCTGCTTTTACTACCCTGATTGAAGTAATTTGTCACTTCTGTTATTTCTATATGGATTATTCCAATAATTTCTACAAGAAAGACACTTCAAAAATTTAACTCTGATTTTATTTTTAAAACAGGAAGAGAGCTTTGAATAATTACTAGCTTTTGAGACATGAGCCCTGTTTTGGAGATGGTTTAAAAACTTAAAGCTTCATGACATAAAGCAAGCTATTTAATGCTTCTTCCTTGTGCCTCAAAAAATGCTGACTCTCAAACTGTTTCTGTAATGTTAAATGTCTTGCAAGTTCCTAAGACATAAAGAACATTTAGAGCACAGATGAGAGAACTTGAGAAAAAAGCAAACAAGCTTACCATAGAAAGCACTTCAGTGGCTGATCAAATGCAGCTCAAGCAAAGCCAAAGATATGATGGCAAAGGTAGCACTGAATTGTGAAAGGATGTAAGTGCAAATTGATGAAACCACATTGATGTGGTGGAAGAGCACAAAAACAAAACAGACATTCTTGAAGCTGTAAGCTAAGGTATTATTTTACTACGTAACCGCCTTAAAGGGTTTGCAGTGGGAAACCCGACTGACCACAAGGGAAGAGACACCAAAGCACGAGCTGAGTAATTCAAATAGGCAGAAGAAGGGCTAGTACCTTAATCAAGACTGGTATTTTTTGCAATGTGATCCATTTGCACACCTTCCCCTGCAATTTTGACAAAGCTGGGAAATGCACAGACTATCAAAGAAGACAACAGGTTGGAGATTCAGTGCTATCATCCAAGCAACTATTAAAAAAATATACTTAATGACTGTAAATCGAGTGATATCTGTACCCTGGTGCACTGTGGAACTCTCAATGTCCCCAAGTTCTGATTCACAGAGAGCACTGCTAAACACTGACCAGTGATCACATTGCACAACTGGGACTGTGAGAGTATGATGCTGACTAGGCAAACATTTTTCACTAAGAGATGATCAACATCTCTTGGCATGATAAAATGCCATGGAGTCTACAAATTCAGAAATCCCTATGACATGGATAGCTTTGAGACAGACAATTGCTTTGTGCAGCAAACATGAAAGCTATTGCTGCAAGAGGGATACCAGATACACTGGAAGTACACTTGGGAAGATAGGAGTGGACTGCGCTCCTTGGTCTCCATAATCATATAAAGGCAAACAATTTTTAATACTGCTGAAGAAGTTCAAATTCAATGTTGGCACAATCATGGTAACAGTCATCCTTTAAAACTGGTGCTGCAGCAACACAAGCATGCCATCATCTCTAAAAGTCAACATAAAACTTGGAAATATTCTTATGTCCCTGGCAATACTTGACAGAATAGAAAATTCTAACAAAAGAGACATCAAAGTGAAAAACATTCTACACTGGAGACTATGTAATAGATGCCACATGCCATACATTAGTATGTGTTAGCAAGACTACTTTCCTTATGATACTCTGCATGGCTTTAGTTGTACATCTCAGCTTTTTGCTAAAACACAATTAATTACTTCGAAAAATGAAATCTGTGTAAAGCCAATGTTTATGAATTATTTTTCAAGAATTCTTGAAAACGTAACAAGCTTCCAATGCATGAAAGCAAACATTTGATAACTGATGAGAATCCTTACAATGTCAACAAAGTACTGCTTGTTACTCCATGAACTGCTACAACTTCAAGAAATTGCAAGCCATTACAAAATGTCATTTTGTATAGCCATGCTTAAGACTTCGGAACATTTGGGAAATAGATTTGTTGAACATTTGATCTGCGCTGAACATCACACATCCTCAGAAAGGGACGAAACTTTCCCTACAATTTCTCCTCTCACCAGCTAGGGTTCAAAGGAACAAGGAGCAAGGCAATAGAATTTCGCTGAAAGAAAAGGCACTAGGCATGAGGCCAGATGGCAGATGTACTGAAGGCAGAGGTAGTGACTGGCAACATGCAAGTTCCTGCATCTGGGGGGAGGCAGTCCTCAATGTTGGTACAAACTGGTGATGAACTGATTCAAAGCAACCCTGCAGAGAAGGGCTTGGTGGGGAAAAATTAAATACGAGCCAGCAGTGTGAGTTTGCAGCCCAGCAAGCCACGTGTATCCTGGCTGCATCAAAAGGAAGAGTGGCCAGCAGGTTGAGGGAGGTGATTCTTTGTGTGCCCTCGTGAGACTCCACGTGGAATATTGTAGCTAGCTCTTGGGACCCCAGTACAACAAAGATGTTAGAGCGGGTCCAGAGAAGGCCCACAAAAAATTATCAGAGAGCTGGAAC
>WAAE01024868.1:0-13862 GCA_013400495.1 Nicator chloris
TGCTGAGGACTATCTAAAAGTTTCCAACACTAGCCATGGTGAGAAGCTGTCTGCTTGGAAAAAAAGAGCCAAAGCATCACATCCTAGAGCAGGACATGGCAGGGGAAGGCATAAGCCTCACAGAGCAACTTCAAACTCAAATACTGAGGTTTGCAAATTCACAACCACTCATAAAAACCCATTACATAATATGGACAGCAAATACAAATTAGAAAATGTTTTTATTTTTCATAACCCATGTTCTATGTTTGGAAGAAAACATGGCAAACTTACAACAAAGAGGGGCAAAGTCACAGTTTATGCAGTGAACTTCACAGTTGTTGCATTGACTCCTATATGTATTGGTGACATATATAGAGCAGACTTAGCACTTGGAAGATTTATGTGTCTTGTAGGCAGCTAAGAAGGCAGGCCTCTTGTGGCAAGAGACACCTCTGCTTCAGAGTCCCCATGAGAATGAGCTCTGTGCAGAACTACATTCTACAATAATCTGAACTAGAATTTAAAAATATGTTTTTAGAGCAAATAAAAGTTAATTCAATGATATTTTTAGCAGTGCTTCTAATCTTCATTTATTTAATATTAGCTTGTCCCATGTTTTCAAAGTGCCAGGTATCTCTCCATTGACCAAACTTCAATGATTTAAGCAGAGAAGAAAGGGGGCTTGTAGTTGGAATGGGTGCCACTGGAATTTTGATATACAAGGAAGCAGGTTTGTTAAAGTTTGCCCTCAAGCACATCTGTGTGCTCCCTGTGATATCAGGCCTAGTCTTAAAAAAGGAAAATACAGGCAAGCTGCATCGTCCTCCTAGTCTATCAGAAGTAACAGACTCTTTTTAAAGTTCCCAGCAAGTTGTAGAGCTTCAGAGCAACTTATCTTCATTTTTGCCTGTGCGCAGCCATGAAGACAGCTCTGTCAAAAAGATGAACAGCTTGTTGCTGGGCCAGTAGATTACAGAGTGTGGGCTTCCAGGAGGAGTCAGTGAGTAAGGAAAACCAGAAGGTTAGCACCGAGTGCAGTATTCTGCTGGCACTTTTACTCTTCCAGTTGAGGACACTCTATACTGAATTACAGCTAAATGTTACATGCCTTTCTAAATAGAGTATGCTTAACATAGACCCACACATTTTATTGCTTTACACAATACAGCAAGTATCCTAATTTAGACCTGAAGAAAATTAAAGTAATAAATACTGTCACATGCACACATTGAAAACAAACAACATTTCTTTTGGGGAAAAAAGAGGCTTATATTAAGATATAGATTATTATTTTCATTAACTCTTCAGAAAAAAAGTAATTATGATTTCTTGAGAAGTTCACTTGGAAGACTTTGTAAGAAAGTCAAAATTTTTAAGAGCTTCTTCCCTCCTGCCCCTATAATGACTGTAATGCTTTGAAGTGAAGAAAATCTGATTTCCCATTCCATACCTCCAATGCTTATGCCAACCCAGAAAGCATACATTAGGAAAGATGAGAGTTCACCAACTGTCATGTAGGCACTGCCCATTAGTAATCCTCCTTTGTATAACACTGAGAGGACAATTAAGTTCCCAGAAAGCCCAGTCTAAGGAAAAAGGAAAAATCAGGTTATGTCACATACATCTTGAATTTCATCCTCTAAAATGTTGTTTCAGAATGTTCCTTGTAATGAAAAGAACTCTCACGCTATAGGTATCCAGGCTTTTGGAAGACTGAGGTAAATTCAACAATTCTAACATAAAGCCAGCCAACACCCAGCAAGACATCCAGTGGCACTGTGCTGTCCAAGTGTTCAAAAAGCAAGCAACTCTTTTTTGGCTTTTTTTTTTTCCTCAAGGTGGAAAGTAGCACTAAACATTATTCTCAACCATCATTACCAAGGAAGAGTTGATAGTCTGCAGTTATGTTCCAGTTTTAGAATTCAATCAGACAAACAGTTATGCAAAAATCCAAGCCTCCCTCCCCTACCTGCACACTCCCCACCTTCCTATGCATTGATGCTCCTCTCATTGGGAAGCCAAACCTCTAAATCCTAAGGGTAGGGAATTAACCAGTTTCCACTGGTTTAATTCCTTGAATAGAAGGTGTGGCCTCAGGTAAGTAGTCCCCAGCTATGGGGTGTGGTGCAGAAATGGAGGCATAAAGTGACTTTATCATACCATTTTATCTTGAGATGCAGTTTCACAGCAATTTAGACTGATTTTAAGTCCAGTCTTCCCACAGTTATGTAGGTTCAATGTATTCTCAATCATTTACTTGCAGATTTTTAAGTATCATCAGGAGTTTTAAAATAATTGCTACTTTGCATAACATGGTTGGCTTACTTTCATTAAATATACTTACTGCTCCAAAGAAGCCTGCCCGAGCTATTGCCTCTTTTTTAGCCAGCTGTAGCACATAATCAACTTTATTTGTATACTTCTCCATTTCAGCCATTTCTTGCCCAAAAGCTCGAACTGTCCTGATGTTTCCAATACGCTCTTCAGCTAACTGCATTGAAGCAAAGCACAAAACAGATCCACAGAGGAACACTATTTGAAATGCTCACGTTACAGAACGTCAGAAAGTTAATCTAATATCACTTCACTAATCTACATATCTTTGGATAGCACTGGAAAATTTCTCATGCCTTCCTCTCCCCACCCCAACCCCCTTTTTAAAAAATTCTATTAAGTTAAAAGCAAACAGCATACCCAGGCAGTTTTTAAAAAACCTCAAGATTGTCTTAAGTGCTAGCAGAGACAGAAAAATATAAAAGTAGGGTTAAAAATTTGGTGTGAACACCCATAGGAAAGTTACTATTCACAACATGCAATAACAATGTGGGGAGGGAAAAATAAAGAAGATTCTGTTCTATACTAAGTCATGCAAAAAAGCCTGCAGTTATTTCCTAAAACAATTCCACTCATTTGATCAAAGCAATGCTGGGAATTAATTTAGCCCAACTACTAATGTCTCATTTCAACTCAGTATTTTAACTTCTAAACAGCAAAGTATTAATTCTAAAATACCTCAGCTGTAACCAATTACACTAAGTTGTTAATTGACACTCTGATGGTCTTAGAAAAAACAAGTTCCCCCTTTGTAAGTAAAAGTATGATACAAAAACACAATTCTCCTTCTTCCATCTCCCATTCAACCTGGAAATTTGAATGGAACACAACAATTGCTTATTCATATGAAGTCCCACACCTGGTTTTTAAAGGCATGAGCTTCCCACCAACACAGTCTGAGGAAGACAAACAGAAGAGGGCTAATCTTCCTTTTGCACAGTTCTACAAAGGGCATCCCAAGTCTGTAACAGCTGACAACTGTGACTATTTTAACTAGAGCTTTCCTAATTATAATTCTGTGCTTTACAATAATGTTTCCCCACCCTAAGCCTTTGAGGAAAATGTTTAAAAAACAGGCCCCATTACCATTTAAGAGCTGACAGTAAGGTCAAGCATCAGGGATGCATTTCAGAGACAGACTTGCTAGCAAAGGAAGCATTCATCTAGAAGGCTCCTGATGGCTTCAAGCTCAAAACCATAATCTAAGGAAAGTGGTTTTCAAACCCAGGTACCAACTTACACAGGATTTCATAGGCTGATTTTTCTATGCTCTCACAAAGGTAAAGCCTAAGCTCCTTGTCATTTCTTACATTTCCAAATTCTCAAAGCCTAATATCTCTGTATTATATTGTTATGAACAGAGGAAGCACGGTTGTTTTTGAGATCTGTGAATATGTGTTACCGACATTTACCTTTCATACTACTCAGAACTACAGGGTCAGAAATTGACAGTACAATTGTCTTCAGAAGATCTGTAACTTTAGAGATATTAACCTAAATACATTAGAACAACTTTAAAGTTAACTAGAGAGGTTACCTGTGTTGCTTCTGCAAGAGAATCTTGAGTCATTTTAGTAAGTTTTCGCAAGTATCTGCCATAAATCACAGCCAGGACAGCCAAGGGTGGCACAACGCTCAAAACAAATGCAGCAAGGCTAGGGGAAACAAAAAACTAGAAGAAAAAGGTATTGTCAGAGTTTAGCATTCAGATTAAAAATAATCCCTGGA
Organism: Nicator chloris; assembly: GCA_013400495.1. NCBI lineage: Eukaryota > Metazoa > Chordata > Aves > Passeriformes > Pycnonotidae > Nicator > Nicator chloris. The sequence continues at coordinate 4,045 of WAAE01024868.1, forward strand.
GTACTGAAGTGCAACTTCCCTTGCTACTTTTCTAAAACTAGTAGGGATTTAGTGCTGCCATGCTTTCATTTCTCATGTTTTAATTTTTTTTCCAGGCAAAATATCCATTCTTCCACAGCATTTGGGAGGTTAGAACAAAAGACTATAAACAAAGCTGTCTGGATTTAATTTCTAGCCTTCTCACTGGTTCACTGTGTGGTCTTAGTCAAGCATCTTAACCTGCCAATAAACAGGCCTACCAATCTGTTGGGGATGCTGAAAGACATAAGCTATTACACAGTTTCTAAAGTGCTTTCATAACTATTAAATAGATGGTGTAATACAGAAACTCGGAGTAGAGAAATATCACATAGTACTTCTGGGTAACTGAGGAACAAACAGATGGAGTCGCCAGTACTCCCTAGCACCCACAAACGGGTGAAACAGGGTATTTAATTTATTGCTGCAAAACTTATTGCTTGTAATGATCATCATCAAAGGACCTAAAGAAGTTCTCTTCATAAGATTTACTGACATTAAATCTAATGTGTTTTAATTTCAACGTGCTTTCTGTACTGAAAACAAAAATCTCTAGAAAGATTCAAAATCAACAAAACTGACAGGCTTTATAATTATTTCGTAATAATATCTTTTCTTTTCTTGGCAAGTTTTTATAGTCCACCTCTTACAACCGTCTCGTGGGAGTATTTTGGAGCAGAATGCATTTTATAAAGTTATCTCATTTTATCTATGGTAAGATAAAAGCCTGTAATCTTTCTGTAAGAGAGTACAGAAAGCCATTCTTATCAGCAACTCTTCTGAGTGACAAAATAGTAAAGCTTTAAAGCTTCATAGAGGAAACTCTTAACAGCTTCTAATAATGACAGTATTGGATGCCTCTTTTTATGAGTAGAGTATATGCTGTTTGTTTTTAACTCTAGGTAGGCAGCAGAAATTACTACACCTTCATTTAAGATAATTGCAACCGATGCATAAGCATAAAAAAATTATTGCCACAAAAAAAAACCCTCAAGAAAAGTCAGATGTTCTTGTAATCCAATTGACCACCAAGGAATATTAACTGATGCCCTGAATTGAAACCTTCATTAACAAGGTGCCTACATAACCATATTCTTTACTGACAGACTAAAGCAGAAAGACTAATGCTTGTAAAAATCCTCAGCAATAATTAGATATGCAGTGCTGCCTTTGCTGACCTAGGCTTTAACCAGAATCAACCAACTTTAATTATTTTCTATCAGGCCCTTCATACCATATTTCACCTACAACCATGGGAATGTTATCACTGGTTTTAGTATCTTCAGTAAGAATGGAATTCAGCAATTTGTCTACTACATTTTGCTTGATAACTTTGGGTAGCAACAGTAGTTAATGTCAATCCATCATCCTCCAAATTTTGCTTCTGAGTAAACATCAAGTAGCTGGCTACAACCTGTTCCAATAATCTCTACATCTGTTGTAGATAACCAATGAAATACACTTGTACCCAAGAGCACAAGTTTGTTCCTGGACTGACTCTCACCTAATAGAACTGAAACAAATGTAAAACAACAAGAAATGTCAAGCAAGTAAGAGACCACCATACCATCATTCCAACCCCCACAGATGCTTGTGCTCCTGCCCTGAGCCCATCTGAAAGGTTTTCAGTCACTGAGCGGCCCAAAAGGGCTGTATCTGAAGATAAGCGGTTTATCAGCTCTCCTGTTCTGGTCTTGTCAAAGAAAGCAGTTTCTTGCTTCACAATAGAGGAGAACAAGGTTGCCCTCAAACGTTTCACAATTCTTTGTCCTGTCAAAAACATAAATCAGTCAAGCATGACACAAGAGACTTTACACAGACACCAACAATATAAAAATCACAGGATTGCACAGCACTGAACAAGGCTCATTACAGGGAAGAGAGTCTAATAAGATGTGTTAGATGAGATCTTTAAGATCTCACCTAACAGCAAATAAAAATGAGCAATCATTCCAGCATACTTAATCTTTGCACTATTAGTTTACCTTTGCACTGGCTAAAAAAAGCTACCGATTCCAAAATCATCTCTTGGCCACTGCCAAGAATTTGTTTCAGATCATTAGATATCCTGACTCTCTGAAAAACAAGATTACTCTCAGTACCACTTTTGCTTCTGTTTTTACCTGCAGTCTGCATGAGGTAGACACGAGTAGCATTAGCAGCAGCACCACATAAAAAGATTCCACTCAGCAAGGCACACAGGCTGGTCAGGCTGTCAGTGAAATCCTCACTGGGATTTGTATAAATGATGTCAATAACTTTCCCCATAAAGAAAGGGGCTGACATGGTAACGACACTGGAAACTGCCAGAAAGCCAACAGCAGCTGCAAATCAACAAGAAAAAGAAAGTTATTTTGAACTTAAAAGATCGTTAATAGTACAAATGAAATGATTTTTCACTTGAAACTTCTACTAAGCTTGCAAGTGCTAATTGAAATAATCAGCACTCTTTTACATACAGTTCTGAATGGGGTGTTTTAAGCCACTGTATAAATTAACTCTGGCAAGACACATTGTAAGACTCAGAAAAGCCTCTATATACAGTCACAGTCCTGGAATTCCTTCTCTTGTCTAATCTTCAACAGCACCATCCAAAAGGGTTAACCTATCACAGGTGTCACCCTTAGAGAGCATTGACAGTTACCAAATTCTCACACAATTCTTCAGCTTCTGTTTGGTTTGGGTTTTATTATTCATGCTTGTCGCTGTATGGAAGCTTCCAGTTGTCTGTTTTTGAGATAACAATGGACCGAAATAAAAACCTGATCTGAGAACCATTTAGCCATACAATTTTACTGAGGGGAAAAAAAAAAACAAACAAACCAGAAGCCAAAAAACCCCCAAATTTGATTTCCTCTTAACTGATATATTTTATAAACATTCATTTTGTTTTACTCTTTATATTTTTGGTCTAAAAGAAAAACAGTGTAAGTCTTCATTAGAAGTACATTTGCTGATGAGCAGAGCTCTTAAATTCCAGTTGCAGGACCACCCATGGAACAGCATGTGTAGCTTTTTGAAGGTGTATTCTCAAAGTATGAAAATCACACTGGACCAAAACTTAAGTCTTTTGAACTTATATATGCAAAGAAATTTCTTGAGCCAAGAACAGTTTAATTCTAAAAAGGCAAGCCAAGCTTGGAAAGCTGAGAGCTAGAGGAAACCACATCTTAATTGAAAACTGAACAAACTTGATATGAAAACCACTGAACCACAACAAACAATGACATTTATATAGCATAATTTTCCAAGAACCAACCATACGCTTTAAGCAACCATTCATAGGATTGCTGCAAACCTACTAGTAAATAATGCCTTTGAAGACAAAAATATACTGTGCTGAAAGTCCTGATGTTTAGTTCCATTCTACTGAGCTTCTTGTACCACTTCTATGACGAAGACAGCAGCTAGCCTCCCCATTGCACACTGCTGTAAGCAGTATTTCTAACACCTGACACAGATGCCTCCTACCACCTTCACACACACGTGGAAAGCTTTGTTTCAGTTTTTACTTGAAGTGTAAATACAGCTGTGTATTTATAAGGAAGAATTCAGAGTACAAAAAATGCATAACTGCAGCCTTGTGCTTCTTAGTCAAGATTGTTTGCAATCTTTCCCTTGCGTTACAGTCAGGCCAGAAAGACACAGGATGTGGATCTTTAAGTTGAAGCTATAGAAACTATAAGAAACCAGCGGAGAAAGTGAAAAACTTTCTGGTGCAAACTTATTCATCTATGCCATAGGCACATCTCATAAGGATATTACTTACTAGCTAAAAATTCATGAAAGACCTTACTAACAGGCTGGCAGCACTGGTGTATTCAAGCTGTGAAGCAGCAGGGAAAAATCCAACAAACTCCAGGTTATTTCCTGTCAGAAAAAGCTGGTTGGTCTCCAGGGCAGCTGGAGATGGACAAAAGCACTGATTATAAGCACAGTACTGCATGGCAGCTCAGTCTCCATTAATCCAGACAATTTCTCAGTTATGGATGGAACACTACATATGAACTGCAGATATAAATATTCACAGAAAGAAGAGGACTGTATAGCAAAACCCCCCATATGTTTCTGTCTAGTGGCTTGAATTTATCTTCAGCTCTTCTTCATTCAAACAGCACGGGTTTCACTGTAATTACTTCCAACAGCCTTAAGTGAATGATGAGCAAATGCTAGTACCTAAAGCAAACTGAAAACTACTGAACTATGCAACATATATGTCTTTATTAATTTAATCACAAATCACATGTAAAATAAGGTTCCCTAATTGAAACTCTCATGTTGATTATACCAGTAGACCAACTAGAAAACAGCACAGTTACCAAGTGGCTGCTCTCTTTTGTTTCTTTTAAACTGTTGACTAGTTGAAAAAATAGGAACCAGCAAACACTCATTGCATTGCCTCCTTCAAAGGAGCTGTTGTGATGATAAGTGGCTGAAGGGAGGAGTTGGATGTGTTCAACAACCAGATATGAAGACACTCCAGTGACACTGAAGGCTGTTGCTGATAGAAAAAAAAGGTTAGAGTAAACTCTATAGTATCAGTGTTGTATGGCTTACTCTGTTACTCAGAAAATTACATCAAACAAAGTTTCCTAAACACACCCTTTTATTTTTTAAAGTTTTTTTTGTAGGCTATGAGATGACAATAAAGAAGATGTGAGGCAGATCAGTGGAACTTATAAAGCTAGGACTTCAAAGTGGCAACAGAAGCAACGACAAGGAAAGCTGGCTCCAGCAGCAGCTGAGCAACCCTCGTGGAAACGTTAGGCAGACATTTTGCTTGTCTACTTGCACAGAAATCTAGATTGCTGCACAAAGTGATGCCTTTATCACTATTAAGATCAATACACTCTCTGTTAAGGCTGACATGGGCTTGCTTCTTGACAGCAAACCTGCAACTTCCTTCGAGGACAAGGCTGCCAACTGATAAACCACCATGTTTACAAGTAATAACTAGGCTGAGCTATCAGACACCTCTCTTCAGAACGTAGACTAAGTGACTCCAAAGAGTCATAAATTAATTAATTTTCTACACACAAAACCAGCACCAAAACAGTGAATGTTTCTAATTTTGCTGGTTCTTACCAGAGCACCCTTCTCACTCAGTATAGTATGTGGAAGTGCATGAAGACAAAATACTTGCAAGCCCGTTTGGTGAGGGGCTGTTTTGGAGACAAATACATAAGGATTTTACCTCAGATGAATCAAGATCATCCAAGCCAATCAGGGATGAAAGACAGAAAAATGAGGTGTGGATGAGATCTGGCAGTGCACAGTATCCCAGCAACAGGTCACAGTAACTAGTTTTTACTATTTCATAAGCTATGACTGTTACCTCCTGAAAACTTTCTGGTATTGTACTGGTTTCATTTAAATATGGGGGGCTGGCAGGTCGGAAGCGAGCTTTGGATTTGTGAGAAATATCCTTCTACCAGTAACAATGAATGTCTGTCCTTTACCAGTTATCTGTGCAGTTTTATTTAATATGTAGGGAGTTTTTAAGCTTGTGACTGGCTTTCCACAAGGGCATTTGGAGTGATGAATAAAACCTACCACATTATCATGTGCAGTCAGGAAGATTGAGCCCTTTGGTTTTTCTTTTATGGGAGAAAGATGCACGGATAAATTTTATATTTGTTGGTCAAATAAAGTTCATTTTCTTTTGGTGGACCCTGGTCCACAAAATTTTGGGTATCCACCCTGCAAAGAGCTCAGCAAATACTTACTACAAGGTAAAAATCTTCTTCCAGAGTACCCTGTGAGCACTTAATGATGTTCAGTACAGTTCTAGGTTAGGTATGAGTAGTCTTTATGATTTTCTTTCTGTGTTAAATTCATACATGACATCTGCACATCTATTATTATGCAAGAACCTTTTAGAACCACCCTCCTTACATTGTTAAGAACAACTGTGTTACTGTGCTCAGAAAAAAAAAAAAAACAGTTCACAAAACGCTAGAATGTAACATTAGGTTTAGAGGAGAGAGTACGGCTTCTTTTTTTATCGTGCATTTAACAGTAAAGCATTTAACTTGTTTCATATTACCTTGTATAGAAGAGAGTCTTTAGACTAACCTATGACTCCTGTCTCCACACAAATAGTGCAGCAACAACATTCCCCAGGAAAATTAAGGTCTAAACACCTAACCGATCACAGTGATAAGCAGCTACTGTTTCTGTAATGTCCTACTTAAGTAGCTTCGTTAACAATTCACCACCAGTTTAAAATAAACAATCGTCACCATTAGGCACAGAAAAACAAACTTTCTGTGATAAAGTTATAAGTTGCTTGGACCTTTTGCGAGTTTCATACCAAATATCGACAAAATCAGAAGAAAAAACAGTGGGAGAAACAACAAAAAGCACCTCGCCTATATTTTATTGGTGCACCGCACATGAGAAAACACTCAGTAAATTACCTCTACATATATATACATATAGGAATTACGATTTTAAAACCACAAGAATTGCCTTCCAAAAAAATCAAAGTGCATCACCTGGTGTAATTTTAAAGTCAAATAAAATCCAATTATGAATAAGGCAGTGCTCTTCTGACTTAATTGAAATTTTAATCTATAGGAAAGGAGCTATTACAAACTTGCCAAAAATTACCAAATAAAACGTATGAAATAACATTTCTTGAATGCCTCTAAAAAAGACCCGTGTAGAAAACAAACCTTCTTACTTGGTGCACAGAAAGTTTTATAGAGGGAAAGGGCACACTTTGCTATGGGATTAAAAACTTCAGAGTTCCTTTTGCTCACTGTACAATTCAATACAACTATTGTTTCCTTCGAGTGTGGTTTGGATAAAGTGCAACAGACAGATTCTCACGGGGAGAAATAAGGAGGCAGGAGGATATAAAAGGGATCATTTTGAAAAGGCATTTTTGTGGTCTCACACACAGAGCAGGGTTTAATAATTCCAACTACGGCCCTGTCCTCTTCCCCAGGAACTGAAATTAACTGAAGATGCAGGTTTATCTTAATTTACTACACCGGATCGGGCAAAGAATTCCTACAGCTACTTCTCTCCGTTGTTAAACCTGGGAGGTATTATAGGATTTACAAACTCCTAATCACTACACAAAACTATGGTCACTAACAGAGTGAATTCCCACCATAGTATTTGGGCTTCTTTTTACCACTTTAATTGCAAACAACAAAAGTTAACACACATGTTCCATTTAAAATATATTCATAGCTCTACCCTCCTGTAGAAGTAACTGGACACGGAACATATTACACTGATTGGTGGGTTGTTTTTTTGTTTTGGTTTTTTTTTTTGTTTGTTTTTGTTTTTGTTTTTTTTTGACAGTATGACATTTGATACATTTATTTTCATTCCCAGGAGCCTTCAGAGGGTCAGAAGCTCCTTCTGCAAGAGGTGCTGTGTGCCAGCACACGGGAAGTCCGGGCCAGAGCACACTGCTTCTTCCTGAGCCACTGAATGGTGAAGAGGCCCTACACAGAGCAAGATGGGACCTTCTCCTCTGGTGCCAACGGCAAGGGGAGCAGGTCACCTTCACGTCTGTACCTGCACCTCATCAGCTGACACCACTTACTCAGCACACCAAGATGGGTGAAGCTAGTCTTACTCAACTTCCTCATGAGAAGAGCATCCTCTGCTCCCACTGTCCTCTTGGCAACCACTTCACCTTCTGTGACTGTCAATTTCAACTCACAGCTGCAAGGAGCAGACAAACCATCACGACTCGAATGCCAAGAAAGGTACGCAGCACTCCACACTGGTACTGCTACACCCCTATGTGACCAGCCACCAGTTCTATAACATACAAATATATGGAAGAACTCAACCTTCCTGCAGAACTAAACAGCACCTCTAGACCTCTGAAGAGATCTCACATCATTTGCTTAACGGTTATATGGACTTGAAGAGGAAATTAAATGTTTTACTCTTGGTTCACTGTTTCATGTAGTGAAACCATTAACTTTCCTCTTTTTTTGAATGAAGCAAACCCAGGCATACTAGGTTTTTAAGGACTACTTTCTTAGTACAAAGCTGCAATGAGAAGAAAATGCAACATATTTGAACGTATTTTAGATACAATGGGTAGATGCAATTTCCCTACAACCACCTACAATGCATTTTACCCATATTTGTTATCCCTGCACTCTATAATGACCAAAAGCATTTCCCCTGTTAGCTTTTGCATCACCTCACCTAATTACAACTACAACTTTTGCCTTAGCAGGGTGTCAATAAAGAAGAATCTTACATAAGTTCACCCCTCTTCCAGAATGAAGACCAACTAAACACTACATGTCCATATTTTTTCCATGCTCATGACTTCATATCATCAAGTAGTTGTGTTAGGGTTTTTTTTAAACTTTAATTCAGGCCATTTTGTTATCTCAAAAGACAAAACTGCGTGTAGCTGGTTTTTAGTAACTGATAGCTGATTACTTAGATAAAACCATCAGCAGACTGCACAGATTAAGGATACTTTGCTCTATTTCAAAACATAATTACAAACAAGCATACCATACCATATCTGTGATAAACAAGCTGGCAGTGAGTGCCCAGTAAAGTGAACTAAATTAAATTTTCAGTTATTTAGAAGCTTTGGGTCTAAAAGCCAGCCTTAAAATAACTGATTTATTTACTTGATTAAATTTAAATGGGAAAACCACTGACTTTTAAAACCTCATTGTAAAACCAGCAGGTAGTCTAAAAACGATAAACATTCATTTGGATCCAAATTATGTTGGCTATATAATACCAACATGCAATGAAGCTCTGTAAATATCCACTGTGAATAAAATCTTGTGCAAAGTGTTTTGTATTCCACAAACCACCTCTTTATATGTCTAACTATCTCACCTCTCGTCTCAAACACCATTTACCCATTCCATGGGAACTACCTAAATTTTTACAGAGGACTACAGGCCTCTCACTCATGAAAGTGCACATGCTGTCTGCCAATAAAGAAGCCTTAAAAAACCCAAAGCACATAATAATTTGACATTGTTTTCTTACCAACAGCTATTATCGTACTAAGCATGAGAAGTAATGTCAAGAAAAGCTCATTTATAGTCTGTTGAAAATATCAGTGTTAAGGGTGTAATTTATACAACCATGGCGTTTTGGTTTCACCGCATAGACGCTAGAAAATAAAAAAATTTCGAAACATCTTACAAAAGTTTTCATCAAAAAAAGTTATTGGGGGAGAGAATTTGAATTCAAAAAATTAAACACATCAAGTTCCCCTTTTTACTTAATTTCATGTAGGGCCCAAATTTATTGCAGGCAGATTGTGAAGCCAGAGCTGAACACGCACAGAGGCATTAAACAAACGGAACCGACTTCTGTTAACTTCCAAAACTTTTGCCTTCCCTTCAGAAACCAACAGATTAAGAGATGGGAGACTGAGAAGAGGGGCGAGATGTATGTGTATAGCTTTTTACACGTACGGAAGGCTCGCTCGCGCTGTGCTGGGATGCTGCCAGCAGGGCCGGTTCTCCAGGGAAACACGACCTTCTCCTTCGCCCCGGCGGCGGCCGCTCCGGGGGCGCACCCCGGCCGCGCACCCCGGCAGCCCCTCCGGCCGGGGAGCCCGCCGCCCCCTCCCGCTCCGGCAAAACCCCGGGGCGGCCCCGGTACCTGTCAGTCTCCAGCGCTCGGGGTGCGCCAGGGCCAGCAGCCTCCGAGCCTCGAAGCGCGGCGGAGCGCCCGCAGACCCCCGCGGCGGCTCCGCGCCCGCCGCGGTGCTCAGGGAGCGCGGGGCGCCCGCCGCCGCCGCGGCGGGGAGGAGGCGGCGGCGGTAGGACGGGGAGCCC
>WAAE01024868.1:16387-42131 GCA_013400495.1 Nicator chloris
GGGGCCGGGACGCCGCCAGGGGGCCGGGACGCCGCCAGGGGGCCGGGACGCCGCCAGGGGGCAGGGCCGGGCCTGCGCGGGGCGGGGGTTGGAGCCGCTGCCCCGCGCGGGGCTCCCGGGGGAGCGCACTGTGGCGCTCGGCGCTGCTCAGAGCCGTGCTCCGAACAGTGGCGCGGCCGATCGATCCCTCGGGGGGCAGCGGGCCGGGCCCGGCCGGGCGGGCCGTCGTCTCTGTGAGGGGCGATGGGGGGTGTGTGGAACCTGGGCTGCGCTCGCCCCATGCCCAGGTGTAGGGCTGGTTTTTTCTGTAATTCTCTCCCGTTGGCAAAGGCGGTGCAGCGCGTGGCCGCTTCCCGCGGGCCGGGAAAGGGCCCGGGCGGCGCCTTTCGGCGGGATCGTCCTGAGGGAACCCGCGTTTCCCAAACAGAGGGGCGGAATCGATTGGTTTGGGGAAGACCTCTGCAATCATCAAGTCCAACCTATGACCAAACACCACTCTGTCAATTAGACAGACACCCAGTGCCACGTCCGGTTTTTCCTTAAACACCTCCATGGACAGTGACTCCACCACCTCCCTGGGCAGCCCATTCCAGTGTCTAATCACCTTTCAGTGAAGTAATTCCACCTAATGTCCAACTTTAAACCTCCTATGGCACAGCTTAAGACTGTGTCCTCTTGTCCTGTCGCTGGCTTCCTGGGAGAAGAGGCCAACTCCCACCTGGCTACAGCCTCCTTGCAGCTGGTTGTAGAAGAGTGACAAGAAGAGGGTCACATCTGAGCCTCCCATAGGCTGAACAACCTAGTTTTGGAATACTGCTGGTGTGGGTTTGGGGCAACACTACACAAGGCTGTTAAAGAGAGAAACACTCAAATAGTATATTTTAGTGAGAGGGTTGATGGGTTGACCCTGTTGTGGCCTGAGGAGCCTCACCTGCAGGCTGTGTACTATGGTGCACCCCAGGGGCCAGCACTGTGTCCCCCACACCAGCCCCAGGGTGCTAGTCCCCCATCTCTGAGGGCTGGGGATTAAATGGGGTCTGGACACAGGACGGAGCAAACTTCAAACCGGGGTGTGATGCCAAGGGCCAGGGTCTTGCCAGACCTGCCACAGCACTGGCCCCCTGCCCCTATGGGGTGCTGGAAGGTGCAGAGGGGAAACCCAGTGAATGCAGGGGAGGATACAGGTGAAAGCACCACAAGAAGGGCACACCCGGGAAAGTTTGCAGAGATGAGAGTTCATGTCTTGCAGCAAAGCTTCAGGTGCTGTCAAACCTGTACTGTCCCCAGGTTACCTGACTGGGTGTATGAAAGCTGATGGTGTTAGATGTTGTGGATTAAACTGCAAACATTAAATTTGTAGTTATTGCGTGATACTGAAATAGTTTTGTAGCCTCTCTGCATCTTCAGGGAGAAAAAACCAGGCACTTCAGGCCAAAAGTCTTTGCATCGAGTGAAGCAACCAGTACAAAAGCAACAGAGCATTGAAATCCCATAATACATATCCTTGCAAAGTACCATTTAAAGGAAAATGAAATATTTCCATTGTGAAATTAAACCTGAATGAAGCATACAGTTCCCAGTGCCAGGTGCACCCGAGCAGTGAGGAGTGCAGGGTGGGGCTCTGGCATCTCTACATGTAGATGTCACTGAGGTGTGTGATCTCTCTGTGCAATAAAACAATCCATGGAGACACAAACAGTGCTTCAGAAAGGCAGGTTCTCAGCACTTGTGTCTATCCTATGCTGTTTGCAGGATGAGAGCTGTTGGAGAACACAGGATGTTTTCTCTTGAGAGACTTTGGAGAAGTGAGTCTTACGGATAAATAATTCTAAACAGAAAAGAGAAACCCAAGCAATCCCCACCTCCTCCAGGACAAGGAGATCTGCCTAGCAAAGGCACCAGGAAATTTAGGTGCAGCACAGCTTTACACTCCAGTTTGGTTTAGGCTTTGTTTCTGGGTTAAAAAATAATATATAAAACCACAACAACCTCCATATTCACAGTCATCCTAAATGGTCATGAAACAGTTGTGCTAGTGGAGTGGAGTTGCCAGGGGGTAAGAGAGTGCCTAAAATTCTGGCTATTCTTTTCCAGTCTGTTAACCATATGCAGATTGCTCTGCTATTGCCTTAAGCAAAAATGGCAAAAAGCAGCAGCAGTCCTGCACGTCTCCAGCTAAGCTAATCATGGATTAAAAAAAAAAAAAAAAGTGCAAACATGCCTTGCTTCAACTCCAGTAATGGGCTGAAGTTGTGACATGTTAACCTAAAATACTACAAAATCACATGTGCACTCAAAACTCCAGTCCCTGGGAGTGAATGTTTAGGGCTTGGTGGATTCCTGGTGTTGAAGTACGTGCAGCTCCGGAAGGATCTGTGCTAGTTCTAAAGGGCAGCTTGTCAGTACATGAGTTTTGTTGTGCTTTTCTGGATGCCAGACAAATGGCCATTCTCCACATGCAGTTGGCACTAGCTTGTCTGGAGTTGTCTTACAGCATGACCCCAGTTTATCACTGCAGCAGCACACAGCGGTTTCTGCCCTTATCTGCCCTCTCCATGAACCACAAAGCATCAGGTGCAGGGCTGGCCTAAGGCAGACATTGGAGAGCACAGGTAGTATCACTGCTGTCCAGAGAAGAATAAACACCTTCTGGTAGGAGTGTTTTGTTATTTAGCACCCTTTCTCCCCTTAGTGTCCACCTACCTTGTCACTTCCAGGAACTTCCAAGATTCATGTGCAATACAGCCTACCTCTGTTAAGTAATTTTAAGTCACAGAAGAAGAAAAACAACAAAGAAACATAAAAAGGCAAATAAAAATTGAACAAACAAAAAAACAATAAACACCCCAACCCAAACTCCAGGCTTGAATTTACAGGCCATTTACAACGAATGCAGGGTGATCATTTCAATTAGCTGCCTGACCAGCCCCACTGCTGCCCACCAAGGCTGCTGGAGTAAGTGTTGATGCATGATGTGCAGCAAAGTGAACAGAAGCATCACTACGTGGTGAGGGAAAGGAGTGATAGCAAAGAAATAGAACTGGATACCATCATGATTCTGGTCCTGTGCCCTGACATTCAGAGCTCCTGAGCTGCCTCCCATCCCATTCTCCAGAGCTGGGATAGCAATCCCAGCATACCTCCTCCCTTTGGCAGCCCGGTAGAGGGATTAGCATGGAGTTACTTCCTCCTGTTCTCAGGCAAAGTGTCAGAGGAGCACTGCCCACGTGCTGATATGCTTGTACAGCACCAAACGCTATAAAGCCCCGTTGTTAGCTGATCCCCCATCTGTATATGCTAAAATATTGCTGTTATCAGGCTTGTAATAAACTGAAGACCACAACTTCAATGAAGATTACAAACCTGTGCAAAGAGAAGACAATTTTATCTTAAAAGGAATTGCAAAGACCTGGACTACGTAGGAAATCAAGGCTACTGATGAAGCAGGCTTCTGAAATTGCTTCCTTCCTCCCCGAACCCTCAGCTTAATGCAAGAGTAACGCTTATCAAGTTATAGAAATGACTTTTACAGCTTCCTTGTTCAACAACTTCCTTGATCCAAGAGACTGCTTCTTCAGGATAACACACAGCACATAACACCTTGCTTTAAACTGTGCACTTAGAATGCATCACCTTCTCCGTTCACCTGCTGCTCAGTGCTGTTGTGTAGCAGTGGCCATGAAACAGAAAGCCAGACAGAGGTTTAAAATTGTTAGAAAAACTTACCAGTCTAGAGGAAAATTTTATTAGTATTTTGTACTTGCAGTACACTGAGCACAGTGAACATTGTTATTTCAGTATGTTTGGGCTCCTATCCAGAACTGTTTTTAAAAAACTCCATAGCTGATGTGCAGCATGCCAGGACAGACTTTGGCAAGGAATGTCCAGGCACTTAATTTTACTGTCACATTGGTGTCTTGTAGTGGTACAGTTTTAGAGCCTGGCTCACCATAAGCAAATAGACACCACTCAGAAGAAAGGCCATTTCAGGACTTTGTTGAAGAACCCACAGAGCCCAGAGGACTAACAAAAGTCAGCAATTTTTGAAATAAGGTTAGCAACATGCCCTGAAATACTTTTTATTTTTCTTGGTGAACTTGAAGGATCTGTTAATGCAAAATACCATTTCTGTAAAGACATTCAGACTGAACAGTGTGGCAGCACACTGCTTGGGAGATGCCTGTGTTGAGAGTGAGAAGGGCAACTTTAGTATAGACCTGTGAATGAGTGTAGCAATTTATTAGAGCACATACTCTTTCCTTTCCTCGGTATTCAGTGACTAAGCATGGACTTTTATCTTAACTTTGTCTATACCTGCTGTGGCCTGGACTACCTCACACCCTGGAAAGGTGTTTTGCTCTTCATTGTCTATCAATTCCAGAAGTTAGGGAACAGAACAAAATTATCAGATAACAAATGTCAAAACCAAGGAAATATTTTTCCCCCCTCATAAAATCAAGGTGTAGAACTCCTTGCTGCAGCAAACTGTGGAAGCTACAAGTGTGTAGGTGATTAATAAAAGAGATGAGTCTGTTTTAGATGAAACTAAATGCATCAGCAGTTACATAGCCTGCAGTGCCAGTGATCTACTATAACAAACCCCGAAGCCCAGCACACCTAACTGTGAGAAGACAGGATTGTGGAAACCATGAAAGGAACGCTGTCCATTTTTTGATTATCTCCTGACAGCCACTGGCTGGTACCATGCAGTGCCTGGAGCCCTGGGCATTATCCAGGAGGCACATGAAGTAAAAAGTTTTGCTGGGGAAGGAGGACCCAGTTACCCAACTGAGAACTATGTTACACACAGACACACAAACTGCAAGATCCTGCTATGATGTTTCTTAACATTTGAGTGCTTAACTATGTCAACTTCAGTGCTTTTGTGGTTTTTGGTATATATTTAAAATATAAAGTGCTCCGTGCAAATATACTTATTTCTGAACTAGATAGCTAATAGAGACTACAGTCTAAATTTTGCTAGACTTTATGGTATTCCTCCCTTTCACTCATACTTTCCTCCAAATTTTGCCTTAAAATTCAGCCTGTCAATCAACTGCAGACATTTTTTATACTCTAGATTATTTCCTAGCTTCCTTCAAAGAGCACCAAAAACTCTCCACACAGTACAGTGTTGTTTATAGGTTTGAAGCACGTAATTAGTGATTGTTTTTCCAACAATTCAGGAATCACTTTTACATCTTTTAGCCTATGTGCATATAACAGGATTTGCTTCTGAAGCCTCTTTATTCTTGGCACTTCTACAAGCAATACTTCAGAGCAACCCAAGTAATAAAAAGCACAATTCTGCTGTAGAAGTAAGATGTTAATAGGAACCTTTGTTCTCTGCCCATCTCGTTCTTATTTCCGCCCCCTACTCTTTCCCCCTCCCTCCTCCCCTCCCCTTTTGGTTGCTGTTTGCTCTACTTCAGGACCAAAAGTCCAGCTGCTCTAAATCTAAACACTGCTCAGGACATATGGCAACAAACAGCAAAATTAATTCCAGTGAGCACTGGTGGGCCATATCCTTCCTGGGTATTCACACAGGCATTCAGCCAAAACAGTCATTTCACAATGAAACCTTTGGGCTAGAATCTACAGAATGGAGCAAAACCGCTCCAAACAACTAGAGGGATTACTGCAGGCTGAAGAATACCATATGTTTGGTCTGGTGAGCAGTATTGGTTCAACAGAGCTGAAGGAGGTCTCTCTAGAGACCCGCACAGCACAAAGCATCAGCAATACAACCATCTTCCATACATTTTTCTTCAACATGCCCAATCCTGGCCTGGGATTGTTAAACTGCTTCACACTTCTGACATGCAGCCATCAGGAGATCAGCAGTGCCATTCAACTCCAGGTGTTTCTGGTACTCCCAGCACTGAGCTGCAGCACATGCCGATGTTAATGTCAGAAAGGTCAAACACTTTTCTGGTAAGAGATTTTTGTACTTTACTGTTTTGTAAATACATAAAATGGCAGCTGTGAGTTGTCTGAATTCTTAGATTGTTTAGATGTTCAAGAGAATTTTCTCATGAAAACCCAGAAGGGCTAAGGAAAGCTGACAGAATTATAATTAATACCCACAGCCTGTCTAGAAGACATCTCTTTGGAAGAGCCATTTTGAAAGATCAAACCACAAAGTAAAGGTCATTTAGTGCTACAGAATGAGGCCTTCTGGTGCAGAGTGTTAACCTCAGGGGTACCTAGATCCTCCACATACATATCAGCTGACCTACAAAGCTGTATCAATATCCCACTCCATGACATGTCCCATCAGCTCTGTGGAAAGCAAGTAGGGTGACATCAAAACACTACCAAGTGGTCAAGACCACCAGACTCAGCCTCCAAGTAGAGTCTGGCTCAAGCAGTAGGGGAAGCTGCTGCCTTCTTCTCATACAAGTCAGAGCGAACTTCCCAGAAAGGGACCAAACAATTTTTATTTTTCTTTTTAAACTAAATGCTTTTAATAGAAAACAAAATACAAAATAACTCTTTCCAGAAAGCAGAAATATTTAATCTCTCCAAATGACAAACTAGAACGTGCTTTTTCTGCAGATCCGTGTAAATGCTGATGATTTATCTCATAAACTGTTCATGAAACTGGTATTGCAACATCTGAAAAAAATCCAACACTGGCAGAGCTGCCTCTGTGTACACACAATAATTTAGTAATACTCTTTTCTTCCCATGTCACTTTGTGTGTTTCTCCTCATCCTCCTCTCCCTAGACTGCCAACTTCCATTTATGGAAATCTTTCTGTGAGGTGCAGTGGTGGGTTGCCATGCCCTGTTTCCATAAGGAGTCCAAACTTGGCCGTTTCCGTTCTATGGTGCCCTCCCTCCAGACAAGGCAAGTTGTTCATTATCTTTAAAGCCACCACTCTGTCCCCAGTGTCCTCCCATTCTCAAAACACAGCACAACCAGAGTCAGAAAATTTCCTAATTAATGGAACATAAATACACATAATCACAGCTAGTACCAGGAACCAAACCCAAACAACAATGCAGAGATGGGCCCCAACTGAGGTCAGATTTCCTTGCCCTTACTAAAAAAGAACAAGGGTATTTTCTACTTATGTAGTCCAAAATATTCCAGAAGTGCTATAGGGAGCTGAAATATTTAGGACCACTATCACTGTAGAACATACATAATGTTCTTTTAATAGAAAGGTCTTAAAAATGCTGGTCCTCTGCAATACCAGAAAAGCAAAAGCAAAACAAAACAAAAACCACTAGGCCAGTAGTTCTCCACACACTCAAGCCGAATTAACAGCAGGTAAGATGTGCCCATCAATCAATGAAGGATATTTAAGTGCAGGTCACCAGCTTATCTGGTTGGCAGGTTCACTTGTCTGGGCCAGACTTTCAGTTTCCCCAAGCTACTGGATTGACTCCCCTTTTTTCCATTCCTACAAGTACAAAATTGAATGTGTATGTATTTTCATCAATCCTCTTTTTTTTTCCTTATTCTGTTCAACAGCACAAGCATTTTTTTTGACATCTTAAAGCATTTGCATCACTCTCAACATGCCTTTCAAGGGGGCAGAGGAAGAAAAGTGTTTCACAGTCAGTAATCTCAGCTTGCAATGGACTCTGGCATTCAAGACACGCACCCACTCCCCTAAGACAAAATGCAAAATTAATGTTCCTGATTTTCTTGTGCAATTCCAGTCACTAGAAGAAGATTACAGGCCATAAACTGTACGCTCAGTACATTATTCATCTGTCCGGTATATACACCAACCAGTTCACTGGAAGACCCATCCGCAGGGGCGTTGCAGTAAGTGTTCCGAATGTCCCAGACCCGAACTGAATTGTCCATCGACGCTGAAGCAATTAAACTACTGTCAGGGCTAAAAGTAAGGCTGGTTATGTTGTCTGTGTGCCCCCTCAGTTCTTTGTAAAGAGTTCCTGATGCCAAGTCCCACAGCTTCAGCCGCTGGTCTTCACCTGCCGATGCCAGGTACTTACCGTTGGGGGAGAACGCCAGCGCCAGCACAGGGCCCCGGTGCCCGGTGAAAAGCCGCACCGAGTTGCCCTGCTGAGTGCTCCACAGGCGCACGGTTTTGTCGGTGGAGCCCGTCGCCAAGTAGTTGGAATTGGGGTGGAACTTGATGCAGTCCACGTCCGCCAAATGGCCCGCGTATATTCGCAGCGGGTACGTCCGATCAAACGACCAGAGCCTTGCAGTGCGATCGTGGGAACCGCTGGCGAAGTACAGGCTGCAGGGGCTAATATCCAAATCCCAGACAGGATAGGCATGTCCTTGGTACAACACAGTGTTTGTAAAACTTCCGAGGTCCCAGTATCTGATGGACATGTCCTCAGAACAAGATAAGAGTCCTGAACTGTCTGAAAGGAACCTCGTGCTATACACGGGTCCACAGTGTCCTCTCAGGATCTTCATTTCTGTGCCTGCATTGTCATCCTCTTCCTCCTGGTCATGAAGAAGAGAAAGAAACAAGGAAGGAAAGCATGTTTATCCATTCAACAAATATAAAAACCTCCAGGAGGGTATTAATACAGAAGGAGTTAGATTATTTATTTACTTTAGATGTGGCTCAGTTTGTGCAACTCTGAGACACACACATTGCTGGTGCATTTGCTCTAAGTGAATACTGAAAGAGATGGTGAAATAAGACTTTCTATAAAGGCATTATCTTTAATTTTGGTAGTTTTATGCTCAGTGCAGAAGGTATCTTAACCTGAGACTGCAGGCACAGAGGGGAAAAATGCCATTTTTCCTTTTGCTATACACATATGCATAGTCTCTATCCACTCTACTAAAATCATTTGGCTAAGATGTTGAAAACAGATCTTGGCATCTACTCTTTTTGTGTGGTCATTGTTGGAAGTGAATCTCACAGTAAAGGGAAACAATCACAGATGTCTTAAACAAAAGGCAGGAGATGGAAAGACAAAGCATATTTAACAAGCTGTCTGCTTAACATTCTTTCTTAACCCTGCATGTGAACAGAAACCCAACAAGGCTCTATCATCTATTTCTCCCTGCAAGCTCCATCAGGATGCTTTCACATCCTCACCCTCCAAGAACAGCAAAGGTATGCAGCTTATTTAGGTCAATGTATCTATTTTGGTGTAGGAGAAGATGAACAATCACAAAAATGATGGCACTAGAAACCTTTCTATCCTGTTATTCTCCAATTCAAGTACCAGAGCAGATAGTCAGCAAGTAAAGGCTTTTGTGTTTAAAGACTATTCAGTGAGCTGTGCTAAAGGAATATCCTGATGGAAAGTAAGAGTCCCTAAAAGCCTGCTCAGGTAGCACCTCTTGACACTCTAAGGCTACAGACTACACAGGGTTCAACAGATCCCAAAGGTGTCCTTGCCTGACAAGCTGAGGTCTCACTGACAGTGCAAGATAACCCTTGCTTGGGGTGCACCTGTGTAGTAGCTTGAGATCACCTTCCCTCAGGGCTGTCAGGCAGACACTTTTCCTCAGTACTGAACCAGTAATACTCATTCACAATCTCTGCACATCAAATTCAACACATCCTTTTGTTTGTGAGCAGCCCCTTTAACATTTATCATCTTAGACTGGCCCACTTCCTGCAGAAGGAGCACTTCCTGCCCTGAGAGGAAACCCAATTCCCCAGGTGCTGGACTGTTGACAACCAGCAGAAGTCGGTGTGTTGTAAGCAGCTCTCCATCTCCCACCCCCCTGACCTCAGGACGCACAGACAGTTTGGCTTCAGACTTAGCAATAGCCCAGAAAGTGCTGCTTCTCCAGTGGTTTCAAATTTCAGGCTGGAGGTGA
This sequence comes from Nicator chloris, assembly GCA_013400495.1. Classification (NCBI taxonomy): domain Eukaryota; kingdom Metazoa; phylum Chordata; class Aves; order Passeriformes; family Pycnonotidae; genus Nicator; species Nicator chloris. The sequence goes on from WAAE01024868.1 coordinate 26,168, forward strand.
GCAAACTCTGACTTGGCCATCTCCTTGCCTTTCTCTGTCTCAACAGCATGTTACATAGTAGACAGCAAGCCGCATTTAGCAATGCTGCTTCTCTTCACAGTCAGTGCCCATGGGAGCTTTATGATTCGGCTGGAAGCCAACTTCATCTCTGCTATGGAGGTGAGGCAGAAAGAAACTGCAGGCTCTGGCATGCAAAGCCCCATTCTTATTCAAATTGCTTTTCTACCTCAGATAGAGCATGGCTTACTGGAATCCATAGCATCTCTAGGCTGTGTTACCACATTAAAGGGGAACAGCTGATACCTGCAGCATTTTATACTATTTAATTACGACCATAAGATTCCTGACCAGTTACTGGTGGAAGCCCATTCAAGCCGCCCGTATTGTACTACAGTTTCTGTAAATTTTTCAAGTCCAGGTACTTAATTTTGTGCATTCAAATACAAGGCTACATGGGCTGTCTGCAAGTACCTCCTCTTCCCTCCTTGTCTTACAGGACCAGATTTGACAGCACCTTCTGCAGCATTGAAAACCACACTCCTATATGGTCACAGGTAGCAAATCTTATCTTTTTGACACCCACTTTGTGCAACTGCACACTCCTGTCATAGCTCACTGAAAACAGTACATCTGTAATGCTTCTGAGTCACCAGAGTTTTCAGTTTCCTCCCTATCCAAGTTATCCAAGTATCCAAGGTGCTACTCTGCTGACCAAATTGGCAAGGCAGCTGCAAGTGCAGCCACCAAGCCTCAAAAAGCAACGATAGCCTCAAAGAAAAACAAACTATAATCTCTCATTCCTCCCTTTTTTTTTCTAACCAGTACCAGGTTTTCCTGGGTGTCATCATATCTCTCATCCTGCAGTGCTCTTAAGATGTCAAAAGGGAAGATCTCTGATCTGCCTACAGCAGAGATGCCCTAGCATGGAACGATGAGGAAGGATGGCTCTCTTTGCAGGACATATTTTACTGCTCTGTCCAGAATTCCCTCCCATCTGCCATCAAACAAGGTGTCAGCATCATCCCCACTCATTACCACTTGAAGGACCACTGCCACTTAAAAGCAGAACCTTTGAAGCAGAGCTAAATGGAGTCAAGTCTTAGTCTTCACAGGATTTAAAGGCTGGCACTATTGTGGCTTGGAACAGAGCATTATTTTCCAATGTTGATTTATGGAGTACCAGCAATGAGCATGGTCAAATTGCGAAGAAACAGACAATACATCCATTTGTACAGCTACAAAACTCCATTTTTATACTGGACCCAAAGTAAGAGAGACTATAAAGTGGCATTTGTGAGATGCTACTACAAAGCAAACAGAATTACTGTATCCCAAAACAGTAAGTCTCTTATTAGAAGCAAGACTACATTAGTGAAGTACACTGCACCACCACACTGAGAAAAATTTAGTAAAACTACACCTAGAAGATGATTTTGACCTTAGTGACACAAAGGCTTCACACGGACTAGGAAAAAATGTTGTTCTAACACATTTGCTAAGTCTCAACCTCATTTTTATATATATACACACCCCTTCACAAGAAGGATTAATAAACCCAACAGAGCAGCTTTAGTGCCATCCTGAACAACATCCACTGAAACTAGCATGATTTTAGACCTTTATGACTTCATGAAAGGAAGGATCTGTTTCCTTGCAGAAAATAAAAAAACAGGTTGAAGACTACTTATTTAATGCATTACTATCTAAATACATTATCTAAAGCTAATTAAACAATACAGAAATCAACCAAACCGAATTTTAACATCCTCACGAGTTACTCTACAGAACTCACAGAAATAATGTCAAAGCACATTCAGAATTTTTGTTCTTTGTCAAAGTTTATATCAGCTTTATCACTGTGAATTGCTACTGATCAGACTGCAGTGACAATTTGAAATACAGCCCCTGCTCACATTGAGCTGCAGCCCAGTCAAGGCAGTCTGGTTTGGTCTTGCTATCTTTGGCTTCCTCTCCTATGGCATCAAAGCAAGTACTGGCCTGTTCCCACCTGCAATGCTGTGGGTGCCTATGTATTTTCACTTAGGGCTCCCAGATAACTGAATTTATTTCCTTGTAATCAAGGGGCTTTCATTTGCATTTGGTAACCAAGTTTGTGTTCAGGCTGGTATTGGTATCCTCCCTCAACTCTGAACTTCTGCTCAGGTTACTATTTGTTTTGTCAGTGGTGCAAATTATTCAGGGCAATGATGACTTTGATCTGTGCTGGTTTTTGACCAGTTTTTAGCTTTAGACCTGTGCACAAAAACTGCAGGGTAAAAAACATCCAATAGCCATCAAAAGCCATTTGCATTCAGGGTTCCATGGCTGTCTCCTATTACATGTACAAGATGCAAATCTATGACTACCTTCCAAAGAAAGCTAATACACACACTCCTCATAACCTGGTAATACTGTACTTTTCTAGAGTCCAGAGCCAAAGAAGGTGATTTACCTGCTGATTCACCAGACAAATTCTCCTCTGTTGCAGGTTGCTGACATTTGGCTTCCATGATGGGCAATAGTCACATGCCCTATGAACTCTTGCAGTTTATAATGAAAGTAAGTCCATAGTTCCATTTCTGGCTAGTCTGACCCACTTACCTGCTCACTCTGCAAAAAGGGTTAACCTGGGAAGCAGTGAACATGCTGCTGTGCTGTCTCACCTTGATGCCTGCCGCTTTTCTCAAGCTGTTTAACAAAGCAATCCCTAATCACAGACCCCTGAATATACCAAGCTCTCGGCACTATTCCAAAATAAATAGAACCTTGCCACTAAGTATGTTTTAGAAGAAAAAACAGTGGAAAAAAGGGTGTCTCTCCTGCTAAAAAGAACAAATGAGTTTGGATTTTTAAGGAGAAGAGTGATTAAACAATGGAAGAGTCAAAATTTTGATCTCTAACCAGATAAAAGTTGCGATTTGGGCAGTTGTGTGGAGAAGGAAGGAAGAGTGTGACTAGAAAGAAAAAAAAAAAGGTCAAGTAAAATCTACCATTGCATGCGAAGTGAAGGTACACATATCCCTGTCCTTGTCTCCAGCACTCTGGAGTAGAAAGCCTCTGAAGTTTCTACACTTCAGATTCCTTAACAGAGAGATTTTGCATAATTTTTCCGTAACTCTTGACCTCTGGTAAATGAAGGTGATACCTGAAACACAGTTTTGAACATAGGGATCCGATCAGACTTCTTTAGCTCTTTCCTTACTTTGTCTATGTTTTCCTGTGTCTCTGCCTTCCTCCACCCTTCTGCCTGGTTGGTCTGAGCTACTTTTCTTCTAGTTTTCATTTGACACTGTGTTTTCACCCCATATCGCCTTGTTTCATCTTCCCATCCCAAAGAAGGCTGCATGCTCCTCAGGGAAGGCAGCCTACTGCAGTCACCTGTCCTTTGTAGGCTGCCTGTCTACTGTCATCTGTTCAAGGACAGCTGGAGGAGGGAACCAGCACCTAGGACTAACTATGACTTAAGCACAGACTGACTGCACCTCAGTTTAGCATTGACAACCACTGTAGGGAAGAACAAGAATGAGAGTAGGTTATAAAATCTGTGTATCAAGGCAGACAGGTGGTGCAACAGCCTCAGAGTTCCCTAAGACATTACTAGATACTCAACAATCCATGTTCAAAACAGGTTAGCAGAAGGGGAACAAGGGGGAAAAAAAAGGGTATCCAGACCTCCTCATCCAGAATGTCACAAGCCAAACGGATGCGGGACACATCAACAAGGTGGGGCTCAGATTTCAACTTCCTGGAGCGCAGGCTCCACAGCTTCACACATGAATTATCGAACCCAGCAGCGAGCAGCTTGCTATTTGGTGAAATCTCTGCCGTGTTCAGCAACTGCTCCGTGTTGTAGAAGGCATAGAAACAGATGGTGGTTAAGGAAGGGGGCCCATCCTTGACACGTTTAATGCTGTCCTGCAGTAAATCCAGCGCTGCCTCATTCTGCAGAATGGAAGCTGGCACGTCGCTGGGTTCCAGGCCGTTGCTCTCGTTGCGTGAGGAACTCCCACCAGCATAGAGCTGGTAGTCAGTCCTCTTGGCAGGCTGCACATCCAGGTGAATGTGCAAGGTCAGGACTTTGCACAGGGCGTTGTTGTTGTCACTTTGGAGGTAGCGAAGAAGGTAGTTGTAGCTGTCCTCTTGAAGGCGGATGACGTATTTGTTGTCCAGAAAAGCCCGGAGCTTCAAGTTGGACAGGATATCTTGAATAGTCATGGTAGTCTGCAACTGTTCAATGATATCCTTCTGGCTGGCATTCTGCAAGAACATGCCGTGGAAGCGGCTGTAAAAACTGTCCACTGTGCTTTTTAGGCCATTCTGGACCATGTTCAGATGGAGGTAGACAAAGAGGGGATATAGAAGAGGCATCACTTCATGGCTGTGCTGAGAATCTGAATCTATATAAAAAAACAACAAACTTTGAATGACTTCTCAAACCACTTCCTATTGGGAATAAGATAGAGCAAGGATGACTACTGAAAAAGCTTTGACAGGGACATCAGAGAGCAAGCAAAAATAGACATTTGTTGGCACATCTATGCAAACCTCTTCTGTCACCTAAAGGAGGTACAATAGAGATTGCCACATCAGTGAGGTACCTTGTCAGAACAAAATGCAGAGATTTCAAAGCCCTTTTCAGGTGTGGGACAGCTAATAATATACCACCTTATAAAATACATGACAGTTGAATTTTACCCATTTATTTCAAAGGAAATAGTATGCCCTTTGTACCCTTTGTTTATTGTGATAAATGAACTTTAAAAGACATTAATTATATTTAAAAGAGTATTTTAAGTGTTTAAGCCAAAATTGTTTACCTAGCTTGTCTGGCCTGAGCTTTGGTGGCTTTTTTTCTCTCAGCTTTAGTAAAACGTGAGTGTGGTGCTTTGGATGGAACTGATTAGTCTTCAGGGGAAAGGAAGATAAAGTTTCCAAAATGTACTGCAGTATGCTGTGCTCTTGCTTTATTTCTGTGCCTGCTCATGTCCATGCTTTTCTCTCTCTGACAAGGCAAATCCCAGCAGTAATTCCTAGTACACAGTGTAACAAACCCTGATTAGGCTGTGCTGTACCTTGCAGAGCTGATCTGTGCAACAGCTCCACCCCTCCTTCCCCAGCTTCTCTGGGGCTGTTTGCCAGCTGCCGGGAGCTGTGAGGGAGGAGTGGAGCCCTGCCAAACACCATAGCAACAAACAGGGCCACAGTGAGTTACTAGCACAGGACCAAATGGTCCAAACTACTGGAAAACAAATAGGCACTGCTGATCCTCAAACATTTGCTGATCCTCAAAACGCAAAAGGCATTGCTGCTTTTCAACATGCTCTTCCCTCCTGCCACTCACCAATGCATGTTCTGTTTTCTCCCTTTCCATTAGGTTATTCTTCCTTTGTGCTGAGCACTCTTCCATACTGTGCCTCTCTCATTTCTACAGGAGTAACTACAGAGTATGTGTGGTGTGCAGTGTATACACACATATTTGCATACTTGAGCATCACTCTCCTTCCCATCCCACTGAAATTGGGCCAAAGCCAGTGAAAACAGTAGTCTGCATGTAGGAAAAGCTCTAAGCAGCCAGCAGGTCTCTTTTTTCCCAGGTGCACTAGTCCAAAAATGAAACTTTGCAGTAGGGAAATAAGGGAACAGATGGGAAGTTGGCAGAAACAGGAACAAAGAAAATGTTCCCTAGGAACATATGAAGAGGTTACAGGAGCTGGCTCTGTCTAGCCTGGAGAACAAGGGAGTACTCAACTGCTTGCCTTCAGTTCCCAGTGGGACATTATACAGGAAAAGGAGCCAGCCTCTTCTCAGAGGTGCTCAGTGGAAGGACAACAGTGCTGCAAGAAAAATTCTCACTGAATTGCAGGAGGGGCCCAGAGAGGCACAGCAATCTCCAGTGTGTTTGATTTTCTAAACTTGACTGGATAAGGCTCTGAGCAACCTGATCAAATACCCATCTTGCCCCACTTTGAGCAGCTGGTTGAACTAAAGACTAGTTAGTTAAGTTACTGTGTGACACTAATCCCCTCCCCACTCCTCAGTGGGGCAGGCATCACAGAAATGGGAAGTGTCCTGCTGTGCCTTGTGGCTGGCTGGCAAGCTACTCCCTTGAACACAGGCAGTAGTTCATGTGTGTAACATATCAAACTAGAGCAAGAGGGACAAAAAAGATGAAAGAAGTCAACCTGAACACAAAACCTAGCACTTCATCAAGCAATAAGCAAGCACTTCACCAAGGACTGAACAGAGCTATCGTACTTCTAAAAATCTATTAAACCATAAGGATTTACTTCAAATACTAAAGTGCAAAGGTATTGAACTGCTGTAGGTAGCAAGGCTTCAATAATTTACTATTTTCTGCCTTTCCCTTCCTGCTCCCTTCCCTTCCAAGACTATCAGAAATAATAATAATCCAGATGTTACGCACACTGGGATCAAATCCCTACACTGGACAAACGTTGTGTGTGACAACTTCACTTTCCTTGGTACTATTCTTTAAAAATTCTATCTGCTTTCTTCTTCCCATGTTGGGGACTTATAGAAGAAATAAGGACATTCCCAAGAGTACCTTTTTAAAAAAAATTATTGAATAATTACCGAAAAAAAAAGAAAGACTTGTCTTCTGCATCACTATGGAGTAAAAATTTTTTTACTTCACTGTATTGCTCCAGTCTCAAAGCCAATACAGCTGAATTTACAAAAACAGATTCTCCCTTAAAAATCTAGACCATCATAAAAATAAGCCAATTATGGATAAAATCAAAAACCTTAAACTAGGAGACAACAGGCAACTACAGTCATTTCTCAGTTACCTGCCTTTCACATAAAACACTAATTTTCCTTCCTGTCCTATATAAATAGGGTGTTGTCTAGAAGACCTACAAAGGGCAAATGCTTGAACAAGAAAGGGCAAAGAGCCAGCCATCTACAAAACTTAGAGCAGTTCAGCACACAGAAAACAAAAAAAGAAAAATTAAATATTTCTATTTTAACTGAAATCTCAAAACTAGAAATCAAAACATTGTTAAAGACGTGATTTTGAATTTTACTATATCGCCCTTTACGCATTGAAATGCCAAAGAAAGTCAGCTACTTTCTTCTTTCTTGCTTCTTGATTTACCTGTCAGAAAATTGCGTAATCGTCCAAACTGTACTTCATATTGCTGTGGCTCCGCCAGGCAGGGAGCTGCAGACACGACGTTGGCACAACCAGACTCAGATTGGACTGTGAAATAAAAGAAGCAAAAATTACATGAGGATTTAAGGATTTTTACATGTGTGTCTGAAAACAAAGCTTCTCATAAAATCCAAGGTATGCAGCCACCCAGATGACATTTCATCTTTCAAACCATCCAAGTATGACATAGTCCAAAGCATCTAAACGCGGCATTAACCACCTAGACAGATCATGAATGAGAAAATACTGAAACCCAAACCCCACCCTAAAAATCTCAGCAACTCACCTGCTCCACCCAGATAACATTCTAAATTTTCAAACACAACCTTAAATTCCCAAGAAATTTAGAGTAATAACCACCACAGACTCCTTAGAAGTTTTACAGCTTTACACTCAGAAAAGATGAGGAAAGCAACATAAAACTTCCTCCAAAATACTGTTTCTTTTCCAGCGAGTCCCACCAACCATCATGAACAGGTCTAAAGTGACACTACTTCAGATTCTCAAATTTCTTGTCTCAGTCATTTTAACTTACAACAAATTACAATCATTATTGTTTATTAACTCTCACAGAGGTGGTGGAGAAAACACTGACTCTCGAAACAAACACTTAGTAATTTTTAACCAAAACGTGCCCTCCTCCCTGAGGGTTTTAGGTTAAGGGGTAGCTGGCAACTGACCACAAACCCAGTTGTTACGGTCTCCTCAGACTGTGTTAAACTGTTTTCCAGAACCAGACTCTGGAAAAAGTGGTTCTGAACTGTTTAGAAAGGGAATTGGCTTCTCCTTCTCTGGCACCAAACCACTGCTGTTCTGCTAATGGCCTGGAATCTGCAGGGGACTTTGTGCAAGTTTACAGACATGCATCAAGAAACCCCAAGCACATGCAAATACCAGTGATTAGAAACACCAGTTCTGCTCTTCTAAACAGAGTACAAGAGGGCAAGGAGTTTCACTATTTTCCTTTCCAAATTTTATTTTTTCAAATCGTGACTCTCGTTCCCTCCAAACCCCCTATTTTTATTACTTTCACTTCAATTTATTTCAGTCTCCCTTGCTCTGCACCACTTTCCATCCTCTGCCTTTCTACTCCTGATTGATTGGGGGGCTTTTTGTTCCAGCATTTGGCTCATGCACAGAGGCACAAGTCTGCCAGCCCTGGAAGTCTATAAACAACATTATCAAATGTTCACATGCTAAAGAGAGATAGGCCAAGCTCCAGCTCATCTCAATGCCTCTAATTAGAAAGAGATCAGCACAGGGTACACAGGCAGCCTGTCACTATTCTTCCCCCACTCCTCTCTCTCTTTCTTTCTCTCTGGTAAGACACAGGTTTACCTTCCTTCAGCTTATGTAAATACAGGAGGTATGTCTGGCAAGCTGAATTCAGCTTTTGAAACAGAGAGATGGGCTGAGCTCATCATCCTCTCTTGAGGAAAAAAACAAAACAAAACACCAAAGCCAGATTCCAGCACCAATATGGTATCATTTTTAAAATAAGTTTAGATATAAACAAATATAACTTGCTGAAAGGCACAGCTACACTGAACTTCCTACAGCCTGGCTGCTTCAGAAACTCAAAGATGGTAAGAACTCCAGGCTCACATACTGGTACTACTTAACAGCTAAAGTAAAAAGCTCTGCTATTTGGATGTAAAATTGAATATAACCAATATTCAGCATGAGAAAGTAAACTGCATGTATGCACACGTAGTAACTCAAGAATACTTAGTGACAGTTTCCAATGTCATCCATACAACTCTTTGTAAAAGCAAAGAAATACAGAAATATGAGGGCCTGTCTCTGCTATCAGAGGATTACATGTAACAGTCAACTCTTCACAGAGATCTAGTGGCCTCATTTCTGCAGGAATGGGAATGGCCTGCTACCTTGTTCATGCTATGCAAGCACAACTCATTAGCCTAGATTATATTTTTTCCATCCCACAAGTTTCTCTGCATAAGTAACTTAATTCTAAAATTAAGGTGTACTTCATGCTTCAGAAAGTGGAGTACCATCTTTGTCTACCTGTCCTGAAAGAGTCTGACTGGGCAACCATTATGACCTATTCTTTCAGTAATGATGCTAGAACTCATTCCCATCCAGCAAATGGTAAATGAACCCTACATACCAGACAGTTCTAACAAATTCTAATTCTTTGCCTTCCCAAAACTTTAAACCAATGAGAACTGCAAAAAGGACTGAGAAGTCAACTGATGCCAAAACAAGAGTAAAATTTCATGCACATTTTCCACCTGGTAGAAATAAAACACTGGCTATATCTTTCCCATACATTAATAACCCTACCACATTTTCTTTTCCACCTTCCCCAAGTAAGCATAAGAACACCTAATGGAAATACCTGCTCCTTCACATCCAATAAGTGCGGCCACCTATGCAACCCAATAGGAAGCTCAAAGGAACTCACTCCTAACTCAGGGATATGGAGAGAACCCTCCTGGTCTCATGTGTTGGCTACCAGCAGAATTGCTTCCAGCTAACAAATGTGGGGCTACTGTAAATGTTGTGTAAAGCAAATGATTCCTATTTTAGGTGAGTGTGATGTATAATTGTACATTATTTCAGCTGGTCATATGTGCTAACAGTGCTATAGGCAGTATTAGAGGAACCTGTTCCTTGGTCACTCACTCTGTCCTCAGATACTGTTCTTGTTTTCCAGAGAAACATGCAATAATCACAAGTAAGCTCTGTGCTGTATTTTACTGCGGATATAATTGGACAGAATCCTAGATAATCTCATCTGGGCTCCCTCTCCCACAGAAAAGGTTGGACCAGATCATCTTCTGAGGTCCCCTCCAAGCCTCCAATTCACACAGGCTAGTTAATTTAGAAGTCAAAGAAAAAAGCTGAGCATAAAAAACAAGGTGAGCTTTGCTAAGGAAAAAGCAAACACATCTTCAGAAAAACACAATTGATCACATTCCCTAAAATAAAGCACTGCAGGCTTTACAATCTGCTCAGTTTTTCTCAGTTCGCAAAACTAAGATGACTGCAGCAGAAAGTATTTTCAGCATCTGCTCTCAGATTAAGTAACAAGCTCGCGTTTGCTTTTCTAACAGTCATTGATGGAACTGCAGCATGCTCACTGACAGCTCACTGCAAGCACATTTGACAAGAAGTAGTAAGCAGCTGAACACATGAGAGCAGCCCAGTTTCAGTTCTAATGAAAACTGATGGCTAAATTCTCAATCACCATCCACAAAACCCATGCACTGGCAAGAGCATACAGACTAATACGAAATTTAGTAATAACATTTGGTGGAAGATCAGTAAAAAAGACAAAACCCAAACACACACTCACTCACGCTCTTTATTGAAATATTTTTTTCCTGCATGAGGCCACGTGCTTGTGCAAGGGCTTGTAATCCACTTCATCTCCACTACTTCAGACACTTCTGTGTCCTCCTCATATGGCTCGTATCACATTCTGAGCATGTTTTGACACTGACCTTTCTACCCACTTCTCCAATAAAACCTCCCATTGAAAAACAGTTCAGCAGTTTACTTTGGTTTCATTCTTTCCCCATCTTCCCCAGTAGTTTTTGAGGGATTGCAATAAACTTCTGATAGTTAGGCTGAAAAAAGCAAGGAAATGAAAAGAACTAAGACATTAAGTTGCTTCTAATAATGAAATATTGTCCAATTTCCTCCAGGCCACTGAGGGAGTCCTCCTGGACCTTCACCTACAGGTCACTCATCTTTGGATGGTTAACTATAGAAAAATACTCTAAATGTGGAAAATCTGTTCCTGCATCCAGTTTTATCTAGCCACAAATGCAGTTATGTAGCAACTAATATTTTGTCAAATCAAGTTGTCTTACAAGGAACTCCGCCACTCTCCTTTGTCTGAGATATTGTCATAATCTAAGCAGTTTCATTGACAGAAAAAAGTTTCTCTGTGCTTTTTTACCCAAAACGTCAGCCCAGTATTTTCTATTACTTTTACAAGTAAATCTAATCTCTACAGTGTCCGCATAGTTTTCATCCTTCCAATACTTCTATGTGCTCAAGCAGCAGCAGAGTTTGTTAAAATAAAAACAATAATTACAATGAAAACTGTCACAGACACAATTTGGAAAGCAAGCAGTGTGGCAGGATTCAAAAGTCTTTAAGAAAGAGAAGAAAGTTTATCTCCCTGCATGCCTTGTCTCATCCACTGAAGGTTTTGGATTTTTTTCCCCAAATGACAGAGCAGACTTCTCATAACTATAAAGCTGACTATGCCAGAAAAAGATACAGCCTTATCACTTTAATTTCACACGATATAACTCTGCTGGAGTACAAAAGTACAACAATTTCCTGCTTCTGCTTCCTTTCTCATCTAGGTTCTTCTCCCCTCCATTTCAAAGCACCACTACTCATCAGACTTCACGTTATTTGGGATTAAAAATACGTATTTTCCACTACCTTCCCATGGTATTTCAGCCTGATGTTTCACTGACTATGAATGTCACCTTGTTACACTTCCACCCCATTTTCATTCTTCAAAAGTTCATAATTCACGTCAACTTAACAGTGAGAAATTTCTTAATTTTAGAAGGGAAAATGTCCGTATGTGGAGACAAATTCATATAGCTGCCAGCACACATGCTCACAACTCTGCCAAGAAGCAGTCATGGAAAATACAAGATTACCTGTGAGATTAGCTGCCATTTCTTCAGCAGTCTGACACAGCCTCAGCCCTTGTTTTAGGGGACCTTCCGAGTCCACATACTGACGGCGCTTGAGGTAGCAGGACACTGCCATCTGAATCTGTTCTGTGCGTACGCGTTTCATGACCTCAAAAGAAAAGAAAGAGGTGATGAGACTCTTATAGGGTAAGCTGAGATCAACTGAGACTGTAGCTGCATTAATACTGATAGAAAACAAACATCTCCGTATTTTTGTTGCTGAAGTACGAAACAGAACCTTCAGGGATTTGCCTCTCAGTACAATGGCCTAACTAGACATTTTGTAGACCCCTGAAGATATTTTGCTGCCTAATTTTACTAATTTCACAAAGGAATCAAAAGTAGTTTTGAGGATTCTGGACTAAAGCTGCAATTGTGAACTGAAGCATTTTTGTTAAAAACAGCACATAAAAAGGGAATGTCTCTCCTCCTTGAGTTTTGACAGCAGCAGTTTGAGTAATCTTCAGTCATCTTCTGCTTCCTCTGCTTGACCAACCAACATAAAAAAACTCCAGAAGATTCAGTGGAATGAGACATTAACATACAAAGATGGAAATTTTGGAAACATAATGCTTTATATAGCAAATCTATCTGGGGAGTCCAAGAAGCAATAGCTTATTGGCTGAACGTAAAGGTTAGAGCCAGACTTCTAGCACTTCACTCAGATAGGTTCCCCAGGAAAAAAAGAGAGAAAGTAAAAGCAGAACCTTCTGTTTTTGTCACCTGCCTTGACCTATCCAGGCTTCCCTCCTACAAAAGTTTGAAACAAAAAGAATCCTTTGAAGATCTTTTTTTAAAAATATACATTTAGGAAGCCATCCTCACAAACATCACTTGGAAGTACCTCAAAATCAAAACGAACCCAATACTACCTTTTAGCCCCTGGCTTGTAATAAAGGAACCTCAGTAAGATGAATGCAATAGCTCCCTTGCTGTTTGGTAGTCACTGACTGCACCAATCCTTCAGAACAGACACTGACTTTACACAAAAGTTTAGACAGCATAAAAGGCTTTAAATAAAGCAGAACTAAGCCACAGAGTTTTTTTCCTATCCCAACACCAGGTAAAGCCTGCCTGCAGAGGTCAACACCTTACAGCCCCACTACCAATGACGTGAATGTTTCCTGAGTGCTAATGCTTCCTGGTTTGAGCAGCTAAATCTGATGTAACACAACTTCTCTGGGAAAGACAAGGATGCCCTTCCTCCCTTTGTAAGAACCATTATTTCTACCAAAAGGACAGCTTTAAAAATATTATTACAAATTAGTTTTTTCCAATACCCATGCACACTTTAGTGCTTATTCCACTTGTTAGAATATCCCTTTTGTGAAGTTAGGTACAAGTGGATGAGGATGCAGGGTTTCAGCAATAGTTCACTTTGAACAGATATGTGGAACTGCAAACTCACGTTTGGGTGAAAACCTCAAAAAGATTCCCATTTGTTCCCACAATTTAAGTCACTGTTGAGGGTGGGGAAGGGGCATCAACAGGTGGGAGTTTTCAAAGCATTTCCAGATAGACCCATAAAATAAAAAGTTTTCAACACCTTTTTTCACTCCAAAAACAAACTTCGTTTTTATCTTTCCCGTAATTAAAGAAGTTATATCTGAGACACTGTCTCAAGTGTAACACTTCTGCTGCACAAAACTGTAGAAAAGACAGAACTCTTAACAAGACCACAAAGAAGAGTGGATACAAGGATGGACCAGCAACTTAGCACCCTCCTAAAAAACACCCTTAACTAAGCTTCACAATGTATTGTTACCATTCTGCATTTCAGCCAGCAGCATGGACTCATGTGCAAGTGATTTGCCCAGGTCCACACCGAGGCATTTATGCAATCTGTACACTTTCTTGCTCCCCTATGTACTCCCCACTGCTGTCACAGTAGGGGATGTTACCAGCAGTATCTCAAGGAGAATTTTTTTCCCTACTCCCAGGTGACACAACAGGAACTACCTTAAGGAAATGCATCTTCACCAAGAAACACCCACTGGCATCAGACACACTGTCACCCATACTCTAATTTCAGCTCTTTGCTTCTTCCTTCACTTTGCCTTTATACTTCACATTCAGCATTGCAAAGAACAATGTCACCAAGGCAGGAAAAGCATCCATGAAAAGTGCAAGAGCAAAACCAACACTCATACAAATATTCTTTATTGAGCCCTTCATCAAAATTAGAGTGTTACATAAAACAAACATAAGGATGGCCTACCAAAATGCCTTCAGCCTGGTTCAAGCAATGCCAATTCACAACAGGTCAATGATGCAGAATTTAAAGGCATAAAAGGACAAGCCAGTCGTTTTTAACTTTCAATCAACTTTAAGACTCTAGCTCTCATAACTGAAGATAATCTCCAAAATATGTAACAAACTGAAAGCATATAGAGTTCCCTGTCCACAAAATGCATAAAGCTTGAAACAATTGTTCAGAAGTCCTAGCTGTCTCATTTTACTCGAACAGTCAAAGAGAATAACAAATACTCATGTCCTTAGCTAATTTTACTGATAAGCAAAATACATAAGGAGAGAGAGAGGAAAGATCCCATTGTGACAATGCAGAGCTACAATGCAGCATCTTCTGCAGTGTTCCAAACTGGAGCACTGAACAAAGGTTAAGGTAATTTTTTCTGAGGAACCAAAACCACTAAAAAAACCCAAAAAAACCAGAGCAGAGGCTAATAACATAAAACACATCGCAAATGCCTCCTTCCTGGAAAAGCTGGAAATTAGTTGTGAACTAAGCACTGGGCCAAGGAAATTATTTTCCCGCCTATTCTACATTTCAGGTACAGGTTTAGGCAGATTCCACGGCCTTGAAATAATCCCAGTACAGACATACTAAAAAGAGCTTAGAAACCAGCACTGGAAACACGGCTGTTAAAACTCTGTATTCCTGTCCTGATACTGGGACAGCAGTCGTTTTCTTGCAAGAGACTGAGGAAAGGCCTCTGAGCATCAGAGAGCTAAGCTAAAAAACACCCAAGCCCCAAACCAATAAAAGCATAAAACAAAAGCATCTCTTGAATATTCTCTAATAAGAATTCTGTCTCAGGCCTCAGTTGTGGCCAGCAAAAAGTAATCTTTTATCCTTTATCACCACAGGTGAAATCTGGGGCCTGCCAATAATAACAGGTCTCATTTTTTTAATTTCGTGACATTAGGATAATCTGAAATTTACAAAATTTCAGAATAAACGAGATAAGGATAAACCGATATGAAGATAACCACAAACTCAGAGCCAAGGGATGTCGCACATGCAGAAGCTGCAATTCACAAAAACAGGCAAGTAAACATGACAAGTTGACTTGGAGAGCATGGTGGTGGTGCAAAATAGGAAAATAGAATAGCAGGAGCTAAGGAGAAGGCTTTTGCCTGAGCAGTGGCATTCATGTGAAGAGGCAGAGAGGGAACAGCTGTGATTTTAAAAGAGCATGAATTCATTTGCATTTGGACCGAGATCTGGCTCAAGATCCACGAATGACGCTTTGCCAATTCCACATTGCTTCCCCCCGACCTCCCCGCGGCCCCAAGACGGTGCCAAGCAATGCTTCACCGATGTCCTCTACGGGACACGCTTTCCTCCAGCCCACTTCACACCACCTCGGCTCCAGCTCCGCCACCCCTGGGCCCTTCCTGGGCCGAGCGGAGCCGCGGGACCAGGCACTGCTCGCTGTTGGGCCCTGCCGGGGGACAGCAGGGCCGGCAGCCCTGCGGGCCCTGCACCCGTCCTGGGGCTGCTCCGCGGGCCTAAGGGTGCTCGCTGAAGGCACGCGAAAGCTAAAGCCTTCTCCTGTCAATATTATAATAAAAACAAAAAAAAACCCAAAAAACAAAACAAAACAAAAAAAGGAATTAAAAAAGAAAAGGGAAGAGAGATGGCGCGATAAGAAGACGCTCACTAAACCCACGCACTTTCCAAGGGAAAGGAGGCTATCACGAGCAGAGGCCCCCCCGCGACCTCCGGGCGCAGGGCACGCATCCGCAGCCGGCGCTGCCCCAGGGCCGCGCCCCTGCCCGAGGTGCCCCCGCCGGCCTCCCGGGAGCCGCCGGCCGGGCCGGGCCTGGCCTGCGGGCCTCCGCCACGAGGCGGCCC
>WAAE01024868.1:42158-164240 GCA_013400495.1 Nicator chloris
CGGGGCCGGGGCCGCGCAAGCGCCCTCTGGCCGCCAATGGGCGCGGGCTCCCCCCAGTGCACCGCCTCCCGGGCTCGGCGCTCGGCTGGCGCGGCTTGGCGGGGACAGAGGCCGGCGGGGAGGGCCCGGCCGTACCGGGTGCGGGGAACGGGCAGCGACGGCCCTGCGAGCGGAGGGGAAGGCCAGTGGGACCGGGGGCTGGTGGGGGAGAGGTGGGGGCTGAGGAGCGGGGCCGTGGGAGGCTGGCGGGCGGAGGGGCGCTTGGGCCCCGGGCGGTGCCACGTGGGTGAGTGCCGGGTGCGGGGCCGCTGCGCGTCCGACCGCCTTCTCCTTGCTTGGCGGTTCTTCCAGACGCGTGTCTGCCTCTTCGCTGTTCCCACGTGCCGCCCCCATGGCAGCGATCTACTCCGGGGTTTACCTGAAGCTGAAAAGCCGCAACACTTCTTGGGAGGACAAACTCAAACTAGCCCGATTCGCGTGGATTTCTCACCAGTGCGTCCTGCCTAATAAGGAGCAAGTGAGTACTTCTTAGTGGCGAACAGTGATGAAAGAAGAAAATACCGATGACAGATTGCTGCTGTGGATGAATCAGTTCTTAAAATCCAGATCTATCTTCTAGCTACTCGATAGCACTGTAAATATAGTGCTGATTTGGGATTGTGATCAGCTCTTGATTTCTTTGTCGTTACATGAAATGTTTTTATAACAGCATATTGCAGACAGCGGCAGCACAAAGACCTGCATTCGCGTAGGATGGAAGAAACTTTCTTGTAGAGAGGGTGGTGCCTGTGTTCTGTCTCTCAGAGACACTAGAAACCATCGTCTTCAGAGCTGTCATTGCCATTGGTATTATGTCCAGTACAGGATGCTCTGAAGTCAGCTGCTTTTGGTCATAGTTAAAAGAAAGAACTTCAGGATGGGAGGGCTGATGTTAGCTATGTGTGTTTTGTCTGGTGCTCAGAGCTTGTTGTGCATGAGTAAAGAGCACACAGTGGATTCGTGGACTGCTGCTTGGAAGGTGATTTGGTTTTCTGTTCATGGAACCTAGTCTCTCTCCTAAGTCTTTTGTTTTCACCCCGTTTCCTGAAGGTCTGTGCAGTGTTCCCTTGGGTTAGGGGTGTCTTGTCTTATTCCTCCAGCCCTGGTCGTACTTTGGGGTCTAGGGTTTGCACATCTGAGATCTATGTTTCAGGTTCTTGTTATTTTAGTTACTTAGAATATTAAACTTAGCCATACAGCACAACTTCGGTTTTAAAACAGTAATTAGTAGATTTCAACCTTTTCCAGTTTGCACCCATGTAAATTCCTAGGCCTGAATTTCTACATAGTGAGTTTAAACATATGAAGAGAAGGATGTGAGTGGAATAGCAACTGTCGAGAAGTGAAAACCAGCTGATTCTCTAAATACTGATTTAAATGACTACATTTGCTAAACAGTATCAACTCTTAGAATTAGAATGTTGTCAGATTTAAGATGTTCACTCTTGAAAGCTGTTTTGGGATCGTACATGCAAGCACAGGTCTAACATTAGGTATAGAGTGTAAGCTCTTAGAAATTGAAACCTTTGGGAGCAGACTTCTCCGCTCACTCAGAGGCTATTCTGCTTGGATGTAGCACAGTTCTCAAGGCACAAGTGCTGTAACTGTGAAGAAGTACTGCTTTTGTCCTGTTTTTGCTTGGGCGGTTTGCTTGCTAAAGCAAAAGCTTGGGTTTTTGTTTGTTAAAGATTTCTTGTTTTCCCTTCTGTTGACAGGTTTTACTCGATTGGGTAAGCCATACATTAGTTTCCAACTACAACAAGAAATTGGAACTGGAGGATGAAGTTGTTGAAAAACTCTGGGCATATCTTGACAATGTTATCCATAGTAAAAGACTACAGGATCTCTTAAAGAGTGGGAAGACAGTTGGTCTCAGTTTTTCAATTGCACAGGTAACTACAACTGTGGATATCTGGTAAAATTCTGGATAGCAATACGTATCTCTTACAGTACTTGAGTCTTTCTCACAGTATCAGATGTTGCATGAAATAGGTATTAATCTGATCATTTGCAGGACCTATACTGAAAGTTTCTCTATTTCTGTTCCGCATTGCAGTTTGTATTTGTGCAGCACTAAGGTTAAAAATGGCAGAATTAGTGAGTGGCTGCAAAGACAGTGAAAATGACTGGGAAAATGACTCTTTTAGTTTTGATCAGATTGAAGGGAAGCAAGAAAAGATTGTCTTTACATGTAGAAATTGAATTATGAAGTATGGAGAATTGGTTGGATGAAATCTGTGCTTCAGAGATATTACACAGAAAGTGTGCCAAATTTAAACATCTGGGTATGAAAACCTGTCTTGATGAAGGTTAGGTCAGAGGTACAGGACAGGGTGGTAGAGGGTCCAGCGGGAAGAATTTAAAGGTCTGTTTTAGTCCAGCAGTGTTCCAGCTGAGTAGATGAACCAACCACAATAAGGTGTAAGGAGACAGGTGAAGTTTTTAACAACATAGAGGCAGATTTGTAAATTGTTACTGAATTTGTTTGCAGGCGTTATCTGAAGGTGAGTAAAGGGAGCGTGTGAAAAGTGGACTGAAGGAGAAGACAGCAGGGAAATACACATAAAGTTTGAGAAAAGGAGGAGAAACACAACATTATTTCTCTACAAATGTGTATCCCTCAAAGAGAAAAGAGAGTAGTCCTTCACATTCCATAAACCAGGACCAAAAACTGTCTCGTTTTCAAATATAAAGATGATACTTAGTCATGGACATTCTTACTAAATAAGCTCCCTGTATCAGAGCAGGGATGTGTATTGTGTGTGGGTTTTTTGTTGTTGGGAGCATAATTTTGGGGACCGTTCAAGTAGGGAAGAAATTTACCCCTACTCCATTTCTGCAGGATGAACTATTGGTATCAATTATGAATAGTCTTATGCTGTTGCCAGTAGCGTGCATGAGGTCTTCCTTACTCATCTGGTGCTGCAAACAAATGCAAGGACAGTGGAGCTTCTAGTTTGAAACCTATGATGTGAGAGGCCCAGCAGGAACTGTTGGCATGTCCCTTTTGCGTGCAGCCACAGCTCACAGCAGGTGTTGCTGGTTCATTATGACGGGCTTTATCTTCGTATGCTAAATTGACTGGTTTTTGGGGTTTGTTTTTGTTTCTTTTTTTCAGGTCATAAACAAAAGGTTATCAGATGCCTGTTCTGAAAAAACACAGCAGAACATTGGCACTGTGCTGAGCTGCTGCAGTGGCATCCTTTCTACTCCTTCACTGTCCATCATTTACACAACAAAGTGTGAGCTTTTGGTTGATCTCCTCAGCAAGCTGTCCAAGCTGGCATGTCAGCAGCTGGCTTCTGATGATGCTGTGGGCTCCCAGTTGTTCGGTGTCCTTCAGCTTACCTTTGCTCAGTACCTCCTGTTCCAGAGGCAGCTAACCAACCCAAACTATGTGTTTGGGCGAGTGACAAGTCACTTGCTCCAGCCATGTTTGCTCCTGAGGCACTTGCTGACTGTGAGGAGCTGGACACCAGCGGATGATAACCACGTGCGTCAACACCTGAGCAGAGAAATACGAAGCCAGATAGAAACTTTGCTACAGGCTGGGTTATTTCAGCCTGAACTTTTCTCATCCTACAAAGAAGAGCTGCTGCCAGAACAGGAGAAGAAGAAAAGAGCTTTAAAAACTCTTTTGCTACCAGTAAACAAAGTGCAGACCAAGCTGGGCAGTGACTTGTGTGAACCTGCCCTCCACGGAGCAGTTGTGGCCAGTTCAGTGTCCCTGCTATATAAGCTCTTTCTGGACTCGTTCTGTAAGGCAGAAAACCACCTTGTGTGTTTCCACATGCTCAGCAGGCTTTTTGGCTGTCTCAGGCTCTCTGGCCTGCAAGAGGAGGAGAGGAGCAATATGCTCTCCCCCGTGGACTGGAGCACGGAGCTGCTTGCTTTGGAACAGCTTCTTAGCTTGGTGCTCAGCAATGATATCTATAATGTCGCCAGTGACCGTATCCGACACAAACAGGTGCAGTTTGGGTTTTACCGGAAGCTAGCACAGATGCTGCTGACACACTCCCAGGCTTCCATTCCTGCTTGGTTCAGGTGTCTCAAACTCTTGATGTCATTAAACCACCTTATAGTAGAGCCAGACCTGGATGACTTGGTATCGTCAGCTTGGATTGATGCCGAGGCCTCTGAGCCGCGTACAAAGAAGCCGCAGGAGAGTCTCATCACCACCATATTCCAGATTTACTCCAAGCTGAGGCAGTTCCCACGGCTCTTTGAAGAGGTGCTGACAGTCATTTGCCGGCCAGCTGTTGATGAACTGAGGCCGCCTGTCTTCTCTGCTGCCCTGACAGTCAAGCTTCGTGAGTGCCTTCTTGAACTGCCACCCAATCAAATTCTGGACATTCTGTGTCTCTTTGTGGAGAAATGCCAGGCCCTTATCATTCCAGCTGTTGAAGGGTCAGTTGACATGGCCTTGAAGCTGATGTCAGTGTGCTCAGTGCTGCATGCTTTTCTGTTCAACATGAGGAGCCTAGATGATGTCACTCCTTCCCCTGTGGTGCTTCGCACTCAGCGTTTGATGGCAAACATACAGAAGGGAATAACTCAGCCACTGATGGAGCTGCTGCAGGCTCCTAGGAGAGAGGAAGGAAAGTCAGAGCTTTGGCTAAGAAAGGCCAGTGATGCTGCTCTCCTCCTTGTTTACACTTGGGTTGAGGTAGACACTCTCTTTGGTCTTAGCTGCAGTAAATATGTGTCTCCAACAGCTGAAATTGCTGTTACTGAACCTGCTGCAGGGCACTGGGGCATTTCAGCTTTTCTGCCTGGTGTGAAGGAGCAGTGTGCAAGGACAGTTATGGGACTTGCAACTAGTTTTGCCTCCACTAGTAAATACTGCTTAGAACTGCTCACACTTCAGAAAATGAAGATGATGTTAGTGCAGACCGAAGCTGACCTACAGGCCTTGCAGCGTGCTGCAGCTTTCATCCTGGAGTCTGGAAGATCCACGGTGACCAGAGGAGAATCTGAACCATGGGATGGAGATATCAGTGCTATAACCGAACTTAGCTACCCCACAGCACACTGGCACCTCATCATGTCCAACCTGACCATCCTGTTGCCATATATTTCCTTAAAAGATGTAGAGTACATTGCAAATGTGCTTCTAGAGACGTTGATGTTGGCCGAAGCTGAGAAAACTGCGACGGACCAGGAGCCTTCCATCAGCATTGGAAAGATATCCCTTGGTTTGATCCACAGCTCTCTTCTACCAGAAATGAAGGTCCTGCACTGTGCTTTTCTGACCCATCTTATTCGTCAGTTTGCTATGGTGCTGCCCGCTGCTACCAGGGATTCAGTAGATCTGCCACTTCAGCAGCTGTCTGTGACTGATATTCCTTGGCATGAAGAAATTCTGGCTCCTTGCAAAACTGTTGACCCGTTGGAAGTACCATCAGAAAACAAACTGCTGAAGAATGAGCTGAGCTTGTCTTGGAAAACACTGGAGAAAGTTGCCCAAGGTATATTATTGTTAGCAAAAAATGGCTGCCCTGTCATCCTGAAAGAACGTCAGCTACAAAGATGCCTGGGTTTGCTAGAAATCGTTTCTCTTCTGAAGTTAGACAGTCTTCTTCCCTCTGACTGTACTCGGTGTTTTCTGGTGCTGCTGTCCCTGCTAGTTAATACCAGGGCTAGTGTCTCTTGCTGCAAGTTGTTATTGCTGAAGGTTTTAAGTACTTGCCTCCACTTCCTGAGGTGCCTGCAAGCTGGCAGGAATGCCAACTCTGTTTTTAAGGTATTACATGCCAGTGATGTTCTTGAGGTTGTCATGACGTCCCAGCTGACAGCTAGCAAATTCTTCAGTGACGTCTTGACTGTTCCTGTTTGGGCACAGTATGTCCAGGAAGTCCAAGGGTTTTTAGAAAACTTTCTTCAGGTGATTATTGAAAGAAGACAAAGTGTGAAGCTCAACTTGGAAAAGTTCATGTCTTTCCTGGTGAGCTGCAGGCCAGACGCAGGAGCAGCCAAAAACAAAGGCTGGAAAAACTGGAATCCCGCGGCTGAGCAGTTACTGCTCACAGCATTCACCAAACTCTGTCATGTCATCACACTGCACCTCCAGCAGCTGCCAGAAAAGAAGCTGCATTCTGTGAATGTGCTGTCTGCTCTGTTGGAACCAGTAGTTCTGCAGATGGTCAGAACTGTTGAACATGGTCTTCAGAGCAACACCCCAAACCAGCTTTTGCCTGTAGTATTCATACCAT
Organism: Nicator chloris; assembly: GCA_013400495.1. Taxonomy (NCBI): domain Eukaryota; kingdom Metazoa; phylum Chordata; class Aves; order Passeriformes; family Pycnonotidae; genus Nicator; species Nicator chloris. The sequence goes on from WAAE01024868.1 coordinate 48,410, forward strand.
CTGTCACTACTCTCCTCAAAGCAGATCTGAGCCACCCTGTCAAGAAGGACTGGCAGAAGGAGCCCAGTGGGATTTTGGAGCGGCCCCGTATTAAACTGTACCAAGAGTTTTACTCTCAGATACTGAAAGAGCTGCCCTGTGCAGGGACTAATCTACAGTTCCTTCAGCCTGCGTTGCAGTTCCTGACTGTCTTCTGCTCCGTGCCAGAGCTGTATCCTGGAAAAGAAGCTGCAGTCATGGTTGTTTTTGCTATAAAAAAGCTTCTCTCTGGTATGAAAACTCTCTTTCTCCACCTCCTTTGCTAATTTTGCGAGTTAAAAGCCATTTAGCAAAGCATACAGCTTCTTTAAAAGTCTTTGTCTGTTTACTTGTGTTAAAACAGCAGGCTGCCCTTGTTTAAATGCATAACAGGAAATTTTTCAAGGAGGCAGTGTTGTGGTTCCTGGACCACAGCCACCATCTAGTTTGGTAATGATCTTCTGATGGATGTTAACATCTTAATAAAGTTGAGGTCCTGTGTTACTCATCCCTGGTAGAACATTTTGAAAGTAACTGGAACATGGTAATACTTCTGGACTGAAGTATTAATAGGGCTGAAGTGCAGTGTCCTGCTTGTGTAATTGATATAGTAGGCACCACTGAAGCAGTTGATTTGCACCAGATCAGATCTTAGAGTAAAATACTCACCTGCTTTTGTACCTGATAGGCGAGTTTATAGAACAGTGGAAGTTAGCCAACTGTTATGGATGCTGAACACTATGTGGTAATTCTAAAAAATTCTGTGGGATATTGGCAGGTTGGTTCCTTTATCCTTATCAAATAAAGAGCCAGGGCTGGAGATTACATGAAAAACCTCTGCTGCCAGCTATGGGACCTAATGGCTCCTTTATATCGTCTCTTTCAGAAAGAGAGACAAACACAGAGCAGGCACAACTGTTCTCTTTGACTTCTTCCAACTGTTGGAATTCGTCAGACTTATTACTGGCATGCTCTGCTGCAGTGCTCTCCAAACATTTTTGATTGCACACACCTATCCTTAAAAAAACTAAGAAATTGAACACATAGCCTGAATATAATTTACTTATACATGTGCTACTCCACGATGTACTTTACAAAGCACACCTACAGAAAAAAAAACGTTTACAAAGCATGAGATAAAGATGAAATAAACACTATTTAAAATATCTTTTTATATTTTTTAAAGATCTTTTACTTATAGTTCCCACACCCCAAGGAATTGTCCTGCTTTGGGGACTGCTGTTCAAGTGAACTACAGTTGTGATCTCCATGTTTGTATTGCCATTAAGTAGTCATAAAAAAAGCTTTATGCTTTTGTGATTTGTGATGGATCTCTGGCCACCATTTGTAGAAAAGACCTGTGGCTTGTTTAGCCTGCTCCCTTGGCTTGTGCAGCTGCTTTGATGTAGTCTTTCTGTATTATTGAAGACTTTTTATTGGTATGATGACTGTTCTGTGAACCTGAGGGTAGAATATGCTTGAGATCATCAAGTCATTGCACTAGTGGGGAGAAAGGTAAAGAGAAAGTATCAAGCCCTCCATGTTTTTGAGTGTTAAAAACGTACCCCTAGAGCTGTTTTATTTTCAGTTTGCCCTATTCTTACCTGTGGAAGTCCTTGTCTTAGGAATTGATTTCTTTTGTCTCTTGAATATGCAGGTCCTGCAATTACAATCCAGGTGATCCGAAGTATGGAGATGGAGCTGACAGAGGTGCTTGTCCAGGTGCTGGGAAACTGCTCTGCTGAGGAGTTTTATGCCATAATGACGCTGGTGCTGCAGGGACTGGAAGTGAGGAATATTTGGCAGCAGAATGCTAAAGTAAGCCATGAGCCTTATTTATTGTTAACTTCCTTCTGCAGTCTGCTATATCTTGAAAAAAGGTTATTGGCTGAATGACATCTGTTAAATTTTTTTTTTCTTCTTCCTGCCTTATGTTCAGTGATCAGGTCAAATTAATTTACATGGATAAGGGCTTGGTGACTGTGCTATGTTCTGTATATAAATTGAGAGGTGGGTTGATCATGGAAACTTACTCAAAAAACTTTCTGTCCAGCTTAAGGACTCAGCAGTCTCAATTCCAGGTATTGTCAACAGAAATCACACAGCTGTGGTGTTACAGGCCATGCTGAAAGCTCTTTCCTACTTGCTGCTCAGAGCTCTTGCACAGCAGATTCGAGTAGTCAGTGTTTGCCTGTGGCTCTTTTTTATGAGTTTAAAGGCACTTTTAGAAGTGCTGGTATTTAAGTAAAACCAAAACTGCATGTGTGCTTTTGGTACTTGTTCCTTTAAAAACTACTCAGCAATAACCAGATAGCACTCAGCATCTTTTTAAATTCTGTGCCCTTCTTCAGAGCAGCTTAAGCACCAGTGGTGAGGTATGGAACACTTCTGGCAAAAAAAGTCAGCTGTTTGGTCCACAGGAAGCTCAGTGACTTGACAATGACACTTGGATTAAACTTGCAGGATTATCCAGCCCTGTCTTATGAGTCAGAAAGAGACATGGGTGTTTTGCATCAATTTTTGATGCAGCTTTTTGAAAGTGTATCTGGAATTCCTGAACTTCACAAATAGTTCCTGCCACCTGATTGTAGCTTGCAATATGTTTCTTTTATCAGTCTGTATAAACAACCAGCAAGTAAAAAAACCCCTGCTGCCAAAAGCAGCATTCTTAATTAATAGTGTACTGGTATCCCTGTATTGCCTCTGCTTCCCTCTGTTATCTAGTGGCAGTTGTATGAGAAGGCTTTCCTTTCTTAAAAGTCATGTAAAAGCCTTTTTGTACAGTAAGTTGATTTGGCAGATGTGGCGTAAAGTACATTTGGGTCAGTGCTGCTCAGTGCATTGAGTTCTGTTGAGCTGCTGCTTACTTCACAATTTCCAAAGAGAGGTGTTGGTGGGAGGCCTTTCATGTGTCAAGGCTCTGGTAATGCTCAAAAGTGCCACTGGCCTTGAAAGAGCTCTTCTGTGCTTGAAAGGAGCCAGTGTGCTCTGTACCCCTGACTGATGATCTGTCTGCTTTCTGCAGGAAGTACTGTCAGCTGTTACACTAACCAAATTGTTGCTCAGCTGCCCATTAAGTGGAGACAAAGAGAAAGCTTTCTGGTTTGCCAGCCCACAGATAATCACAGCTTTAGCCGTAAGTATCTCTTTATTGTAGCTTCATTACCTACCCCTCCTATCTGTTAGAGTCTCTAGCACTTACATCTAACGTGCACAGAGGCACACACGAACAAAAACTAAACAAATCCGTGCCAGATCCATCTGAAAGTTTTTTTTGTCTAGACCCTTTTTCTCTTCCTTCCTCAAGTAAATCTCCTCCTGTGAGTGCAGTGTGCAGGTCATCCAATACACAGTAATTTTATGGAAATACACCGTGTAATACAGAGCTTGGGAGAAACTTGTTAGACTGCAGAGTAGAGAGTCTGTCTCCTGTCCTTCCTCCTGTCCACAGGAAAAGATAACGGTCAGCCATGTGTTGCAGCAGAAGCCAACAACAGCAAAACAAAACAAAAAAAGTGCTTATTGAAAAAAAGTAATTATATAAATTCACTGAATTATGGAAGGGAAATTTAACTGAAACTAATCAAACCCAAGTTTCCTGCCCTTCGTTTGTACAGTGTATAAACCTAGTGATGTAGGTTTTTCTTCTCTTGGGATGACAGGCAAGAATTTATGAGAGGTTGGTTCTGCAATGCCAGGAAATCGTAAGCTTGCAGTTTCTGCCCTTTTCCATAGGTCTGCATGCATGTAAAGGAGTGAACTGCATTATTGGATTTGTGTGAAGAGGTGCAAAGAGGTGCTGGTTTTCAGGGGGCTGGGGAATAGTTGCCATTCCAGGTATGCTCACAGCAGTGTTTGTTTGAAATGCATCATATGCATCCTCACACAGGGCACAATGGCATGAAAATGGCTCAGGTGCAGGAGTGTCCTTGCCAGTCCAGCTAGCACAGTTCTGGTTCCATGGACTCCAGTCAGAGCATTAGGGTTCTCTGGTGTTCCAACACTGATGATAAGTGGCTAATACATGTCTCATTGTCTGTTTCCTGTCTTGTAGCTGCAAACCAAAGAGGCCAGTCAGGACCAGTCACTGATTTCCATCATAGTTATACCTATTCTAGAGACTGTAGCAGCTCTACTAAGGCAGGGAGAAGGGGTTCTCGTGAATCCACATCACGTTTCGTTGGCGTTCAGCATTCTTCTAACAGTCCCTCTGGATCATCTGACGACTGAAGACTATCATGGTGTCTTCAGGGGGGTCCATGAAGTGCTCTTCTCTATTGTGCAGTGTCATCCAAAGGTATATCTTGGAGGGGATGGGAGAAGGGGAAAAAGTTTGAAAGAGCAAACGTATTAGTGATACAATTTTTTTTAATATGGTTTTGAAATATTTTGTCTTGATAGTATGAAAGTCCATTGTACTGTTTGTCATTTAAAAGGCTAGGAATCTCAAAATCACATAATTTCAGTTGCTCTCCTGCTTTGCTTATGCCTGCATTGTTGTTCTTTGGCAGCGGATTGCTTATGAGCATCTGATGCTAGATTAGGAAAAAATGTTTTCCTTTTTCTATGATTGATTCTAGAAGCACAAATGGTTCAGGATGCAGAATGAAAAGACAGTTTCTACCCTCTCCACTCCCTCTACTATGTAATCTCAGATGTTTTTATTTCATGTCTCTTTCAGGTGCTGTTGAAAGCAGCACCATCTTTTCTGAACAGTTTCCATCGTCTGGTTGTTTCTGTCATGCATGAAGGACGTCAGAAAGGAGACAGAGGTACCGTATCTTTTCCACTTTTGCATTATATATACAGGCTAGAAGAAGAGATGCTGAACAGGACAAAGTTCTCAAAACCTAGCTGTAACACTGAAACTGTCAACCCTGTCTGTCCTTAATGAAAAATTGGGGGTGAGCTTTATGGTGTTGTGGGCTTAAGAAGACAACTGGGGCTCCTGGGGAGCTGCATGCAGACAGCATTGCTTTTGGTGAATAAGTTATTCTTCACTGACTGGCTGGCAAGTAGACAGGAAGCAGTAAGGCTTGCTGTGCCCAATTCCTGCTCTTCCTGTCAACCCCTGTGTCTGCAAGTATGGTGGCTGTGAGCTCCAGTGATTCATGCTAGTATGTGTGAGTTATAATCCCAAATGGATGCTACTAATTGGAATTTTTTGAGATTGGGACTATGTTTACTACAGAGCTGAGTTGTCACTATTCTGTGCTAAGTATAAGAACTCTATATGTATCTGAAGTGTCACTTGGGATTTGATGATACATCTGTATGGTCAAGGATTTGGAATAAGGGTAATTAAATACCCTAAGAGGAAGGGAAAAAACAGACCCCTTACTGGAAGTTATTAAAGAATTTACATAGTCAAAGTAGACAAATCAGAGATGTCCACAATGATTGTCAGGACACAAATACCCCGTCCTTAATAGTGGAGAGTTTTGAGACAAGTTGACTTCATGGCCTGAAACTGGTTGTATCCCAGCTTTCTGCTGATGTCCTACAGCCTGTGCCATGTTCAGATTTATCTCAGCTGAAATGTTGCCCACGGCTGTGGGCAAATGTAAGTGTATGTATTCGTTGTAGAGGAATATATTGGCTGAGGCTCAGTGATAGAGGAAAAGGTGTGTTAAACTGGTGCCAGATTTGGAGAATTTTCTTGCTCTGAGATATGTTTACATCAGGCAATCGTCACAGGAAGCTTACAGGTACATGGCATCCTCAAGCTGAAAATGGTGCTGTTTATCCTTGCAGGATTGTCCTGTTTTTGTAACAGATAACATGGAAGTAATTTCTGGATTTCCCTTCTCCCTTGTTTGTACTAGCTCTCTTCATTTTCTCCCTACTGAATTAATTCTCAGCTGATCTCACCAGTCTCACTAGATATCTCCAGTGATATAGCTTATGCTGCTATGTTTCACATAATAGATCTCATCAGAAAGCTTTCTTATTATGCTGTTTCTCAGAAATGCCTTCTGATTTTCTCTAGATAGGGAATACAATTTTCTCCTCTCCTTGTTCTCTCCTCCACAGTGCTAGTTGGGACTGAATTGTGGAAGGGACCATAACTGCCATTTTGAGCACTTCAACATCTATAACAAGTAATTTTTGTCTTGCAGTGCACATGAAATTGGAATCAGTATGCTCTTACAAAATAGCCATTCTAAGAGATGTATTTTGTGTGTCGTGGGGGGCCTGTAGCTGTGGCTTCATAAGAAAAGATAATAAAATAGGCAAGCTGTCCTTGGTCTCAAGTAGCTCAAGGATCATGGAATACTGAGTGATTCTTTGGGGTTTTTTTCCTAATGTTTTTAAGCTTCACATGCCAGGCTGCGTCTCACTTTGTGTTTTAGGCAACACGGATGAGATTGAAATTATTCTGAAATGTGCACACTTGGTGGAACGGATGTATACTCATATTGCTGCAGAAATGGAGGACTTCACTGTGTTTTCTGCTTTCATTGTGGCTCAGTATGTGACTGAATTGCAGAAGGTATGTTCTCATCAGTCTTGAAAGTGCCGTAGTATTGTGCTAGCTTTGGAGTTTCTCTTCCAAAGGCAACTCTGTCAAATTTTGTAAAATTCATGAAGTTACAGAAGTTGGTATGCCTCATGGAGACGCAGGTTTGATCCAGACTGTTATATTCTGCAAGAGTTCCTGAGAATCTTTCTTACCAGACTCCTGGAGAATTTTCTAAGGGGCTGGGTTTTTTTTCTTTTAAGGTGAAACAGTGCAGTGCCCAGGTACAAAGCTGCTTTGCTTTAGTGCTGTGTTGGGTGTTACTTTTCTTCATAGAATCATAGAATGGTTTGGGTTGAAAGGTTGAAAGATAACCTTTAAAGGTCATCTAGTCCAACTCCTCTACAGTGAGCAGGGACATCTTCAAATAGATCAGATTGCTCACAGCCACATCCAACCTGGCCTTGAATGTTTTCAGGGATGAGGTATCCACTACCTCTCTGGGCAAACTGTTCCAGAGTTTTGCAGCCATCACTGTTTAAAAAATATCTTCCTTATACATCTGGTAGTTATTTCCCAAATAGTCTCAGTTGTCCAGGACTGATAGCAGTTAAGGCCCCATCTTAATGGTGGAAGATTCTCCTGGAAAATATCTTTTAATATGGTCTAAATGATTAAGTGAATGGAAAAATGTTACCAAGGCAAGAATTGTTAGCTTTTCAGTAATTTTCCTTGTGTACCAAAGATATCATTCTGATCCTTAGTGAAAGCAGCTACTTCTGCTGTTATGGATGCCAGAGCCAGATCAGTGTTTTCTCTCATCCAGAGGTAACTTCAGCTTGTTATTTTCTTCAGCCCAATAGATTGAGATTTCACCAAGGTTTGAATGCTGCTTGTGGTGCAAGTACTCACAAACTGATTATTCATGGTTCTGGCCTGGGCATGGGCTGAAGTACAGAAAGGAAATTTAGTCTTTGCTTTTAGGCCCTCTTCCAAAAAAAAAATCCTAACTGCTTCTATGTTTTTGAAGGATTGTGGTGTAACCAGTGTAACTAACCATGAAAGTTATTACAGAGGTTAAACTTTGCTGCCTTCTCTGTCACCTGTCTTTTTTCTGTCTTTTTTCTTTTTTTTTCAGGGGTGGAGGGTGGAGTGGGGGAGCAAAACAATGGGAGATGTCAGATTTTAGCTATATTATTTAGTGTTCCTGGTTAGTTGGTTATTGTTTGCATACTGAACATAGTAGATCAGCAAAGGGAAAACTGCTGTTAAGATGACTTCTGTTCCCTTTAACCATCTGTGAATTCTGTAATCTGGTCATCACTGAATGTAAGTCTGAAAGCCTGACTTGAATTGTCAAATTACCTTTCTAAGTTGAAAGGACACTTGTCTCAGTATTGGCAGGAGTACACAGTCCCATGAGATTTCTAGGAAGGTTTTGTGCAAGATGTTCACTGGGGAATGGAAAGTGATGGATGATAGCTGAAACCACAGATCAGTAATGTATGCATGGAACCTTTGGCTGTGGAAGGGGGAATTGGTGTAGGGAGCCACCAGACAACGGTGGTAAAGGAGTGTTTTCTGTCTGACAGAATAGATAGATCACAAGTAGGTGAAGATTTATTTGCTCATTAGACTGCTGAGAATTGATGGATATCAGAGGAAAGGGAGGCCTCAGATGCCTGTCTTAAATGGGGCATGTACACATCTTTCATGTTGCTCTGCAGAGGGAGAGAAAAACTCTTTTAACCATTCATCTCTAACGAGTCGGGATCAATGGCTTTCTCCCTGTGATATGAAGACCCTGAGGGTCCATCAAAGATAACTGAGAAAAACATGTTAGTAGATTTAAGTCTTTACATAGGCATCTGCACACTTGCTGGAACTCTTTTGAGGGTCTGTGAACTAGAACTGATGAAAGCTACTGGCCTAAGCAGTCACTTACCCCTGAAGTGGTCGTGTAACAGCTCCCTCAGTGCTTCCTCTTTATACCACAAATTATTTTGTATTAATCTAGCAAGATTCCTTACTGGAGTAGGTGGCATCTCTTTCAGACTGTTGACAGTGCTTTCTGCTTGTTGCCTATGAGCTGTTGCTTAATTCAGCAATAGTGAAATACCTCTTCACACATTTAATGTCTCCCATCAAGAGCTCTATAATGCTTGACAAATTGGTTGTGCTAACTGTATAGACCATAAACCACTTACAAGTGTAATTAACTGCCAGCCAGTAGTGGCAGCTGTTTAAATCTTTGGTTCTGCTTCCCACGGTGTTATTGGTGTTTATAGGAAAATGCAAAGCAAGAATGGCCCAAATAAGGCATGGATCCAGATGAATTTGTGATGTGAGGGATGCAGTTCCATTAACTGCAGCTCTGAGATTGCTGCTTATCCCAAGTGGGCCATCTGGTCCATACTGTCAATAGCTGTGGGTTTTCCTGTCGTTGTTCTCTGCAGTCATTTCTCTGCCCTAGGAAGGGAGAACCCAGCCCAGTGCATTCACCGGGAGCTGTGATGCTCAGCTGTTCTCCGACTGTATTGCACAGTGTAGGGAGAAATAACATCTCTTGTAAACAAACCAGGTGATCAACTGACAGAGAAGGGAAAAATTACAACCTCTTGGACATGCAAACTCTTCAGGGTCACAGATCTAAAGGAAGTCTTATGTGCCTTAATGCCTGCTGTATGTTTTTCCCTGCTATGTTAGTGGATCTAACAAAACATATTAACGGTTCCACATTTAGGGCATAAAGAGAGCGAGAGCCTGTCACAGTGGTGAGGAGTGCACTTCATTAGCAGAAAGTTTATTAGTTGCCTAAGGAAGAAAGAAACCTGAATTTTAATGACAGCTTTTTATGTCATTTTCATTAGGCCTGGAGTTCAGAGGCTCACATCTGGAGGCATAAAGCTAATTTTGGGATTCAGCAAAGATAATACATGGTTCTGCAGCAGAAATAACGCAATGATGCCGGAGGCCAGCTGTGTCTTGGGCAGTGAAGTATTTAGCAAGTGATTTGTGAGCATAGGACAAATTTCAATTAGCCTAGAGCAGCAGAGGACTCCAGAGTCAGCACTGATGTTGCTGGTTGTTAGTGGTGGTTCTGCTGGTTGTGGGGTTGAGCAGAGGTAATGTCAGGAGCAGGATGCCGAGTCCCGAGTCATTTCTTGTATTCCTCCAACTTTCTGCATGACTTCAGGCAAGGTACCTGATTCCTGGTGTTAAAACAGATAAAGGAAATATACATCTCCTGAGATTTTTGAAGGCTTCTTTTATTAAGGCTTGCACATTGAAGTACTCAGAAAAAAATTGTTAGATAAATATGAAATTGTTAAATGATAAGTTAAAATTGTTTAACTACCTAATGTAAATGAGAGAGCAGCCTAAAGGAAGTGCTCATTTGAAACTGACTTAATAGCATACAGCCTATAGGAGACATACAGAATCTGCTGAAATGTGTACTCCAAGGCAAGTATTTTAGGGCTTTTTTAATTAGAGTTATTGTGCTGAGGAGTGTCCATGTGATTCCAGGATGATTAGTGTCTTTGCCACCACAGCAATGTGTATAGTACTCCTGTGGATTTTACTGCAAGGGCTGTGCTTGTTTTTCAGAACATGTTTGCAAAATTCAGGAAAATACTGCACAAGTCAAAATCTTGGATTTTATCTAATGGGCTGTTCCAGATGGTCTGATGGAAAGGATGATGTTGTCAGCATTTAATGTATACTGTCTGTGGAAAAGGTGTTTTCTTGCCTTTCTGTCTTCAAGTTTACGGCAATTTTGTTTCTTGTAGGTGACTTTGCACCCAGCTGTGAAGACACATCTCACAGAAGGAATATATCACATCCTTGACCTTTGCATTGAACGGGACGTCAAGTTCTTAAATGTATCGCTCCCAGCAGGTGTGAGGGAGGTGTTTAAGGATCTGTATAATGATTACAACCACTACCACAAAGCAAAAAAGCAGGGGGAGGAAAAGTACACTGCGTGATGAATCCTGCCTGGCGCTGCGTACTCAGTTACGAATTGATCTTGCAGCGCTCAGAAGATGCTCCGTTGCTGTTTGGTTTGGGATGACGAGTGAGATCAAACCTGAGGAGGGTCCTAAGCATGGATTGCATTTATCCCTATACAGCCAGTCTTCATAATGGGGAAAAAGGGAACTGGGGAGGGAGGATGTGCTGTGCTGTTGGTTCTGGTCCTGCGTCGTGCCACAAATGGCAGAACTGCTGTGCCTCTGCTGGCCCCTGGTGAACTCTCTGGGAGCCTTGGGGAGCTCACTGCAATTGGGCAGCAGATGTAAAGCTTCAAAGCAGATGCTTTGGCACATCATGGTGCTTTCCTGTGGAAGCAATAGTCTGGTCTAAAAGCCAGTGAGGGATATAACCCCTGCTTTTGCTTACATGGTAAGCAGAATTAAAGCAGTTAAAGTGCTTAGTTTTGTACCCTGTTATTTTACATTTTTTAACTGAAGAAATTTGTCAGTGTTACACAGCTGTACAGTAAGTTACTGTGGAAACCTGCAGAAGTAACAGTAAAATTTTTGAAAGATTGTATCTCTTTGCTTGATTGGTTTTGCTGTCCAGTCCAGCCCTGGGAAACCTGGTCTGACCTATTGAATTTCCTTCCCAACTTTATTATCCTCTGATCTCATGATAATCAAAAAGACTGACTACCTGGAGCTCTGGTCGATTTACTGTCATTAAGCAATTACACTTCGTCATCTGAGCTGTGGTCACACTCAGTGTACAGTTTTAGCTTGTGACAAATGTTAATTACCACTGTTACTATCTGAGACCCTTCTTTGTCTAAGCTGAGCCTTGTTGCTTTGCATTCACTCTAGGTTAAGAGTAAGCCCTCACTTCTTGCAGCTCAGCTCAGCTTCTGACAGGAAGCTTTATCAAGTTTTGTCAAATAGCTCCCTTTCATTAGCTAAGTGACAGAAGTTTATTTTTTTGAAAATTATACATACCAAAGATCTAAACTTTTATTTAAGTGGTGAAACAGTCTTCACACGTACATGTAGCTAGTAGAAAGAACTCAATACTCTCATATGATTATCTGCTTTAATCTATGGATAGGGGGTGGGCAGAGGGAGACTGGATTGTGGCTTACCACTTTTCTGGGTACATCTGCCTCATAGCAAGGTCCAAAGGATGAAGCTTGTCTGGGGCAAAAGACTCCATGTAGCTCAGATGAGGGGTGTGACCAGGGCTCGCTGAATTTCGTCTTTTGGACTGGAGATGACACTCGTCTCATCCTGAAAAAGCATCTTCGAAGACTTTGGTACTGCGCAAGCACTGTTCAAAAGTAACAGTGCTGTGCTACTAATACTGTTCTAGTCACAAATGCAAATCACAGTGGCATATAGGCTGCCACAAAGCAAGTTAACTCTATCCAGGCTGGATCCTGTGCACCACTGGGCCACTTCTGTGTTTTATTTCACGTGGGCCAGCGATGGGAAGGGAAGTTACTTCTGCCCCAGCAGGAAGCTGGACAGTGACACAGGTCCCAGAAGGGAAACATGTAAGAGCTGGGGGCATCCAAAGGGGCACCAAAGAGGGGAGGTCTCCAGGGTGGAGACAGTTAATAGCCTGGAAAACAAAGGAAGATTTTGAGCACTAGGGAGCGATATGGAAAGAACAGCAGAAAAAAAGAGCTGGGTTTGGAGCGGGGGAGGAAGGAAGTGAAGGAGGAAGGAAGTGAGGTAACAACTCTGGAGTGTAAGTGTCAGGGCTCCCCTGATGCAGCCATATGGTGCAAGCCACACACATAGCTCAAAAGCTGCCGAGTGCAGACCACGGTAAATAACGCTAGCCAAAGGAGGTAAACTAGTCGAGATCAGTTTTACTTCATTAATACTAACTTAAAATGTTAACAATTTTAACCTCTTGGCTTGGAAATGAAAGTGTGTAACTGACTTAGATGCACAGGGGTGCTGGAACTAACAAACCCCCACTATCAAAAGGGCACAGTGCTTGAATGAATGAAAATCTGAAATCCTGCCACAATTAAACCTTTATTTCAAACACCCCGTGCAACTGCCACTTATCCCACAGCCCCCCTCCTTCTCCATGCAGAGCAGTGGAGTTCTGAAGCACAAAGCAGCGTTTCTGTGCAGAAGTGACAAAGGGGTTAAAAGGAAGGCTGTCTTTCACTTGCTAATCCCAGGTCTTTGTCCAAGAACTGCTCCGGATTTTTTTTTTAGCTAGAATAAATTAAATCACTGGCAGAGGACCACCTGCTGAGAAAGCAGGCTTTGTATTCCCGAGTGCATTCCCACGTGGGTGCAGTTTTCCTCTGTTGTCACACGATGGGGCCATCCTGCAAGGGTACAAAGCACCGTCTGAAATCAGTTTTGGAGCCTTCCTCCTAGGCTGGGTTAGTTTACGAGCTCTGAACATCAAGGAGGTAAAGGGTTTGGAAGAAACGCCATCTCAGGGGTAAAGGCCAGGAATCACGACTTTTGTTTCACTGGAGCGTTGCTTTCTGCAAGTGAATCTCCAGACCTTACAGGCCTCTGCCATAGATATTCTTGGCCAGATTTCCCATTGTTGGTGCAGCACATCACTTCCGAGTGCTTTTCTTGCTGCAGCATGGACAGAAATTCCTCCTGTAGGCAGAATTTGGAGGCTGGGATCTCAGGGTGCCGCTGGCTGTGCCACTGGCTCAGCCTGTGAGCCTGCGTGCGATGTTTCTCACTGGTGCACGGGCAGTGCCCAAGTCTGCTGTGCCAAAACTGGCTCCAATACCAAGAAACAGGAAAGGCAAGAAGAACAGTCAACACCTACAAAAATCACACTGCATTTATTTACCCCTTATTTTTGTGTAACTGCTGTGAAAATCAGCTGATTTTTCTACTTACCTTCTGGTGGGGCTTGATACTTGATTTACCTTGCAATTGTGGATAGAAATGTCAAAAAAAGATAATGGTTTAAGACACTAGAAATTGTGTTACTTATTCAAAAATTATTTTTCCTGATACCTTTTGGGAAGAGACTATGTACTGAGTACTAAGCTTGAGGTGAATCAGTAGCTTCCTATTTGTTTACTTGATGCGGTTCCGGAGCTTCTGGATAACAGAAGGCTCCTTCCAAAGCTAGCTTTATGGGTTAAAACATAATAATATGAATGAAGGAGTACTTTGAGAGATTCCTCTACCATTATTACTGAACCATGAAATGTCTCCAGTGACACAGTTTGCTGATGATACTGAACTGAGTGGAGAAGTGAACACTTGGGACAGGAGAGCCAAGCTGCAAGAAGACCTGGATAGGCTGGAAGGCTGGGCTAACAAAAACCCTATGAAGTTCAACAAAGATAAACATAGGGTCTTGCACCTGGGAAAACATAATCCAAGAGTCCAGCACAGGCTGGGATCTGCCCATGTGGGGAGCAGCTCTGTGGAAAGGGACCTGGGGGTCCCAATGAACAACAAGCTCAGTATGAGTGCATGTGGGCTTCTGCGGCAAAGAAATCCAATGGAATGCTCAATCCCATCAACAAGGGCGTCACCAGCAGAGAGAAAGAAGTCATTATCCCACTCTATTCAGTGCTGCTCAGGCCACACCAGGAATAATGTGATCAATTTTCTTCACTATGCAAAAGAGATGTGGACAGGCTGGAGAAGGGTCCAGGGAAGCACAATGATGATCAAAGGACAGGGAAGCTTTCCATGGGAGGAAAGGCTGAAACAACTGGGTTTGTTTAGCCTTGAGAAAATAAGGTTTAGAGGGAGACCTTATCACTGTGTTCCTGTGTATCAAGGGTGTCTACAAAGAAGATGAAGACTCCCTTTTTAGGAGGAATCGCATGGAAAACACAAAGGCTGATGGTAAAACTGGGGACATTCCAATAGGACACAAGAGGAAAATTTTTCGCAGAGAGAACAATTGGCCATTGGAGTAATCTCCCCAGGGAAGTGGTGGGTTCCTCAACATAGAACAATTTTTTTTTTCAGCTAAATGACTGCTTCATTCTTTTTTTCAATGAGAGACGTGCAAAAGTGCCACTGTAGTCAGTACTGATATTTGCTGCTTAATGATGTATTCTGCAAGCAGTCAAAATTTCCAAAAAGAAGAGGCTCCTGTTATTGTACCTACCCAGTAATATTTATGTCAAAGGCAAGTGGAAGAGAAACCTGACTTGCTGTGGAGCAGTACTGATTTGTATTCACATACCTTTTTTAAAAAATAAGAAAGTTGTTTTTTTTTTTTTAATTGACTTTAAAGTCTGGAAAATTTGTGAAAGAAAGCATGTCCCTGTGACCTTCTCAGAAGTTTCAGTCTAGGAGAGCCCTCTAGCAAACCCCTTGGCAGTTCTTCAAGAGAGTCTGGGAAGAATAAATAGATGCCCTCCAAATGACTAAGCTATATTGCCATCCCTTTACTTCCAAAGAAGGATACTGGCATTTTTGTACCTATTTGTGAAGATGGTAGCAAACAAAAATGACCAAATAATTTTTTTTTTGTCTTTTGTAGGAATTTTCTAATGCAAGCATAGAGTGGCAAGAGGTACAGACCTGCCATGGCTTTCAAGTGGTGACTGCTTGGTCCTTTCTAGGTGTAGACTTGTTTATTTCAGGAGAGCTTCATTCTGACATGTGCCTCCGAGGCTTCTCTTTTAAGATTGGTGGAGAGAAATTTCTGCCCCAAAGCAGTTGTCATTATTTTAATTACATTTTGTAGAACTTGGATTCAGAATTGCTTCTTGAGAGAAGTTCAACAGATGATCTTCTCTGAATTAGATGTCTTCTTGTGGAGGCTGCTGCAGGGCCTGGGCCCTCTTTCCAGCTGGGAAGTCACTGTAAGTCACCTTTTCAGATCTTCCCCACAACCAGGGAACAGGGTGTTTTTGCTGGTAGCTGGCAGAGAGGATTTGGAAAGCAAACAAAGAATAAAAGGAGAGAAAAACTGGGGACAGGTCCCCTGTTAATTCATCTGTTCAAGTTTTCTGTTGGATTCAGGTGTCCCTGCTTTTATTTTTACGGCCTCTGCTTGAGGCATTTGTTCTCCAGGCTTTCACAGAGCTGTGCTGGGGCTGCTCAGGAATGTGCACAAAGCTGACACTTTGCTGTCCTAAGGATGACAACCATGGGCTGCTTCTGGTGTAGGAAGGGAGAGAAGAAAAAGAGCAGGAATGGAGGTCTAGGATACATCCAGTCTATTGTCAAGACTCTGCTGAGATGACTTTATTAGTGATCAAATTTCGGGTAGAAAACAGCAGCTTACAAGACAGAAAGAAGTTTTTGGTAGCTGAAAGCAGAGCAGCTTTGAAAACCAGGCTGTTCCTGATTTTCAGTACATCTTAAACATCCATTGCTTTATTTGGCCTGCTCCAAGCACCTAGAAACCTTTCTGGGCAATGGGCCACCACGTGTGCTGTAGTGTGAACTGTGAGCGGGCACTCGCTGTCCCAACACACTGCCAGGTGTGAGAGACGGTGGGTGGGAGAAGAAACAACATTGTAGGAAGAAGTGATTGATTTGTGCTTAGTTTTTATGCCAGTTTTAGAGCAGCACGTGGGAGTTCCCTCCAGTAACCCCAGGGAAGAATATTCTTGGGTTTGGGGTTTGTTAATATCCCAGGAAAACAAAGGGAGAGTAAAGGATCGTGTAACCAAAACAAAAGATCAAAATTTCATGTTGGGCATAAGCAGACAAATCCATAACAGACAATTTGATCAATACTGCCATCGGTAAATTATGTGGTCTGCGCAAACAAAGCCCCAGCTTTATCAGAGAGTGTATTAACTCATGGAGGGAAGGCTGATTTATCACTCTTCATCCAGTAATTGTCAGGCCATAATCCCCTGAAGGGAAAGTAGCCATCCGTGCTTATCACTTGAGGAGAGACACTAGAAGAAACAGATGCTGATTTTAGGCTGGCAAAAAACCACTGCCACTTGAGCACAGCTGGTCTGCCCAAATGCAAGTGCTACTACTTTTTGCTGCTCCCAAGGTTCAGGAGTGCACCTCATTTTGAGCACCCATGGCTGGGAGTAAAGCTTGGGGCTTTGTGGTGGCTTTGGTCTTGCACCTGCTGCAGGTCACCTGTGTGCTTTGCTTGCTGAGGCCTTGCTTTCTTTGGCCTTTGACACAGACAGGAGTCTTCTCCATAAGAGATTTGTGAAGTTTGCAGAATTTTTAATGCTGTGTGGGTATCTAAAGGAACTGAGACTTTTTTTAAACTGCTACAGAGATGAGTGATACAGCATTATTTAGCTGATCCACAGTATACCCAGTGATGACCAGAAAATAAGTTGACTGGCTGCATAATTTCTGCCCCTTTTGTCTTCTCACAAGATGTAAATGAATTTTACTGATGTTTTAGTGTGCATTTTACTATCTTTTCTAGGCTTTATTGAGATTGTTCAGTGTTTTCAGGAGACAGCTATGCAAATGTCAGCTGCTAGTACCTGATTCCTTCAGACTGAAATTTAAAATATGCCCATGAAAGTTTTCATAACCTAAGCCTGTAATACTGAGAGCCTAGAATATGTGCTTGCTGGTACCACATGCAAAGGAAGTGTGACTAAGAAACCTGTTATTAGCAGCTTGTATTTTGTTTGTGCAGTGACATCTAAGGGACTTGCTAAGCAACTTATTTTCCCTTGCTGTAAAGGAAGATTTCTTACTGCAGCAAGAGGCAAATCTGTTCTTCAGATCTTAGCCTGTGCCGTATTGTCTGGATGAGGAGAAACCTGCGGAGTAGAAATAGTTTTGTTTCTGAGCCATGGAAACTTCAGCAGCTGGAAACCTCCTTTGACCCACATGTCCTTTCCCTGCAATAGCACCACTCCTCTGATCCTGTGTTTGGAGGAGATTATGTAGCTGTGTGTCTTAATGCAGGAAGTATCTGGAAGATGGGCTCACCTCTGCATCCAGGTGCGGGATGTTGAGGAGGAGTTGTGGTACATGCATCTTTTTCACTGCCACATGGTAGCAGTGGTAATGTTTAGAATTAGCTTCTGCACATGATTCCTAGGGACTTCAGAGGGCAGAAAGCTGCCCTTAGAGCTCCCAGCACTTTTCATCTTCAAAGGGCATTATAATCATTAATCCATTAATTAGGCATTCTCCCCTTCCATCCTGCTAACTAGGTTTATTAAGCTGAATTTATTTATCTTTGGGCAACTTCTACAAGCAATTGAATGAATAATTTTCCTAATAACTTTAGGAGCAAAGACATGAAAAGGAACAGGGATGATGAGAACAGGAGACCATGGCAAATAAAACTGTGCTGTGAGAGGAACAATTTGATTCTAGGTTTAACTCCACCTACCCCTGCAATTCCCAGCTGACAGCTGTGCAGCCTTTCTTGCTTCTGTCTTCCCTAACCTACATGGAATTGCACATCTATGTAACATTTATGCTAGCACACACAAATGCAAAAAAATAAGGAGGTCATGGGTGACTGGGATCTGCAAAAAAGAAGAACATGAAAATAGCTTGCAATTACAAGGTGAAGAAAGCCTATGTGAATGTTTGACTTTTACGCTTGTATCTTAGGTGTTTTTATGAGAACTTGTATAGTCTAGTCTTTCACACTGTAATCTAGTGTTTCACAGTGAGTGAGCTGCAGAGATGGAGGAAGGTCACGAAAGACTGTCAGGGAGTTTAAGGTGCTGAAAACTGTAATCTAAAGCAAATGAAATCCTCTGTTCCTTCTCCATCTTTATCCTTCAAGCATTGTTGCTCATGCCCTTAATCACACACAAATACATGATGTGTGGTTGCTATTATACACATGCAGTTTTGCTCATACTCTCACAGTAAATGTTGGTAAAAGATTTTCTTTGAAAAAGTGCATGCTCCTGAAAAGGTTTAAAGACTCGGTGGCTTGGTGGCTGGGACGGTGCACTGTGAATTTAGTGATTTTTTTGCAGTGCTCTGCCATTTGCCAAGTGATTTCACCTCTGTCTTCTTCCTGTCTTGTTTATTTAGATTCATAAGCTTAAGACCGAGGGGGACTACTACATCATCTTGCCAGACCTCTTGTGTATCACATCACAGTCGATTGAGCTTGATATAGTTACTGCTGTAGTGAACCCAATAACCTGTGGGTGGTTGCAACATATCTTCCATGAAGCCAAATTTTTGACATTAAGCTCTTCAGGGCAGGAGTTGTGTTCTATCCATGCTTTAATTAGAGATTCTCAGCAGTCCTATTAAACCAGTATCAACACCAAGAAAAATAACACCAAGGGTACAACCAATAATGTTAATTATAATAAAATCTATTAATATTTTATTCGTTGTTTGTTAGGTTGATTGTGTTGTTTTGAATTTTCTTTTTAACTGTGAATCCAGCCACTGTACATGAACTGTAGC
Organism: Nicator chloris; assembly: GCA_013400495.1. Lineage (NCBI taxonomy): Eukaryota > Metazoa > Chordata > Aves > Passeriformes > Pycnonotidae > Nicator > Nicator chloris. Next base: position 67,217 of record WAAE01024868.1, read on the forward strand.
TTTCAGAAAGGAGACTAAGAGGTGGCTTTTCAATTCTGGTATGCAAATGCTTCTGCAGAGCAGCAGACCAGGTGTTGGAAGGGCTCTTTAACGTAGTGGAGGAGGTTGTAAAAAGCCCCCAAAGCAGCATAGCCAGGAGCTGCTCTCCAGCAATGCAGACTGTGAGTAAGTTGACCTCCATACAGTAGTAAGCGAGTAAAATATTACTGCTGATGGCATGCAGGATAAATGCTCTGAATCTCAAATGTGGGTTTTAATAAACATGGGGAATCACCCCCATTCTTCTATCTCTTAATTCCCAATTTAGGGATCAAGTAGTCTGCCTGTGCCATTTGGATAGAAAGTGGCTGGCCAAGTGAAGCAAGTTGGGTTTTTTTGTAAGAATTCTTTCAGCTAATGTGGATTTGACACTCCCACAGCTTTGCTCAAACTCTGTCAGACCAAGGAGATGTTTGTCAGCATCCTCTTTTACTGGAAGAGCTAACCTAGTCTGAAATCTTGAAGGAATAAAACCTTGACTTAAAATAGAAGTGTTTGTGACAGGACAGGGTGATGGGAATGGAAGGATCCGTCCTAACCACCTGCCTGGCTGTCAGAGGAGCTCATCTCTTCCCCTTGCTGCCTTTGGCTGTCTAGAATTTGCCATGGGCTGCAGGCAGGCTGTGAAGGGACCGGGTGAGATGAACATGTGCACTGAGAAGTGACCGGAGTTTATTTGTTGTGACAGGAATGGTGCCCCCCTCCACCACCGGCAATCGCTTCCTACAGCCCTGGGATGGAGAGGCTTCTGGTTTAACCAAAGCAGTGCAGGGCTGTATCAATCTCTCTGCACCCTCTTGGAGGTTACTTTCCCCATGGCAGCATCACTGGAGCAAAGTTGTGGTCTTGCCTCAGACCCTGCAGCTCCAAGCCTGATCTATTACCCCAAACCCCTGGAGAGGATGGTTAGAAATAAAATGCTGAGATGCAGAGAAGCTAACACACTTCTGCTCTCTCTGTCCCTACTGTGAGACTGTGGGAGAGTGGTCTTTGGCACACAGGCAGGAAAACACAGCTGGTGAAACTCAAGGTAGTACCTGAAGGAGATGCATCTGGGTCAAGGCAACCAACAAGAGTTGCCTCTGAAATCCCAGGGCGCTGCTGGTCCTGCATACTTCGGCTGCAGCTCAGCCCTGTCACATCTCCCACTCTGCCCAGCAGTCTGTATGTGCTGCAGATGGAGGCACTCACAACACCAGCAGGCAAACTAGCTCTTGGCTGTTTTCTCACAGATGCCAAAGCTCAAAAGTGAAGCTCCAATCCTGGCCACTAATTGCCTTGGGGGTGCTGTCTTCCCTTTAGCTCTCATTACCCTGGCACCTCAGGGGCTGCCATCACAAACACTTTGTTTAAAGCTGGCCAAAGGACAGCCAGATGTACTGCAGTTATTTACACCTTTGGTGGCAAAACAGACATGCCTTGGCTTTAAAGCCTTGCCTTGGGCTTCACACAAGAATGGATTCTCTTTCTTAGAGCAACATGGGAGTTTCTCTGCAGCAAAAGAGAAATAAGGGAGTGAAACTGGACCAGAGCAAAATAAAGTTTATGATTGCAGGGCTTGTAATGCAGTTTCCCCTCTGTAGCTAGAACTGTGTTTTAAGCCTTGTTCAGTGAATGAGATAAGCCACAAAGGCTTCATTACTTCAAGGTTCAGTGATAACAGCCCCATTGTCTAGGAACCAGACAGCTTGGGAGTCCATCCTTTTGGGACAATTTTAAAAGGAAACATTCACAAGTTCAGATGCAGGTCTGCTTCAGGATTTTGTTTCAGAGCTAGTAGGAAATGTTAAAGTCAAAACCTCCCTGGAAGAAATCACCAGTTCAACTCAGTTCAAAGCAAGGTCTGCCCTGCTGTTTCTATTCATAGTACTTCAAGAATGTGTTTATTTTGTTTTTTCAAAGACAGCTGGGATGGGAATTTCAGTATGGAATGGGAAAGGTTAAGGCTAAAAAGCTAAAACAAAAAAGCTCTGCCATGGCAGCCCTGTCTTCCCTTTCTTTTGGAGCCAGTGCAGTCTGCAGGTGAGCAAGGCCACAGAGAGCCTAATTTCTTGCAGCTGACAGATGATAGCCGGAGCGGTGGGCTTCCAGAGCTTTGAAAAGCAGCTCTTGAAGACTGTGTGGCATATGTTACAGTACGGGTGGTTGCATTCTCCTTGCCTTGGATTCCCACAGGATGTGGCACTTTTCCCTCTCAAGGTGTTTAGCGCGCGAGGGGAGCCCTACCCAACCGTGGCTGCGTAAGCTGGGACGTGGCCTGTGCTCCTTGTGCCTTTATTAAAGGTAATGTCTTCCACTGCTCTCTGACCGAGCAAAGGTTGAGGTGGCTCTGTGCTCAGCTCTTGTGGATAGCTACGCTCATGAGCCTTCATCTTGCCCAGGTGCTGATCTTCAGTCCTGGGCAGGGTCATCCCTGTCAGGCAGTTTGTCCTCCTTCCTAAGTGCCATGTCCCAGCATCTGCAGTATTTCACCTCTTCGTGCACTTCCTCTGTTTGCACAGTGATTACAGAAATAATTTTTGCCTGCTCTACAGCATTCCTTAGGATCCAGAAATGCGGGTTCTTATTGTGATTGTTAAATAAAAGCGAAGCTGCGGCTCAGTACTGAGGGTGAAACATTCCCCCAGCCAGATGTCATAAGTATGTCCATAACTCTCAGGCTTCTGAGAGCTTAAATTGGTCTGAGAAATGAATGTGGTGTGTAAGGCAACTTGAGGTAAAAGGCAGCCTCTAGAGCAAACTTCTGAGCAGCTTCACGTGCTCGAAATGTTTCTAGCTTTTGAAACTCTTTTTTTCAATGTGCACCTTCCGAAATGCCATCTTGTTCCCCAGTTCTGCAGACAAAAACTTCTGGGGGTCTTCTGCAACAGTATGAAAATTATAAGCCCTGCCATTTGCCAGTCTGATGATGGGCCATCTGCATTAAGCCATGCTACGGTGTTCATCCTTTAGCTCCTCCTGTCTTGGGTTGGGTATTTTCACAGCTAAGAGTTGATCAGATGTGCTCATCCGCATTTTGTGAGCCAAGGAAGGATTCTCAACATCTGCAAGAACTCTGCCCTGCCCTTACGGGGAGGGTGGGGAACCCCAACACTTTGTAACCATATGGTTTTGGCTAATTTCTGGCTTTAATCATTTCCTCTTGGCAGAGGACTATCCAGCTCTTTGTGCTCTCTACCAGAAACTGACTCATGGAAATGGAGTTTTCCCTCGATGCATTGTGAGAGTGAATAACTATGTGTATTTGAAGAAGCTAGTGAGCTAATGTGCAGGTAATGAAGACTTCTAAATGTGGGGGGAAACCCCATATATGGCTATTTTAAATTAAGCTTCTCATTTTATGCATCAGCCATTTGGAAATTCATTTATTCTAAACTAGAGATTTGTCTCCCTCATTGCTCATGAACTGTAAACACGGTGACCTGAATGTTGTTGCTTTGCAGAGGTAAGTGACAGCAGGGAGTGGATCGAGTTGATCAGATAACATTGAGATAAGCCTGATATGAAATCCAAACCTTAGTCTTGCTGTCAGCTCTGTGCAGATCTTGTGCCCTCTGTTAGAATATCATGGCCTTAGGCATCATCATTACCTAGGCTTGAGTTTGGGATTTGTGGATCTAAAAGCACAACCTGCTATAAGCTGGAGGCTCAGGCAGGCGAGTGCACTGTGACCAAACCTGAGGTAAAGCATGTTTACACAAGCCACAATGAAAAAGATTTAAGCAAATACAATTTTATCTCACTTTTGTGATGGGCTCAGTGTGCGTGCAGTCTGCCGCTGCAGCTTGGCTGATAAGCAGTGTCTTCCTGAGCTGTAGCAACTAATCAAGTGTCTGAACTGTGAGTGGAGGGCACATCGTTGTCCCCGTAAGACTGAACTGTCTCAGTGGTAATTGACATCTGTCATAAGGAGACAGAGCTGCAGTGGGCAGAGGTTCAGAATGTTTGCCAGAAGTCCAGTTGTTTACAGTGGGAATCCAGGCATTTGTGTATCAAGGGGTCTCACAGATGGATGTCTCTGTTACATCAGAAGTGTCTTGGCAGACCAAGCTCTTTAGATTAGGTGGTGTGTCACCTATTCTGTCAAAAGTTGGGAGTTTTTGCATGCTGTTTGTTTTCTGTCACAGGATTCACCACTCCAAAACCAGGCCTTTCTAAGTATCCTCAGGAAATTATTTCCTACTTTAGGTAGGAATCTCCTTTAAAAATTATTGTCATGAGAAATTTCGTTTGATCGCAAGCCTGAGTTCATTGGTTCAATTGTATCCTCTCATTTCTGGATAGAAGGAACAATGGCAGGAGAAGTAGTATTTCTTGCATCAAAGTTTGGAGGCATGGATCACCCTTGGCCCCCGCTGTGGAGGAGTTGTGGATGGACAGTCTTTGAAGCAGTGATGCCTTTCCCTTACAAGCAGGAAATCTGCTACCTTTTAGATGTGTCATTTGTTGACCTCCTGACTGATCTTTGATATTTTTATTTTGAGACACATCCCAGTGTACCAGATGCATGCGCAGCTACAGCCCTAGAAGATTATCTGTATGCTGTTGCACGTGGACGGGCTGTGCCCAAGGCTAAATCCCGTAGTTGCTGACAAGCAGGTGATGTGCAGGGAGAAAATGGGGAGTACAGGGGGTGTTTGTTTGGCTCCTAAGGCTGAAGAAATGGTGATCTGTGCTCGGGAACAAAGACAATTTGCATTTGGAGTTCTCTGGGCTGCATTGCTGGCAACAATGGTGGATGTTCATGTGTAGCACTAAACCCCTGCACGGCCAGGGCTGAATGGCCGCCTTTGTTCGGGGCTGGGGCAGCAGGAGCCCTGCAGTCTGGACTGAAACTCTGTGTCACAGAGTGTGGCCATGGCTGGGAGGTGGGGAGAGAGAAACTGAGTGCTGGTAAAGCCTACCCCATCTCTCCTCCTGTCCAGGGGAGGTGTTCAGCAGCCCTGGGATGCCCTAAAGAGAAAACAGCACCGTCCTCCAGTGGCTGCCCTGTGGGGTTGAGGTCAGCGCCTGTCTGTGCTGGTGTTCACTTCTGCTCTGCACTGAGAAGGGGAGAAGGGGTTGGCTACAGCTCTTGCCAGAGAACTATGGCCAGGGGTCATTCAGGAGTGAGCAAGGGCATGCACAAGGTGCATCCTGCTCCTGCAGGTACTTGAGCTCTACTCAAGCGATTGAGGAGTCCTAAATCTAACCTGCCTGGGATATGGTCTCCTCCCTAGATGAAGCCTTCAGAAGGTGGTGAAGGATGGTATGGGTGGAGATGGAATGTCAAGTGTGGTGCAGAGACTTGTTCCTCTAGCAGACACCTGAGTTCAGCCAGGTGTTAAGTGGTGGATGCCATCCCAAACTTTGTTAGGGCAGGCTTGGCTCAGCTTTAGCAGGCAGTTAACCTGTCATGCAGCTTGGAAAGCCCCTCCCCAGGGACTCCAGGCAGCCCTGGACTGTGAAAAGCATATCCCCTCAGACTGGTGGCTAGCAGCCGCAGAACACGCTGTATCCATCAGCAGTGTTCTCTTCCCCACAGCCGCAGAAGTCCTCACTCACTGCGGTAGCTGACTGTCTGATACAAGTACCCAGCTGGTGGGAGTTTGTCTGAGACCACCACCAGGCAGCAGGTGAGAGTCTTCTGGTTTCTTACCAGAAGTGATTTAAAGTCTACCATTTTCTGCAGTAGGTGGGAGGAAAGTGTGGGATGTAGGATCCTGTTCTTTAGCTCCACAGAGAAATGATGTTTGGCTTGGGGATTGACCGTGCAAAACTCTGACTTAGAACCCTGAGCTTCTCCTGCCTCACCTACCCCATTGTACAGCGCTCACCATGCCAGCTGAGTAAGACATAGTGTTAATTGCTCTGTGTGCTCCTAAGCTTCTTTCCGTGGCTTTCAGGAAGCTGATTAAAAGAGTGAAAGTAAAGTGGGGATTAATGGGATCCTGTTGGAGGCTTGGGGGAAAAAAAAAGGAAATTCCTTGGAGGGGAAAAAGAGGGATTTGAACAGCTGACAGCAAGCCTCTGCAAACAAACCGGGAGAGTTAGGCAGCAGATGGACTAACACTCTCTGGGCTGGTGCCAATGCATCAGATTGATTTTAAAGATGAAGCACCCACTGCCTGGGAAAGCAAGCCCTCCGAGTAGGAGCTCTTCCTGGCAGCTGTTCAAACACTAGCTGCTTTACAGTTCACTTTCAGTGCACCAAGAGGCAGTGAGAAGCACTGGGGACTTGGGATATGAAATATGACCAGTGGGAACTATGGACCAATAGTGTAGGGAGGATTGCATGGAAAATAATGTCCAGTTGCTCAGAAATGCATAGCGTGCAATTAAAGAACCAGGAGAGATCAAAGGGCCATCAAGTCTAACTCTGTGCCTCCCAGCATGGTGAGTGCTAAATCTTTCAAGCAAAGGTGAAGACTTCTCTGGAGTTCAGTTCCAGAGGGGAATTGTTTTGCTGGGCCTCAGCTGTAGACCTTGCAGTAGATCAGCTTATGTCATGAGGTACGACTGCTGTCCTAACTAGCTGTGTTACCAACATCTCCCCTGATGTGTCTGAATTGAACTCACAGGGTACCTTGGTGATGGGCTTGGATAGGTACAAATGCCTCCCTCTCCCACACCATTCTTTTCCTTCTACAGAAATGATATGAGCCAGAGTACTTTATTTTTCCCTCCTGCCTTTTTCTCAAAATTAAATAAAAACCTTCCTGTTCGTGAAAAAACCTACTGAATAATAAAACATGTGAAGACTCTTAGGTAAAATAAGCATTTTCACAGCAGTTCATTCCATCAGATTATATATTACATGTATGTAATATAGCCCAATGGTCCACTTAATTTATGAAGGTTGTTCCATGGTTCTCCCTCTTAATTTCCCATTATGTATTATTTGATTCTCTTTCAAGTCTGCCATACACTGTTTTTATGGTATGCATGACAAGGAGACACAATCTCAGACCCTGTGCTAGTGCCAGCTTCCACATCTTGAATTGCCCCTTGAACATAAGCCTATACAAAAGTTAATCAGTTTTTAGGCTGATTGTACAACATGTGCAGTTGTGATTAGAGACTATATTTAAGACTTGGCTGCCAAAAAGACTTCAGCAATGACAAGCTTACAAGTATTTCAGCAAAAGGCTGACACAAATGTGGGGCGGGCTGGGAGTGCCACACAATTTATACTCTGCCCCGAGGAAATGCCACCCCCCACCCTGGCACAGCACCTTCCTCCGCCTCTGTCGGTGTTGCAGCAAAGGGTACTTGTGTTTGTCATCCTGCCTCCTCCTCCATCCCAGCGTTTCTGATGCAATAGGACCAGAGTGAGAAAACAAGTATGATGCAGCAGGCCTGGCAAAGCACAGCTGTGGCAAAAGGAAAAAGTGCTTGGGGGCTGGCAGCAGGTCTGATATCAGGGATTTCAGAGGCACAGAGATGTAGAAAGGTAAAGAGAGAGCAGCATCAGCTGCTAATTCCCCTTGATGAAGAGTTCCCTGTTCCCCTCACTGTGCTGCACGTTGCTTGCAGCCGGAGTAATTTGGAGAAAACCAATATCCAGCTGTCGCTCAGAGGTCGGGTGGGTTGAGTCTTGATGTGCGCGGTAGCGTGTCTTGACTTTCGAGTAGGGTCTTGCCGAAGCGAGAGAACCTGATCGGAGAGGATTTGCAGTCAGGTTTTCAGCTGTAAGTTAAGACAAACTCATATCTGTTCTCTTGGCTGACAACCGTGAGCCTGGGAGCTGGTGACTTGGCCTTTCACTGCCAGGGTGTTTGTTCAGATGTTCTCCACACAAATAGCGTGACAGGGGCTGACAGGCTCTGCCAGCTGCCTGGGCATTTATGACATTGTGTAAAATAGACGTGGTGCTCCCTAGAAAGCCAGCAGGAATTTGGCACAAGTACCACCAGGCTCTGATGAATATCACATAAGCATTCACTAAATGGGCATATATCAAGATTTATCCAGTTGAATGAGAGGTTTGAGGACTCCCAAAATGGCATCCCATCAACCAAAGCTCTCTCAGTCTGCTTTGCTACAAGACTATTGATAAATATTAAAATAAAAGTTAATTCCCCCAGTAGAATCTTCTGTTGTAACCTGCCAGTTTTACACCCCTGACTTCAGTGCAGTACCACTGGCATGGAGCTGTGACATTTTAATGGTGAATCCAGTCCTGCATTTGCTTTAGGAAACTAATTGAATGGATTTCTAGAAGTGGAAATGTCATAGTAACTGCTGGGAAATGTATCAGGTAAACAGGTAAGAAATGACAGGTTTCATGACTGATAGCCAGGCACGTTAAAGATGTGGATATTTACTTGGCAGGGATTGTTACTAGAACAAAGCATTTTATGTTTAATGGAAAATAAATGCAAACATAATATTATTTTGTTTTGCTTTCTCCTCTCCCAGACACTGAGGACACTTGATTTCAAATGCTGCCTTCCTGCTCAGAGAACAGAAATGTTTTCTGGACAGACCCTGAGGCTGGTAACACCAATGTCAGCCTGGAATCGTGCCTCAGTGCGGTCCACGGAGTTTCTTTGCATTTACACCAGCACTGTAGATGAGCTTCTGGCTCACGAAAGCAATCAAAGCTAATCGATGTGGCTAGAATTTGAAATTTCAGATGCTTCTGTTGAATGGTTCGTGAGCAATCTACAGGCTAGGAGTTATTTGCGGAAAGTATCCAGCAGTTAATTTCGAATCCCATATACGTTTGAGATGTTCATAAGCTACTTGCAGACAATTTGCAAACAGAAAAAGAGGATAAAACTCATCAAAATAAATGATCTGCCATGAATTATTCATTTGGTTCCCATCAGTCATGCCAAAGCTCTCCCTTGTTGTTAGTTTCTGCAAAGAGATCAGGGATTGAATTTAGCTTAGAGACAGAAGCGTGCGTTCACCCCTAGAGGTGCTTCGGCAGAGCAGACCTGCGGCGTGCAGGTGATGAGAATAAGAAAGCTTCTGTGGCACATGACATTCCATTCTGTGGATAAACAGCAGCTTTTAGCCAGCAGGGCTGTCGAGCAGGCTGCTTCCACAAGGACTGTTTTTAGACAGAGAACCCCAGCTACCAAAACAAACCCTGAACTTGAAGGGGAGAAGAAAAGGGAGAGCTGGGGTTGTCTGATGTTAACAGGAAAGATGTGTTTCAGCCCATTCTACCAGCAGGCTGAGCGTAGCTTTGCCTTTTAATGTGGGAGGGAAGAGTATGGGTGAAGTCTGGATCACTGAGAAGCAAAAGCAGGTATCACCTCGCCTGAGAATGTATCAGGCACCATTGTGGCTTCCTTCCCTGCACATGTAATTGATTTATAGTCATGGGCCCTCTCCCTTAACAAGGAGAAAACAGACAGAGGAACTAAGTGGGGTCTGTGCAACATCTTGGAGACAGTGGGAAGGCTCTGTCCCCCTATATCCAGATACAGGTTTTTTTGGGGGGGGAAAAAAGGCAGATAATTAAAAGGAAAGGGCCTCATTCACTGCTGTTTTGCATGGATCGACAGCAGAAAAATATAGCTGACACCAACTGCATTTTGATAAATGGCATTTTCATAGCACAAGTAAGGGCACTAAAAGTAAATTACCTGTCTTATGTTAAAAAAAAAAGAAAAAAAAATTGAGTTTAATTCGAAAACAATACGTGTAGCAACATAAACCCTCAGCAGGCCCTCATATGAGGCTCTTATAGCCTGGGTTTAGTTGCAGCATGGACGTATTATTCTTGTTCTTTCAATAAAGGCATTGGCATGCTGCATGCACAGCAACAAGCCAGACTCAACTCTCCAAAGCCTCAGACCAGTGCCTGAGGTGCTAGGTTACAGCTTTTACTCTTCAGAAAATGGAAATAAATAGGGCATAATAGAGTTTAGGGAGCCGAAATGTCACGTAGCTGGAAGAGGGCGTCTAGCAGCACAACTGATAAGAACGTCTGTTGAAGCACTCTCTGCACTTCAATTTACATCTTACACTTTGCTGCGAGCCCTTTCCTTGAGAACCACTTGGCAACATTTAATTTAATAGACAAGTGTACCTGTCATCTTTGGCCTGTTGCTACTGATGCTGGTATAGCACAGACAGCTTGCTGGGGGTGAGTGGGAGAGGCTGGTCTCCCAGTCTGGGAGAGCTGGGGCTGCTGGCAGCTGGCTACCTGCCTCCCAGAGCATGCATGGCTTCTCATTTCAGTCCTGGTTTGGAAAGGAAGGTCTTGTATGCCTCCAGGAAAGGACGGCAAGGGTCTCAAAGAAAGGTCATGTGGAAGAAGTATTGATTTAATTTTTTAATAATCTTGCCTTCTTTGCAGCACGTTAGAAACAGGCTCATACAGCCAGGGAGTTGCACTGGAGTTCATTTCCCTTTTATTTTAAGCTTTTACTTCAGTCTATTTGACCTGAAAATTAATCCTCATCTACCACAAACAGAGTAACATGTTTCTAGAGTGTATTATGTACATACAGTTTCAAGATCTTAACAATTTCTTGTCACCTGTCTAAGGCAAGTTAAGGGGAGGGCTCAACAGGGTGCTGGTGCCTGTCCTGCCACCCCTTTCCAGAAAGGCTCCCTGGCCCCAGAGGCCAGGTGCAGGTGGTGGTTTGGCTGAGAAAGCAGCAGCCAGAGAGAGAGAGAAGAGTAAATCCCATTACAGAGTTCATTCAACCAGGGATTCAACAGGGATTCAATTTTTAAAATTGCCAAAAACTGTACAGGAAGGGATTATTCAAGTCAGCATGGCTGAATGAAGACACGAGCCTGATTCATGTGGGGTAGATCTCCTGGCCTTGCAGATCTGTGACCTGAGTGGTGCTCCCTGGCCATGGCTGCCTGGACAATGTCCCCGGTGCCAAGATCTGGGTGATCACATTGCACCTTGTGGCAAAGGTGTGGGGGATGCTGAAGACTTGGTGATGCTAAATTGCTTTGCCATTAATGACACAGACTCTGTTACCTCAGTTACCTCATGTTTCATTTTAAATACATTTGCTTGCAGGCAGCAATTTCACAGTCTTACTTACATTGCCATAGAAACAATCTCTCTCATTCCTCTATTTGTTGTGCATTTTTGTTAAAGGCTCTTTCTTCTTCACTTATCCTCTCCATCTTTTCATTTGCCGATACTTTCTTCATTATGTCCTTCCAATTCCCTCACCTTCTAGCCTGCCATGCTGCAGCTAAGTGATTTTCTTGGTGAAGATACCCAGCTCACTGCCTCTGCCTCTATAGGTGTCAAAATCCACCGGTGATACGCCACACAGGTAAGGAAAGTGGACTAAGTGTGTCCAAGTGGACTTGTGCCCATGCCCATGAGGACAGGAGTAGGAAGTGGGAAGAAGTGTGATATTCTGGTGTCAGACCAGTTGCCCTTGACAGGAATGAAACCAATTTAAACTTCTGCTTTGTGACCAGAGAATGAGGCTGCCCATCAGATAAGGGGCTCTGGGACTCCAAGGGTTGTCTCACTTGGTTCATGTACACTGGGAAGGAGCACTGCTAAAACCTCTGTGCTCCACGTAATTATAAGAAGACAAAAATCTTTTTGGGTATGCTGATTAGACAGATTTTATTATGAATCACACTCCCCAGTGGATAGCATTTGATTGTTTGCTTCAGAAGAGAAAAGGAAGAAAAAAAGGAAAAGGAAGATGTTTAGGGCTTTTCTTGAGTTTTGCTAACACCCAGATTATACCTTGTGTCTCTCCTCCTCTTCACTTGTAGGCAGGAATTACCCAAGAAGAAATAAGAACTATTTATGAGAAAAAAAAAGAAAAAAACCCCAAATATATTCAGTGACTGATCACATAAAAACAAATACGTCTTTTTTTCCCCCCATTCCTCATGGGAGACTGCTCTATTGCTGGCAAAGAGACAGGCGACGCATCCAGAATCACCTTGCAAGTGCTGGGCAGGGCCAAGGACAGAGTGTCATCTCTTTGAACACAGGGGAGGGCTTTCTGTGCCAGGCTGGATGCTTCTGAGCTGCTGGAAAATCTCCCAGCACTGAGTCGTGTCACCAGCTGCAGAATTTGCCCCCTTGTCCAGCCTTTGCTGTGACATGCAGTGGGTGAGGGGATGGAGGTTGTTACCTGGGCTTCTGTGTTACCACTGCCTATTTTCCTTTCTTTTTTTGTTAGATTTTGTGTTTAAGAGCTTTACATTTACTCTTCAGTGATATCCCTTACTTAAATTCCTTTTCCTCAGAGATGCAGCCATTCTGTATGTCCAGGCAATGAAACTGTGACAAGTGGCTGGAGTATATAGCAAGAGCCATAAAATCCTGCTTGTCTTGCATGAGAAGACAAACAAAACCCAGAATTTCTTCTCCAAACAGGGCTTGAGAAGAACTAACAGCTGTAAGAGTGTTTGGTTTTAACATCAGGAAGACACACGCAGCACAGATTGAGTTCCTTCTTTCACTGGCCTTAGCAAATCCTTTACCAAATGCAGTGATGATGAGGTGGATGACAGGGGGAAAGCAGAGCAAGATTTAACTGGATTCTTCCCACCCTTCAAGGTGCTCAGGGTGTGCAAAGGGGAACATATTCAGGAGAGCTTTTGATTCTTGCTGGGCTACTCCTCATTTTTTCCCTTGGAAGCAGCCATGCACCAAAATCTGTTTATAGTACATAGTTATTAAGATCAAATGTAGCAGTAATAGCATGTGACAGTCTTCTCTTTTCTGAATCAATTTGTACCATATATGAGTCTTAGTTCTGTCAGATGAAGTGAACTGTGACAATGTCTATCCATCCATCAGGACAAATCAAGCTATTCATACATTTACTCTGAGAGCATCTTAGTGCATTTAACATTTTTTTCCTGTGGCAGAGTTTCCCAGTTTTGTAGTGCCAAACATAAGAACTGTGGGGTCACCAAGTCCTTCAAAATTAGCGAGAACTACATTGGCCATGTTGATGTCACCTAATCACTTGTATTTCCTCTATGTGTTCTCCTTCCAATATTGTTTTCTTCTTCACTTTTTTTTTTCTCTTAATTTCATATACAGGGAACTTCTTTCCTCATGTCACGTATGGATGTCATGCACAAACTCACAGCTGACGCATAAAGATGCTCCAAGTGCTGTTAGCTAATGGCAGCTATTAGTGCTGCTGGCTTGCTAGTGTGGAAAAGCCAGGGCTTTCAGAATAGAAATGCACACTTTTTCAGTCTGGTGATGTTGCTGTGCAAGTTCATTATTAGAACTGTGCTACTGCAGTGGGAAACTACTTAAAAGAGAGGCCCCAGAATTTTTGCGTGGAAGGTCTGAAACATGTATTAGTGCTAGGGCAGAACACCTTTGCCCTTCCAGGGAGAGGCAGGACCAACCATGGGCTGCTGTATCCAGTGTATTCCCAGCAGAACTTGTAATATGTAAAGATATGTCCAAAGGCAAAACTAAATTTCTCCCAAAGGTAAAAATTTCTCCCTTTTATAACTCCTTTTGAAGTAGCAGTTGCCCTAATCTGACTTCCAGGTGATTTTTTATGTATGAACATAATTTTTCTGCAAGGGAAGCTCATGGTGTTTATTCCATCACCCTGAATTCATAAGGCTCTTCAGAACCTCAGCTGCAGCTATTGATACTTTTCATTTACAAAATTATTTTTCTCCCTTATCCTCTCCAGAGACTTAATTAAACAAGAAGAAGCTATATGAAGGATCAATAACTGACTTGCAGCAAGTAATGCTTCCATGTGGCAGCACGGTGGCTGTCTGTGCTTTCTGGTACTCAGACCATTAGGGGAGCAACCTGACCCACTCTGACTCCATTTCCATTTGCACTGGGCTCTTCCACAGCACGCTGTCTTGTCAATAGGTTTATCAATATGGTGAACTAGAAATTCTTCCAGGTTTAGGCATCCTTCCCTACAATGAGCACAGCCGCACCCCGTAAGATGACTGCTGTTGTGTAGGACAGAGCGTTTTCCTGGTATCACACTGACCCCAAAATGCTAAGGGCTGTCTTTACTGAGCAGCCAAACAGGCTTGGCTGGACAGAACAGAGCACAATAAATCCCTTCAATGAGATCCCAAGTGGTGGGTGTCATGTTGCTGTTCAAGTCTTATGACAAAATTTTGTTTTCACACCACTTTAGGGCAGCTGTAGGGAGTTATTTCTCCTTCAGAGGTAAGCATGTTTTGGTAACAGAGTAAATGGATAGACCTTTTGCATCTCCATGCTGCAGAAGTGGCTTTGCTGGAGAGGGAAGAAATTACTTCAGTTTTTAGCTGAACATTTGTTATTTTTTAAGTAAGAGAGGTTCCACTGCTCAGGCCAAAGATGCTACGTGACACACAGCAATGATGCCTTCACCAACACAGACACTGCTGCCCTTGAAGGACCTAGCCATGTAACTAGAGACTGCTAAGTGAAGCCTCTCCTTCTCTGAGCAGACTTAGTGGGGCTGCCATGGACTTCATGGAAATAATGACTGGTCTGGGAAATAATGACTCTGGTCTTCTCTGGTCAGAGAAAACTGTGTGTGCTGTTAAGTACTGTGATGTGCCGAGAGAGATTGCAGGCTCCATCTCTTACTCGCACTTACTTAAAGTGTTCTCCTCTAACTAAGCAATAAGCTGTGGTAAATCACCCTCTTATATCCTGATGCTTTGGTTATAATGTTTCATTAAACAGCTCTAATTGAATGTCTGGAGAAGCTTATGTCTCCCACAAATCCTCCTCTGCTAATGGAAAAGTCATGTAAACAAGAATCACTTTATTACATCCATTGTTCCAATAATGCCCCTTCCAAATGGGAAAGACTTGAATCAGAGCAATTTAGTCCTTGTCTCAGTGTAGTTTCTCTTCTGGTCAGTTTTACTGGGAGGAGAAATAAAAGGCACACTGAAAACACGTCAGCGTGAGAAATGGCTGCGGCGTGCATGCTCCACGGTCTGGGGAAGCCATGTCGAATGGCATATTTAAAAACCATTTGCAGAGCACACATCGCCTCCCGGGGCTGACACAGCCACTGAACTTTCTGCCCCAGTGCCTGCTGCGCCAGAGCATGCTTGGTACGCTGGCAGCGCGGGGGTCGATCCATACCCCACAGCCATGCCAGGCAAACAGGGTCGGAATTGCCTCCCAGCAGTCGAGGCACTGTGGCATCCAGCGGGGTCGTTCCTAATTTGCCCTGACTTGTAAGTTGTTCCAGGCCTGTAGTTTGGGTCCATGTATTCAGGGACAGCCAAAGTTAACCCTGTAAGGTAAAAAATGTGGGATTTTGTCATTGCATGAAAGCTTGTAGAGAAGGTAATTTATGATCGCAAAAAAACTGTGTCCTCATTAAATTCCTTATTTCCTATAATTTCTGGTAGATTCTTGCAGTGGTTCTCCTCTGTTCCTAGCAATGGGCAAGGCCAGTTGGATCTTCCTGGGACTGGGGACACACTGGTGCACAGGTTTTGACCATACAGAACTCAAATCCTTTCTGATGACTTGTCTGAACTTTTCACAGCATAACTCTCAGGTCCCAGGTGAGGAAAGTCCTCCAGCCTAAGTGGTGCTGTTTCTCTGATGCTTTTATTCCAGCCTTTGCTTTAGGGTAGCCCTGGTAGCCCAACTTGCACCTCCAGTGGGGGATTCTTTATCACATCATCGTTAAAGCTACACTAGGACAGCAGGACCTGTGCCTGGACCAAGTGCACCAGTCCTTTATTACCTTGTAAAGAGAGGTTGAAAGGCTTCAGCAAGCATTACTCTCCCTTCAGTCATCTGAACTGTAAAACTTGCAGGCAAGTCCCTGGTGGGGCCTTGCACTCAGAGCTTTAAAACTCCATCCCCCACTCTTCTGTTTGGTTTTCTCAGTGACCTTGCATGAATCATTCAGCTACCTGGGTCCTCAAGTAACCTTACTGTAAAAGCAGCAACAGCATGACCCTGCAAAAATTGTGTCATGGCATCACAGCTGCATCCTACATGTGTCCCCTGTTTGCTATAGATCACTTGGCAAAACTTCCAAAAGACAGCGTGAGCACTCCTTTCCCTGTCTTTGATCATCGGGTGCTGTGTTGCATGGGATACTTTGAATTCTCTGGTCTATTTTGGGGGAGGAAGGAGGAAAATGAGATCAAGGCAGTTACTGAAGGCAAGTCAGGCTCAGACTATAACTGCTATGTTTAAAATATTTAATTCCACTGTATGAGTCACTATGACTTGGCTGCTATTGACCTGGGTAACCTGAGTCAATATTGCATAAAAGGCCCTCTCATTTTGTCACTATAAATAAAATCTGTGATTATTCATAGCGAATGCTAAGTTTCTATTACCATAAGCAGCCTTACAAGAGCATTATGCTCCAAGATGTGGCTGTGTCACTGCTTGTGGGTTATCTGGAGCTGCCTTCATGGGTGACCAGCTTGAAAGGGGCAGCGCTTCTACCCTCGAGCATTTCCGCCCCTGCCTGGCAGAAGGAGAAGCCTGCTTCCATCAAGAACAAAAACCACTGGAAAAATTGTGCAGTGATTGCAAAAACAAGAAAAGAGGCTGAGGGAGAAAAAGGGAAAGAAGCTAAACATAGGGAAAGGAAAAGAAAGAAAAGGAAGTTGTCTCCCCTTCCCTGCCTCCCTCAGGGCTAATTTTCATTATTAGCTGCTGTTTTATGGCACCATCCCCTCCCACTCCATGTGTTGTAATTGGGCTGGCACATGCTATGCACATCCTAAAGGGACCCGGTAATTATTTGTTGGATAACTGGAGAGCCTGTGCAGGGATGTGTTTGTGATGAGCCCTGTGGTGCCATCTGGCCATGCCTGTGACCAGTCCCATGCCAAACCCACTGGCGATCCCAGCCCATCCTACAGAGCCTTCTTCCTCCTCCAAGGGGTTTATAAAAGCTCAGTGGATAGCACCAGGTGCCTCTGAAGCAGCGTGAGTTGGCTGAGCTGCCTTGTTGTGCACCTGGGGGGCAGATTTCAGTGAGCCCAGCAGAGATGGGGGCTGTCACCTGTGTTGGTGGCTATGCAGAGCAGGCTCAGGATCAGCTCTAGCCAGTGGAGCATGGGGGTGAGTAAGGTTCTGTGCTATGAAATAGAGGGTGACACCTTGGACAAGGGAAGAGTAAAACAAAGGGATTGGTGTACTATTTGGATATGTTAGAGCTGTCCTTTCTAGTGTTGTATTCCTGTATTTATTGATGGTAAAGCACCATGGATGAAAAAGGCAATTAGACAGTGAAGTGTGGCCTCTTGATTTTGTCTGAGTTGTGGCACTGAAAGACAGTCCTTAATTGTCTCTGTGATTGCCAGGGGAACAGCACTAATCTGCTCCCTGCCCTCACCCTGGGAGACACGGGAGAGACTCCCCTGTCCTGCAAGAGGACCAGCTGAGAGCAGCCATGGGTAGAGAGATCTTTAGGGGTTAGGTTATGGTGCTTGCATTGCAGCTTTACCAGGGAGTCTGTCATGGAGACATTTTAATGTTGATCTATGCTTTAATAGTATTGAAATAGGAGAGTGACATCCTTCAGCACAAACTTGTGCCTCCCAACTGCATGCCCTACCCTGCATCAGGTCTTCTCCCAAACCCCAGTGCTGGTGCTGCAGATTGGTGTCCACCACCACATCTCACCCACCTTACCCTTTTGTCCCAGACAGCAGATGTCCCACTGACCCGCGGTGCCTTCCAACAGCAGCCTTCTGTCTGCAGCTGACTCTGTTTTCTGGATAAATCACTCTATCAGATACCTCGGCTGCTCAACTTGATCTTCACACTAGGCCCTCACACAGATGGCAAAGTCTGTGGCAGGCAAAAAGGTCTTCCTCATTAATTACTTCACTCTTCAAGCCCTTCAGTGCAGACATCTCTATGTACAAACCAGGTAAGTAGATATTGTTGGCTTATTGTATGTCTGGGAAAATTGGGTCCATGGGGTGATCAGCATGGTTTAAATAGAAAGAGACAGATGTTAAATGACTTTCCTGGAACATGAAGGTGCTCACTGTCCCCAGAGTCCTTGGCTTAGATTCACTAGCAGAGACCATTTTTATAATAGATTGGCAGTGGGTTGCTTTTAAAAGATTTTCATGTTTGAATAGAAAGACTCACCTTAAAGAAAAACCTGACCATGTGTGTGTCATGACAAATACAAGCACAGAGGTTACAACTAAGCTGGAAAACGCTCAGTGAATAAATAACCTCCTGTTTTTTACCAGAGGTTTTGGAACTGGGACTAAAATATGGGATAGACCAGTCACTGCTTTTTCTCATCCATACAAGTTTTACTGTACATGCTAATTGTGACCAAAGTCATTATTTTTCCTGTATGCATTGGAAGCTATGTGAAGTTTTGAGGCCTGAGTAGCCAATGGAAATTTTCTGAGGCAATATGGCACCACTAAACAGGTAACTTTGCTGGAAGCTCAGATGCAGTTGGCATACCCCTCTGCTGCTTGCACAGTTCCAGATAAGCTCTGTTGAATTAGCCTCTTCCCCTGGATTGCTCATCTGCTATATTTCTAACTCACCTTTGGACTCAAATATTTTTACACCAAATACTCCACTGTACTCAGCAAGCATTTACACAGCACTTGCATGGTTGATACTCCAGTGTACACAGAGCCATAGGGGGACAGGTTTTCAAAAGTGTGTGTTGAGCATATTCTTAAAGATAGAAGAAATAGTATAAAATTGGGAGCAGTTTCAGGTTTGAGAGGGGCAGCAAGCCCATGGCAATGCTTAGACTGGAGGAGGAGAGTTTTGGAAGAGCAGGCTGCTGACCCCAGTACTTACAGGGTCTGACTGAGAGGTTTTCTCAAGGCAAGGCAGAATCACAGAACATCCTGTTGGAAGGCATCCCCAAAGTTTAACTCCTGGCCCAGCACAGGACACCCTGAGAATCACACCATGTTCCTGAGAGTATTGTCCAAATGCCTCTGGAACTCTGTCAGGCTGGTGCTGTGACCACTTCCCTGGGGAGCCTGTTTAGTGCCCAACCACCTTTTGGGGTGGAAACTTTAGGAACCTTTTTCTAATATCCAGCCTAAACTTCCCCTGACACAAGGTCAGGCCATTCCGGTGGGGCCTGTCCCTGGTCACCACAGAGAAGAGATCAGTGTCTGCCCCTCCTCGTCCCCTCACAAGGAAGTTGTAACTGCAGGGAGGTCTCCCCTCAGTCTCCTCTTCTCAGGGCTGAACAGATCAAGTGACCTCAGCTGCTTCTCAAGGCCCTTCATCATCTTTGTTGTCCTTTGGACACTCTCTAATGGCTTAATACCCTTCTTATATGGCAATCACCAAACAAGTGTCTGCTTTCCCTGTCTTGTGGAAAAGTGCCAGCACTTGAGCTGCTGTCCTAGGGACCTCTAAGGACTTTCTCAAAAAGATAGAAATGCTGTCTGAGATATCATACACAGCTGGAAAGACTTGTATAATATCTCAGCTGAAAACCCTCAAGTGTCCTATGTTGGCTGTTGTCATGCTCTGAATCAACAGTCCTTGACACCTGCTAACTTAAATGTTTCCACCAAATTATGCTTGCATTTGCATTAGTAAGCTGCAGCTAATGTTTTCTTCAAATTTTTTTCCTAGGAAGTTTTCTAGCAAACAGAAGCCCTATCAATAAGAAGGCATTTTTCCAAATGAAAATTAAAGGGTTTTTTCCCCCTTTCCCTTCTTACTTGATTTCTAATGGTTACTTTAGAAATACTCAATCTTGACAGAGAGACCAAAAGCAAACTCCATCCCTGAATAAACAAATTCATATTCTTGTGTGTGTACATCCCTATGTGCATATATATTCCTAAACACATAAAAAAAACAAGCAATGCATGGCATTGCTTGGAGTTATGTGGATGGTTTTGGATGCCTATTTTATTTACTGTACTTCTATTTGAGAGGAAAATTGGATTTGGGCCCATATATCTCTAGGGGTGCATTATTTGACTTTTAATCTACATCAGACTGTAACAAAGCACATCGCATATCACAGCTTCTGCTGCCTCTGATACAAATTCTGTATTTCAAGAATATTTATGCATATAGGATTATTTAGTTTGGTGGCAGAGGTGTTGCATTCTGCACTTTTTTTGTCTGAAGAGTATTAGCGGTGTTTACTGTTTGAATTGACTGTTCACATCGATTCCATTCTATGGAATGGGTGGATATATGTATGGACTGGTGAATAATCACAGTCCCCGGTAAACAACTGGTGGATAATGACAGTCCCCAGTAAACAAAAGGGTTAACTTTGCATGTCTTTTCCTCTGCTGGGGAAAGGCTGCCGGGGATGGAAAGAAGGCGAAATGGGGGCTCCCTCTCCATTTTTGAGGAAGGGATGAGACCCAGCAAGGAGGGGATCCCAGGTGGTTTGCTCCTGACTGTTGCTAGTTTCTGCTATGACACGAATGAGAGGAAGGACAATAAAATCTGCTTTGCATGATTTATTATGTATTTTTATATCTGCACTGGACCAGTCAGATTTCAACAAGGACTTGTCTAAAACTTCTCTATTCAACCGTGTTATTTTTTCCACTTCTCTTGTCTCCCTAAGCCCAGCACCTGTAAATACTTTGGCCCATCCTGGACTTGAAAAGGAAGATCAGCAGTGCTGAGCTCTCTCAAATTCCCTTGAGGGCAGCTTTTTCTCCCCTGTGCCCTAGACAGTCCTGTCAGCTGCTGTGCTCCAGTGACAAGATGGCTGCATTTCACAGCAAACGAGATGCTTTATTAGCGTGCGGCTGTAAAATACTTTGAAACTCTAGTAGATGAATAATGTTGTATCATAAATATAAAATGAATATTGGTTTACGGTTCCTGAAATATTAATTTGTGCATGGAGTCACTCTTGGAATGTTTTTTTTTTACTAAATGTAAAGTTCTTTTTGAGTTCTGAACGTCCTTGCTTTGGTTTTTATTATTAATATTCCCTCCAGGAGACACTGACTTTCACTTCCCCTAGACATGCTGACTCCTGCCTGCCAGAGTGATTCAGCAGCTTGCCACTCACTTTTACAGAAGGAAAGTTTCTCCTGGCTCCTTTCACTGGCTTGGTGTGACATTGGCTGCAACCGAGGGACATATTAGTGTGTCTGGTTGACTCTTCACACTGACTTGCTGCTGAGCAGCTGGGCAGCTCTGAGCTCTCTGTCGAGCTTGTAGCTCTGTCCCTTATACAGGGAAGAAGATCCCCATGGGGAGCATCGGGGCTCTCTGCCTCACAGCTTTCCCTTTTCAAGCCAGGATCATGTTAAATATCCAAAAGGTTATCTATAATTGAGGCTGGCTGCTGACTATCTGTCACAGTCATCCAGGTCCATAGAGGAAATTCTACAGAAAAGTGCTGCTCATTTGTTTAACTGCAACAAACACCCATAAAAATTGCAAAGGATAGGGGGTGATTAACATTGTCGTTTCTTTCTTTCTTTCTCATGCAAAAGGTGGGGGTAGGCCATGGTTTTTAATGGAACCCAAGGAGAGGAGACTCATATTGCAATATTTAATTGCATTTTTGTTTTCTTAATAAAGTGTTAAATACCTGTCAGAGCTCATAAACATCAAGGCTAACATAAACCAAACGAGAGACATAGATGTATATACCTGTGTGCAAACCACCTGACTGGTATGTCTTGTTTTATTAGAGCATGGTATATGAAGCTAAATTATGTGGGGCTTATGGATCTTTAAATTACATGTTTTTATCGATCTCTTGTCACTCTTAAAAATATATTACAGAGGAAAAGAATGCAGTCTTTGATACTGAAAAAGAAATTCGACCCATTAAAGATCTGAGAAACTATAATTCAATGTGTGGGTCTAACAAAAATGTAAAACACTTGGTTGTAGCTAATTAGTTTTAAAAATTCCATGTCACATGCCTTTAGAGACCAGATCAGGAATCAGTGTTGTAGTCATTCATGGGACATCTTTCCTGGTTGCTCTGAGGTACACATTTTGAAGCAGACACCTTTGCACAAAATTTTCATATCCCCCAAATCACCCAGTGATCTTCTTTGTCCCCTTATCCTCTGACAGACCTGGGAAACAGGGTCCTGGGCTTTGAAAGCCAGGTTTCCACAGCAGCATCATTTCTGCAAACCTGGCTTCTGTCTGGGCCCCAAACTGGGGGAATAAGATTCACCAGTGTGATCTTCTGTGCTTGGACATGGCTCAATTTTGTATGTGGAGACCCAGACAGGCGGTGCTGTGGGAAGAGCTTGGGCATGAGGGGCTGGGGTCTGGCTTGCCCCCTTGCAGTACCCACCATCAGAGTGGGAATAAACCTTGTCAGCACGGGATGAAGTGCTGATGGTGAGGCTGAGGATACTGTGGTTTGTCTTACCTGGTGGAGAGGAGGTGGGGTGGAGGAGCAGGGTGGTTTTGGTGCTGCTCCTCCACGCTGGGTGAGCCTGATTTGACTGGTGGCTGTGGAGTGCCTGTAGCTCATTGCCTTGGGTGAGTTGCTGAGTGATTCAGAACAACCATTTTTATATCTTTTGAGAAATGAGTCTGTTTCCCTAGTGGCCTCTTGTCACTGCTGGAATTCAGCTGCTAGCTCCAAAATGGACATCTTCTTTAATATTGTTTGATCTCATAACACAAAACACATCAGATAGACCTGAACATAACCTTAACAGCTTTTCTTCTTACAGTGGAGAAATCTCATCATTTAACCTGTCTCTGAACCCATATTTTTGTACTCAAATAAAGACCAATATTAAATATGTACTCATAGCCCATAACTTGTTTCTGGTACTCAGCTACTAAAAATTCAGCCATGGCCCTCATAAATTGTTACTAGTGTTTGAAGTTGCTTTTTTGCCTTATCTGCAGGAAGCACCTGCACTACTGCATTTACCAAGAGCAAGAGTATTTCTTCTGTTTCTGCAGAGACATTTAAAAAAGGAGACTTGGCCAGTTCATATGCTACTGAAGGTATCAGCAGAATTTCAATAGGTGAGATAAACAGTAATGAAAGGAAAAATAAAACTAGTTTTGTGGGTAGTTTTGAAGCTGAGGACTGGGCTTCTGGGTTTTAGGGCATTTTCAGATGAACTTGCCTGTCTGACACCTGGATTTCACTCTCCTACAACTTTAAGAGGAGGAAAGGTGTGCATTTGTCTTGAGCAGCAAGTCTGCTTTGAAAGTTCATTGAAATTCAAAAATCCCATTTTCCAGCAGCCATCCCCTGGCGCTTTACAATTCATGCCTCTAAAAGGGATTGCTTGTAAGAAACTGAACTATGGGAGCATAATGCAGATTTTAGAAATGTTGTCACGAGTGTTTCATAGAAAGTTTGCTATCACTTTGGTTCTGCTCTCAAGGAGGTCTCTGATCTGAGTGAGCATAGTGTCCTCCAGGCACACGGTTTCCTCTTTCAGCTTCCCCTGCAGTCCCCTCCAAGGTGCCTCCTGTTCAGTTTGCACTCTGACACACTTTTCAGTGTGCTGTTTATGCTGGTCTAGGACCCACCTCAGGGGCACCTGAGATAGCTGCAGTGGGGAGAGGAACATTCCAGAGAGGCAGCTGTCTGAGCACAAATCCCACTGCACCATCCCACTTATGTGTCAGAGCCACCGGGCTCAGTCCTGCCGTGTGCCGAGACACTGAAGTGACTGCGAGTCCCACTTTGAACACACACATCCAGTTATTTGTTCCCAAAGAGAGGAAGTGGTGTCACATGCTGAGAGTTATTTGTGAATCTGGGAATGTTCTGTGCTGAGGAGAGCCTGAGCCATGGCTGGCTGGCAGGGTGGAAACACGCCTGCAAAGGGCCTGGTGACTCATCCTGGCCGCAAGCGATGTGGAACCAGGTAGGACGTGGCTGGCACAGCCTGGGGGGAGGACGTTTCTGAGGACATGGCACACTGGGCAGATGAATCTGAGTGGGAAAATCCCTTTATTGCATGTCTTCTCTCCTGTGACCTGAAGGAGAAAGGAGGCACTGCTCTCAGGTACAGCCATGCCTTTGGGTTTGTTCCGGACAGAGGCTGTTGGTTATTCACCAAGGAGAGCAAGCAAACTGCTGTGTTCAAAGTTCAGCACATTATAGCCCGTGATGACAGTCATGATGCTGTGTGTGTCTAGATTAACACTGTGCTGTTGTAGTAGGTTTGTAAATGAGCCTCTGAGGCATTAAGACAATATAGGTAATATTTCACACTTTCTGCTGGCATTAAGGAGCATAAGATGTTTCTTCCAAGAACTTTAGGGGAGAGTAAGACCTCTTCACAGGCAAAGAGCAGGAATAACAGTGTTCATTCAGTGCCCCAAACTGGGGGCATGCTAAGGGCATAGTGTGAGCTAGGGGAGTTTGCATACTTGGGAGAGGAGAGCAAGAAGACCCCAGAAGCTGGGAATGGAGGCAGCAGAGGAAGTCTCCAGCATCACTTGAAAAGGTGTTGAGAGTTGTTGAAAGTCAGGCACTGAAAGAAATTCCAGAGGTAGGGAACTTCTTGAGTCAAATCAAGTCAAGGCTGTGGGCAGAGAACAATCTCCTGATTTTTGAGCCTTACTGCATCCATGAAAACCAAACTGACACCTCTTCCCCTAAGAATGGAAACAGCTTGCAGCGCCCTGAGCACTGGTTGCAGGTTGCTCCTGCCAGGGTTAATACCAGCTTCATAGAATATGCATCACCAAATTCTGTTTTCTTCTTACTCTGACAACAGCAATGAAGAAGGCTTTCCTTCCTCTCTTCTTTAGCCAATGGTTCTTCAGAGATTGAGGCATGAGTGAGGGCTGCCTCACCTGCTTGCTGTGGAAATTGGGACCTCTGCTATGCCTCTTGCCATCTTGTGCATGCCAGCAGAAAGACTTCCACCTGTGGGGACAAGACTGGCTGATGCTGACAAGCCTAAACCTCAAGTAGGTGCAGAAGTGCTGTATTAAAAGAATGACAGATGATGGGATGAAGAGCAGATGATTTCTCGAGCCCATACCAGTTCCCCTGTGCTGGCTTCCCCTCCATTGCCAAGACAGAAGGCGTGGGATGGCACCACAGGCTGGTGGTGTGGGACAGGATGGGGAGATCAAGTAGCCCAAAAAGAAGTGCTAGAAACAGGGTTCTGTCATGCATCCCTCCGTCCTCAAAGATAAAACCACCAAGGGTTTTGTTCTTCACTGCGGATAACTAGCAGCAATCCTCCTGGAGCAAAGCCAGCGTGTGGTCCAGCCCACTACACAGATATGCTGGGGTGTGAGGCAGCATGTCCCACAGCAGCAGCCAGGAGGCTCCTGCTGAGGGGTGACACTACTGTGGTGGTCTTGGGAGCAGGAGCTGAGCCTAGGTCCCGCTTCTCAGGGGCAGAATTTCACCTGCAGCCCTTTGGCAGGGGTAATGCTCTCTGTGTATTCAGGCAGATGTTTCACTGGGACTGGCCCTGTCTCAGTGTGCCAATCTGAGGCACTTGTTCTTCTATTCTGAACACGAGGCTGATTGGGAAAAGCCCAAGTGTTTTTCTGATACCTGCTGGGTGGCAGAAGGGGTGGGAAAATGGTGCAGATGGGATAAAAAAGAATAATGAAGGCAAGTTGGAGAAGCAGGGAGCATTGAAGCAGCACAGCTCAAAGCATACACATAATTCTAGGAATACCTTGCAAGCTACATCATCATTATTGCAAACTCCCCTGACTGAAACCAACTGCAAGCAAATGCCGTTCACAGTCTTATGCCAGAATCTGGCATCAGCATGATCCAGCAGGGGACAAAAAAATCAGAATGGAGTTGTATTTGTGTTCTGGGCACAAACTAAGCCTATAGCACTGGAATTAATATACACTGTCCCCACCACCTACCTTTGGGGAGCTTAAGCCTCCTTCCACCAGTCTGACTCCCACTTGGGCAGTGGTTACTTACAATGCCATGGCATGAGTGGTAGGATCCCTTTGAAATACAGCCTTCCCCAGTCAGAGGCTTTTGGAGCAGGGCACTCTCTCTTTATTCTGCAATTATGGCATTTATATTAGCAAGGCTGCTAAGGAAGTCGTGTTTAGAAAATATGCGCTCTGCAGAAATGTTTCATGGAAATTAGATTTCAAGAGGCAAAAATAGCACAGTATCCTGAGACTGCAGAAGGTAGAGATCCTTTTCTTCCCTCATTCCCCCAGTAATTAATTTCTCCTTGGGCATAATTTGAGGAAAATACTTTATTTCATTAATGCACTGTCTATCTGTAGGGAACATTCTTTCAATGGATTTGTTTAGCACGTACAACTTTGATTGAGTGCTCATCACTGATCTGGCAGAACAATCTCAATGTTAGAATTAATGTTTCAGAATCATAAAAAGGTTTGGACTGGAAGGGATCTTAAGGATAATGTAGTTCCAACCCCCCTGCCATAAGCAGAGAATCTTCCACTAGACCACATTGCTCAAAGCCCCATCCAACCTGGCCTCGAACAACTCCAGGGATGGGCCATCCTCTAATTTGATACTGCTGGGTGTTTTCTTTGTAGGATATACATCAATCTCATGTGCACATAGTCAAATCCATGTCTGGGGAACGTAGGTTTCACCTTAGCAAAGCCACTGGAATTGCATCCACTTCTACAAGAACTCTACTTGGCCATTTGTTTGCACCATGCAAATGGCAGTGACTCATAAAGTCAGATTGGATTTGACTA
The DNA here is from genome assembly GCA_013400495.1 of Nicator chloris. NCBI lineage: Eukaryota > Metazoa > Chordata > Aves > Passeriformes > Pycnonotidae > Nicator > Nicator chloris. The sequence goes on from WAAE01024868.1 coordinate 93,804, forward strand.
AACAATAATGTCAGTGGAAACACATTTCAGTGTGTTCCAGTCCTGTATGTTTAGTTATTTTCTTAGTAGACTAATCTCAGAGGCTAGGGAGTCTCTGCTGATTTAGGCCATGAGTGTTTCTCCTACACTTTTACCTCTAGCAGACTGGAACTAAATAAAGAAATTAATTAACCTTTCATCTGACTGGTCCAGATATTTCCTGTATGTCAAAAGTCAGCTGAAGCCTTACCTGGACACAATCTACACTGTCAGATACACATGGTCAGGGTCAGCAAGGGGGAGCTGGGCACAATCCATAGACCTAGATGTGCAGGAGGTTAAGCTGATAGAGTTAATTCCAGCCTTAAACTCTAGGAGTGGACGGAAAGTCCATTTCCCTGTTTCCATCATGAAGACTCTATAAGACGTCCCCCAGCTCAAATCAAGATCCTCCACTGTTTGGGGTTCAGATCCATCAACAAGATTTTCTCTGGGCCTTTCTGTTCAAAACTCTGCCCTGTTCCTGGAGAAAGACCATTACTACAGAGTCTGTTCCCTAGAAACAGTCACTTGCACAAGTGTCTTCTCTTCTTAAAGACTGATCCAGGGCCTCTTGGAGATTTTTCCTCCTCAGCTTGATGTAATAACAGTTGAACAGAGACAGATTCCTCACCTCGACTAGGTTATGTGGTGAAGCCACAATCAAACATGTCCCACAGCTTTTTCTCGACCTAAAATGGCAGACCTTTTTTTGAAGGAAATCAAATTTTTGTTGTTTGTAGGTTTTGTTCTCAGAACTCAGCTATTGCATAATTCTTGGACAAACTCCAACTTTGATTGCATCCTGCCCATTGTCCAATGCATAGGAAACTGAGCCAGCAGCTTCCAGAGCTGCAGTTCACAAAATTTTCTCCTCACAGAACTGAATTTGGTGCCACAGTCCCATTCCAGTTTGCACTTTTAGGCTGACAAACCCATGAGGAGTCAGCTTATTGCACAGAAGCCTCTGCTCAGGAGCCAGGATGAGTCTTCTCCATGAGTGGAAGGGCAACAATGGATACTGCAGCCAGTCAAATCAATTTTCTGTGAATCTACATCTTTTGTGTGGGTGACTATTTCTTTTCCTTAATGCAAAACAACCCTGACCCCCTCCCGCTGCCCAAAAAATGGCCAACATCCCCACCCCCCCCAGAAAAAAACCCAAAAAACCCACTTGGATCCAAACAGTCCATATGAGTCAGACATGAAGAAACTGTTCTTCCTCCCCCTGAGAGAGTTACTCACCCTTTCACTGCCAGAAGGCAGAATTAGGATTGTTCTGACTGCATGGAAGGCATTTAGGAAAGCTCCTGATAACCTGTGTGAAGTATTCATATCATGCTCGTAGTTGGAGTCTAGGAATCCTGTCCAAGACTTGCCTTGCCATTGATTGTTGCTTTGAAGAAAGTGTTCAACAGCTGTTCCTCAGCTTCCCACTATGAAATGGGAATTGCAAGGGGAATCACAGCTATCCTAAATAACACAATGCCACTGTATTACTCTGTGGCTGAATTAGTGTTTGGAAATGACTTACAGGCAGTAAAGTCCTATCTTTTTAATAGAGAACTTGCCCTTTTCCCCAGGAGTCCTATTCAGAACCTCTCAACCTTGACAATAAATTGAAATGGAAATCTTTCGAGTACTGTAATGAATACATTATCTTAATTTCAGAGGATTTTTGAAGGGGTAAGATTTTGTGCAGAAGGTGATTTTGAATATTTAGCAACACAACCTTAGCGAAAGCTTTTTTCTTCCATAATTATGCTTTTTAATACAATTCTTTTAGCATTTTAGATTCGAAATGAGGAAATATCCTTTGGCTCAAGTCCAAATATTCCCCTGCTTTTTTGATATTCTTTCAAAAGATAAGGGTCTAATTGTTCCTTCCCTGGTGCACTTTATACTCATTTACAGATGTAAAATGCTATTATTCTTTCTTGGAACCATATACCAAAATGCAAATTTCTCTACGAGAGGGGCAAGCATCAAACCCAAGGACCCAGAGAATAAGGGCAAATCAGCATCCTAGCAGGAACAAGCTGGACAGTCAACCTGAAGCCTGTCAGCCACTTTAGAGTGCTAATTCACATTCATGCCCTTACTCTGCGGCAAAAGGAAGGCAAGGTTAGTTCCTCACGCTCACCACAGCCTGAAAGCACACACGTGACTGTAACTTCACTTCCGATCTTACGGGTTGACAACTTCTCTAGGGGTCCACGCCCTCAGAATGACCCAGTGTGAATGTCATGTGCATACAGAGCTGCAGCTCACGGTGTGCCTTCACGGTGTGGTGGCCTTGTCTCTCTTATTAATTAATGGTGGCTGAGCATGGCTGGCAGCCAGGTTAGCAGGACTTGGTGACCGAGCCTGCTTCAGCTGCAAGCAGAGCCAAGGACAGGCTCAGACCAGTGTGAGCAGCACATCCTTCCATCCACTTGCTGTCTGTATCTGGGCAGGCCTGAGGAGCTGGGCTGAAGGAGTGGCTTGGTGACACTGTACCACAGCCAGACTGAATGGTTTGGGGCTTGCCAAAGTTTTGCAGCTCCCTCCCTCAAGTGCTGCCCTGGTTAAGCCCGCGCATTCCAGGGGAGCGGCTGCTGGATCCAGTTCTGCTCTGCCCCATCCTTTGAGTGGGCAGCCTCCTGAGGCAGGGCTTTTGGTTGCAAGGCAGTCTGGCTGGCCTTTGTTTTCCTTAGAAAGCAGTAATGCTTTGTAGGGCTGTCAGGAAACATCAGCCTGACAGTCTTCTCCATATACTCCTCTTTCTGCCTGGAGGAGATGATGAAGCGAAGGAGCAATTTGGCATGAAAATGAGAAACAGGTCAAGCTGCTTGCAAACCTGGCCTCTGAAGAAGATAGGGAACGAGAACAGAAAAGCAATTACTTCAGAAAGCTAGGTTACTCCTTACTCCAAATTAGTACAGCTGATTTGAAAAACCCTGACCAACCTTTTTGTAGCTCAGCTGAGAGGTTTGCCAAAGGTGCTCTGTCACCACTGAAGCAGCATTTCCAAACCTGGAAGGAGACCACATTTCCATTTATTTTCACTCCAAAGCAAAACAACCCTTCTCTGCTCAGATATTTGAGACCCTCATCTGAAAAACGTTTGGTGCTAGAGATAGGGAGAAAGAGGTGTAGATTTATAAAGGTTTCCAGATGCATGAGTGGTTGTCAAAATTTCCAGGTAACATAGTTAAGTCACTGACCATCTACATTTCTTTTCTTACAGTATCAATTTTGTTGATATTACTTAACAGCTTTCAGGGCAAGGCTCGTGATCCTCACTCAAGCAGTGGCTGCAGTGTCTAGGAGGAATTAATATACGCATCATAACGGCACTTGGCCTCTTCTTGATGTATGTGCTAAGAAGTATTTTTGTGATGTGGCTTATTGCCAGTGTTCCTGAGAAAGTCACATATGTGATTCTTCCTCTATAAACTGATAAAACAGTAAAATTAGGTTTTGAAATATTTCTAAAACTCTTTTTGCAGTATTTAACCCTTATTTATTAAGAAAACGAAAAAGTCAACACTTCCCTTATTCCCCTGAATTCCCAAGCCAAGCTTCTGTCATCCATCATAGTGACAGTGATATGTTAGCAAGCAGCAAAAACTCTGTGCCTCCTCCTCTAAGGGCACTCCTGTGCCAAGTGAGCCAAGGGTACATGGTCAGCGAATTTCCTGACTTCCTTCGTGGTTTTAATTTCTAATTTTAATGCTATGTTAAAATAAATGTTTCACATCTATTGTTGAAGTCTCTGGATGATTTCTGATCCTACTAGATTTATTCCAACTTTCTTTCCCTTGATAGCTGATTTGGATGTAGTAAATTATCTCCTGTCCATTCTGACAGCTGCTCAAGTTACCAAGTAATCCTAGATTGTTGCTAGCCATACCCATCTCCAAAAGAACAAATTAAAACATAGACCTCTCCTACGTCAGTTAAGACGCCCCTGCCTTGATTAACAGGACTTTCCCCCCCCGCTTCCTTTGGTGTGCTCACAGAGCCTACTAGGTTTACAACTCAGTAAGTCAAAGCCCTTTACCTACAGATCAAGCAAAGGAAAGAGAGCAGATTATCCTGCCCATCCATCTCTTCCCTGGAGAGGGGCAATATATGAAATTAGAATTGGACATTCTCTGTGTCTTGTTTCATCTTCCACTAAAACAGGAGAAAGAACAAATCACTGGCTGTTTCAGGCTCTAAGTATGACAGAATGAAAACCTGGTCTTAAAAAACCCAACAAACCAGATTTCAGCAAATTCAGACAGCAGTTAGGCAGTCTCAGGAAGAAATTCTAAGTGGAGAAGTGCAGAAAGCTGATGGCTATATTACAAGCAAAGCAGTGCAGACAAGCAATAGAATCTACAGTAAACCCTATATAGCTGCATCAGGAGTGTGTCATTACTTGAAATAAAAAAATAAAAGGAGTCTTGCAAATAGTAAAAACAAGGCAAGAAAAGAACAAAAACAATTCTCCTAAATGTGTGAGAAGCAAGAGTGAGGCAAAGGGAGTTGTAGCTCCATTACTTAATGGACACAGAGAATAGATAAAGCATGATGAAGAGGTGTTTGAAGTATTTGATGCTTTTTTTAGGTGAATCTTCATTAGAAAAGAAATTGCCATGAAGTCTCATTGAAGCAGTTAAAAAAATGTACTGGCTGGTTTGCAATCGTCTCTTGTCAAAATGAAAAGGCATTTCAAGTTGGATTCTGCAGGGGAATTTTTTCCTTGGGACTATTTCTGTTCACTGTCTTCATTATCATGGTGGATGATGGGAGAGACTTCATGTGCAGCAGACACCCAGCTGGGAAGGAGCTATAAAGAGATTGGAGGCCATAATAACAAAAAGACTGATCTCAATGAGCTGGAAGAATGATCTGGACCCAGTGAGATGGAATTATTTTGAGAAGAGTTGGAAGTATTACACATTGAAATCAAATGCATAAAAACAGATTGCACAATAAATGCTGAGAAAGCAGTACAGAAGAACCAGAGCCGGGGTTTTGGCTTACTGCAAACTGAGCAAGCCAATAATATGTTGATGTTTTGAGAAAGGTGAATCTTTGGGTAGGAGGTGTTAACAGGCAGAGAGTGTGAGAGCTACTTATGCCACTTCACCCAGTGCTGCTGAGATCCCACCTGGTGCAATGTGGCCAGATTTGGATATCATGTCAGAGACAATCTGGGCAAAGCAGCAAAAAAAGGAAAAGTTTCAGAAGGCACAAGATAAGTGGGTTTGGTTTTGTCTGGAAAGTAGATAACTGAGGGGAATAACAAAGCTTTCAATACACAGAGAGCTGTTTTTTACTTTCCTGCTTGTCTCCTACAGGCAGCATGAGAAATAATTGGTGTAATATATAGAAACATACCCTAAGATTAGGTGTAATCTCCTGTAATATCCTACAGCCTGTAGGAGAGCTGCAAACCCTGAGCATGGGGAGAAGAAGGATTTTGCAGAATTGCCTTCACTGAAAGCCTTCCAGAGCAGGTAGGAGGGTGTATGGCATAGAGTCAAGCACCTCTCAAGATTGCTCTGATCTCCCTCTCAAGACAGGCTATGGAACTGGGGAGAAACTTTGGGAGACTATATAGTCCATTCCTCCTCTCCAAAGCACAGTTAACTGCAAAGCATTAATGTGTTTCAGGAAACAGGATAGTGGTGCTTAAAATAACCCCACAAAATAGGAACTAATACCTTTAATTTCTGCTGTACCACAACAGAGTCCCAAGCTCTGTCTGAGCTGGCAGAGTGGCAATCCTGTGCTGTGGAGGGGTCTGCAGTCTGGGTGATGGTGTTGCAGTTTATGCACAATATGTTTTACAACTATTAGATGTTCTGTAGGTGATCTTTTTTTCCATATTACCCCACCCTTGAGGAGTTACACTTGAAGAGCTGGTGGAGGAAGAATCACAATGGGATGAAACCACATCTGAGGTGAAGCTGTTTGCAGGGACAAGGTGGTGACTTCCCTGGTGTCTCAGCCTTCCTCCCCATAAGGCTGGACATGTAGGCTCAGAGTTTTAAAAGAAGCTGGCCTTGGAAAAGAAGAGGATGCAAGTGCCTAATCTGCCACTAGAGACAATCCCCCTGTCCGATTGTAACACCAGGGATGGTGATTTACACAGGAAAAGCCCTGGTGCATTTCCTCAGAGAGGGCCAGAGTTCACTGGCTGTGAGATGTAAAATGTTGGTTCTTGGGGCTGGGGATGGTTCCCCAATCCCTACGGGCCCTCTGTGTTACTGGAGCAGCCATGACATGGGCACAGGGAGGCTCAGTGGGATGGCGTGAATAACTCTCCCCGTGCAGAGGATGGGAAACCGGCCACAGCCCTACGTCTCAGTTGCATCTTTTTCCTCATGGTCCGTGTTTAAAAGAAAAATAGACTTTTTATATGCTAAGTTACCGGGATGTTTGTCTCCCCAGAACCCAGCACTCACACAGAAATGGAGCTGCAGAGCTGCTCTCATTGTTTTTTGAGCTCTGTAGGAGAAATGAGTCCCAAGGAAACTTGAGTGTGTTTTTCGATCTTGAAAAAATGCGTTTCCTGGTCCCTCCCCACCTTGTTGGAGTAATTCCCATAAAATAATCATTGCTTTTGAAGCCAATCCGACTTTTCTCTCATGCTTGAAAAGCTGCTCCCTCCAGTTCTGTGTGCAGGCACTGATTGGCTCTTCTCCAAGTAATACTCAGTGAAGAAACGCCTGCTCGCGTACCTGCTGCAACTATTTACATTTCACTCTCTTTGGCAATAAATTAGTTCCACAGAGGTCTGAGAAACAGTTGTTTTGAGCAGGGAGGGAGTTTGGATTCTGCAACTGCGTTTACACAGCCAGCCCTTATCTTCATGAATATAAGAGAGCAGGGAGCTTGTTGATGCAGACTAACAGCAAGTGAACTGTGTTTGCCAGCAGAGCAGCTTCCCATGTGAAAACCCTGATTTCCTTCTTCTTGATGAGGCCATGGCACAGCCAAGTCAAGGACAGAGCCTCTTTTTTTCCCCAAACCGACTGTTAATGGAATAAGTAATTCTGCAGACCTGTCTTTCACATCTCACTCACTTTATGTGCAGTCTAATTAATTCTGTCGGGGAAAATAATTGGCTCGGATCAGGTCGATCCAACTGAAGTTCTAAATAACTTTGCTCGAGTGGTATTTATATTTCAGCAACTAGTCTTGGGTGAAGCGCTCGCACGCGCAGAATACTAAGGCTGTGCTAACTTGGCACAAAAATAGCGCTGTGGTCCGTCAAGTGGCATTAAGTCCCGTCTATAAAAAGCCGTGCAGCTGCCTCTGAAGTGCGGCTATCTCGGGAGAGGGGGAGGGGAGCACTCCAGCCTGTGTGGGGCTGGACAATGGGCAGCACCAACACGCTGCCAATCGTGCAGTGAAAAGCTTCCCAGCCACAGAGGAATGATTGGAATGGCGCTGTGGGGACACAGGGCTTCTCGAGGAAAGATTTCAAGGGTGCAGTCATGCCAGGAAGGTGCAGAGGCAAGGAGCAGTCGGTGTTGGGGAGAGTCCGGGGTTTTGGACCAGGCAGGAAGGTCTGGAGTGTGGGAGGAGACAGGGACGGAGGGGATTGAGGCATTACAGGCAAAGAGAAGGCTGGTTTAGCTGTGAGCTGTGGCTGTCCTCACCTGAGGGATGCACCCGGTGAGGGAGGGAGATGTTCTGACAGCTGGACTGCCATGGTCAATAAGTGAATACCACCCCCTCACTGTAATGTAGGGTGGGGTGTTCTCATCTGTGTTTTTATAAGGCACGAACATCTCGACTTAAGGGCACAGATGGAAGGCAGGTGTTACTGTGCTGAAGGTCAGAACTACATTTAAAAGTACCTTTAGCTTTCTTCATCCTACAGTTTCTCTGTGAAAATTTGGGCCAGTACATCTCTCCCCCTCCACCCAACAAATTTTAGATCTGCAGCCAGATCCTCACTCTCCAACTCAGCCTTCATCTCCGCTTGCAACAGCATCAGCCCACTCTCTTGGATCCTAGAAAAGGAAATTCGTCTTTCCATCTGGTCCTCTTCATCTCCTCATTCAATAGGTAGCGTTTGTCTGAGATAGCTCACTCTGTAGTAGAGAACATGTTTTGTGCTGCTCTGACTGCCACAAAGGGTCTTCTTTCCTGAGCAAATTGTGTAAACTGGCTCTCCTACTGTGAGCTTCCTCTACTAGCCTGTGCTAGCTGCTGGTCTCTCTGGGGGAAGCTTGGGTAAATGAACAAGTGTGAACAACAGTGTTGCAGCCTTCTGCACTTCCTTTCTCCCCAGTGCTAAAAATAAGATCTCATTTGTAAATAAGATATCTCCTATTTTTATAGTGCTTTTGAGATGTGCTGGATTAACAAGTCAGCATCCTGACTCCCTCTCCAACCACAGTTTGTGCCCAGGCTGGGCAGTAGCTGTGCTTGCTGTGTCAAATCACAGCATGCTGTTGATGTCTTTCCATCCTGCTCTGGTGGCTGCATCCTTGCGAAGGTGAGCGGTTTTCATTCCAGCCGAGTCTCTGATTTCTCCCCCGGGATTACCAACATGACACACACTCTGGCAGTTTCCCATCCTGTAATGAGGACACCAGTCTGCAAGACCTACCTCATCTTGTTCACAGGTAGTAACTAACAGGTGCAGACCACTCAAGTAACACCATCACACTCACCCATTTTTAGCCAAAAGCTGCCTGCTGACTGATGGGGTTTGCCAACACCTCAGGACAATTGCTATCATTAAGGAGTCTTGTCTCCTTTCCCAGCCCTACAAAGAAGCTCACCAAAGTGAATGTTTCTTTCCTCTAACTCTCATGTTGACCCTGATGTTAAATCCCTGCAGAAGTCCATAGCCCCGAAATGAGCTGGCACACAAAAATATGGGAGTGTTGATGTGCTTACCATCTAGACACCAGGCTGCCATCCTCCAACCCCCCTTCCTGTGTCTGGATGAGGTTGAGCTGTGGGACATCATGGAGAAAGACTGCTCAGAGCAGATAATTTATCCTTCTCATTGTTGACCTAAAAGGGCAAAAGGGGTCAAGCTGCTCAAGCTACTGGGCTGCAATTTCAGCCATCACAAGCAGAATGGATCTAGTCTTGATGCAGCTAATTTGTAAACCACTAGCAACAAAATCATGGCAGCTCAAAGCCCAGGAGGCTGTGTAAAATTGTGCCTGGAACTCTGCAGTGCTTACAGCAGCCTGAACCACTGCTGTTTCATCCCAAGCTGTATCTGAGCCACCCCTGCCAAACCTATCCTGAAGGCATGTAAAGACACTGGTAGTTAGGCTGCCTTTAGCTGGGATGGGGTCTCTAATTTTAAGGAAGCAGCAATGGATTGAAGTTTGTCCAGCTTCATCCCGTGGGGTACTCCAAATGGGGCACTCTAAGTCTTCATTTAGCTCCCAGAGCCTCCAAACCCAAAAAGGATTCTGGCTGTGCTGAATTCACTGCTGGTGAACAAATCAAGTAAGAAACCTCTCGTGATGACACAGAATGGACCCAAGCTGGTGGGACAGTACAGAAATCTTGTAGCCTACCCCAGGATCCTCCTCATCCCACCACTCAGCTGGAGCAGGGTCTGCCTGCGATAATTTTAGCACTTTGAGATATGGTCCTAAGCAGGACCAGCTGGATGAAATCCTATGACCTGTGTTGTGAATGAGATAGGCAACCTTCTGCCTTTAAATCTGTGAGTTTGGAAAAATAACCCAGCATCAAAAATAATACTCTGCCACAGGAAATTTCTATGAGAGTGTTACCATTTCTCATTTTACCTTGAAGAATTTCCCCCATCCTTCCCTGCCCCCACTTAAAACCTCTCTCTCCAAGCTCAATCCAATTAAACAAAAAAATTGCTTTATTCATGTGAGTGTTCGGTGAACTTTACTCAGGAAAAATGCTGAATGTACCAAAAGTAAAGAACATTTTTTATGTGACTAGGCTTTTCCTGGGTTTTTTTTTTCTTGCTCAGCAAAGCTCTTAAGTAAAGAAATGGCTGAAACCCCACAGTTCAATATACAGACAAGTCGAACATCAACGAAATGACAAAAACATGGAATGCTATTTTATCTATTTTATTGGTCACTGGATTTCTTTTCCACATTGGGAGCATTTCCATACAAGAGATTAACAAAATAAGACCTTGATCCTCTGAATGTAAGAGGATTTTAAAACAGCAAAATTAAGCTCTTGGAATATAAGAATGGTTAGACTTAGGATTGTCTGGGCAATATTCATTTGATTCCCATTTTCATATGTATTATGATACCATCTTTCATCTTGTACCTACATCCTTGCATACTAATTTTTGCCTGGGAATCTCTCCTATATTCACCATCCAAAATAAATTGTGATCTCATGCCATTTCATACTTTTCATCATTTCTCTTCATTATTCAGAGTGCATCTCATGCCTTATTTACAATCCACGATTCAAACTGTGCTGTGGAGGAAATGGACAGCAATTTCCTGATTAACTTTCCTGCCTAACCTCTTTGTGGTACCATCCAAGTGCTTTCCAAGTTTGTCTGAATTTGTCTAGACAGCTTCTGTGTGAGGTCTATTGGGCTGCCTGGAGGCAGGGGTGTTAGAAAAAGATGTGGAAAATGGGATCGATAAGAACAAGCATTTGCAAGGCAGCCTAATAAGGAGAAGTGAGACACGGATTAGCCATGGTGCTGTGTACAGAAGGACCACTAGGAGCTGGAGGCAGGGCAAAAGTGTCTGGGAGGGAGCAGGGACACTGGCTCTGGGTGTCCTGTGAGGGGCTTGGCTGGCCATGGCAGCAGCTCTGTGAGTCTGTTGGTGCCGTCACAGATGTCAGCGGCACCAAGGAGCCCTCCTCGCACCTTTCCTATCTCTTCTGCTGGAAAGGAAGGTTTCCAGTGAGTGTTCTTCCTTCCACTCAGACTGCTGCTAGGGGAGGATGTGCTGGACACGATGGGGAAGTTGTGCTGAAAGCCTCAGAGGTAGGTGCCAACTAACACGAGCTGAAAACAGCCACAGCAAAGGTTACTGATGGGACATTGCATCAAATTCATCACCTGTCCATCACACTCCAGCTCACTGGCAGCTCACCAGGCCAGGAGGCAAGGTCTGTGTCCAACAGAAAAAATGTTGTCTTAGACATGGGAGCACAAAAATGAGGGGCCTCTCACCAGGACTAATCACTGGGGTGAGAATAAAGGGCAGGAATCACTCACCAGTGATTGCCAGTGAGTGGCTGAAAAGGATTACTGGAGATCTTCCCCTTGCAGGAGAGCAAACACCTGTGTGCAGGCATCCTTCATCTCTTCTCGTGAGGTGTCCATCCTTTCTCCCTTTGAATCCATCTACACTTTCTTTTTTGATGTATTCATAGCTGTCTACTCAAGGGCACCTCAGCTGGGAGGTGCAAGTGTTGTTACACCAATGTGCTCGAAAACCCAGGGATTAACAGGGATTAAGTAGATCCACATTTACAGTGCTCATACCGCTAGTGATTGTATTGCATGCTTTGAAATCTCCAGGGAATATGACTCTGGGTTTGCCATTCCCCAATGAGACTGTTTCTCAATTAAAAAGCAATCGCATTTTCTTAAAAGGAAGGAAAAATGGCCCTAAGAAGTATTATTAGCAGAGCCACACAGGTGGATTATGGATATAAATTGAATGTAATTGAATGTTTTGTAACGGAGAAAACTTTTGATGTGAGTTTATGGATTAGGTGGTTTTGTTTTCATGCTGGGCAAGGGAAGCATATGTGTGTGTATATATATATGTATGTCTGTATTTTAAGTGTGGTACAGGTAGTTAATGCTTTGGATGACAACAGAATGTGATTATTCCTGCTTTTCTGATTTTCTGGCTTCATTACTTTACTGCTTTTCTGGACCTGAAGCCTGCAAATACGTTAAAGGCTGAATCTTAGCCAGGAAGCTGTCAAACGACTGTATTTCAGCAAAACGTAGTGCCATGCCTGGATGGCTCTGTCCCGAAGCTAAGCTCCACACCATGGAAATAGCATGGCAGAAAATAGCATATTGAACCACGCAAAGGTAGGGATCAATGAAGTCATTAGCAAAGTGACCTCATGGGTGGGGGAGACAGTGCAGAGGCCCCGTGCAATGGAAGCTCAAGAGCCCTCTTTAAGAGCAGGCTGTACAGTAATGGCTGGTAATGCAGAGAGCGGCTACATGTTAAGGAGGCCCTTTACAGCCAACCCCCTTATACGTGAATTTCCAGGAACAAAAGAACTTCTCTCTCTCTTTCCTGCCAAGCTTTGTTGGATCTGTCACACTGGCAAAGCAAAGAGTCTGGTTCAGCACCCTGTTGCTGTCACCATGGGTGCTGGCCCCCTTTCGCGGGCACAGTTGTCCCCTGCCCCTGCCTCCTGCTAAGCTCAGGGTGGGCACAGGGTAAGGCCCCCTTAGGCGACAGGCAGAAAAAGACAAACAGCGACTTTCCAGAGAGGACCTGGCCCTATGAAGCTGTGAGACTTTGCGATAAAGCTGTAAAGTGCCCCCCGTAGCATCGCTTGGCTGGCTAATACCTTGCATAATAAATGCAGCGAGCACAGAAAGATGTGCCGATCTGAGCATTTCTGCCCCTATTGTCAATTCACCAAGTGGAGAGAAGTAGGCACCAAGTCTCCACGAGGCAAAGTAAATAAAATGAAATGAAAATCTAATTTTCTCTAGATTCCTACAAGCCTTTAGAGGACAAGAAGATTGCAATAGACATTTGTTTTCCTGTAGATTTCCACGTGTACTTTTGTTGGCTCATATCACCTCTACATACTCAGTGCCTGTTTATTTCTTCCCCATTCCATAAAAAGAGGGAAATAAATTGGGGGAGCCTAATTACTGAAATTTAATTAAAACAATTTAAAAATTACTTAATCAATTTTCCAACAAGAGATCTTTTTGGTAACAGCTGTACACAGGCAATTCATTAGTTACTGAAGCCAACCTTGGTTTTTAATATAAACAGACTAATTAATCAGTGGTTAACTCTCATAATGACCAGCTCTAGCATGTAATTATTGCTGCTGTCATGAAGCATAATAGCTTATTTCCCAGGGTTATTATGCAAATTGCCAACATTGACCACTCTGTGTGAGGTTTAAAGCACTTTCCGTGATTATCTCTCATTTCCACATTCTCAGGACATTCTGCAACACGTGTTTTTCCTGGTGTGAAAACTTTTATGCAGCTTTTCAGTTCAGTAGCACATATCTGGGCACACTGGAGAGAAACATCCCAGTTCTTCCAGGTTTTAATTGCTGGAGGGGAACAGAAGAAGAAAAAATGTTTATTTCCCATATTAGAGACGTGCTCTATGCACACCTTTTTGTATGGGCCCGTGGAAAGAAAGAACCAAGATAACCAATGGGCTGAAGTTGGAGGTATTTATTTTAGCATTTATCTAATTTTGGAGGTGAAGTCCTGTACATCCACTGAGGTGAGGCAGACCCCAGTGGAGGAGAGCCAAGAGCTCTGCACAGCTCAGTAGAGGGCAGAAGTCTAAATGCAGGAGCACAGGAAAAAAAGCCCAATGTAAGACTAGCAGGAGAAGGCACAAAACCTCATGGAGTAGCCAGAGCTCACAGACAGTGGACTAAGAGCTGCTTGGGGTTAGAAGAAGGGGAAAAGAAAATATCACAGAGATGACCTAGTCCTGACCTTGGCCTTCAAAGGCTTTGGGACAATGACTAAGATAAGGGTAATTCATGCAATAAGGGCACTTAAAAGGAGTCACGGGCATTGAGTAAGGCATAAAAGTCTCTGAGGTGAATCTGCATATCTGGAACGTGTATCTGTAGACATGGCAAGTACGCATGGACAGGTAGGTGGAGAGGTGTGTGTACAGCCAGCCTGTAAATCACCTCCCAGCCCCTCCTTCTGCTCACCCCACGCTAATTGCCTCCCAGTACTGACCAGTGCATGCACAGGGACCCTGGGGCTGCCCCTTTGGCTTCCCCATTCTTACCCAGCCCTGTGCACATTATAGAGTTAAAGATTGTTTTTAGCAGATCTAATAAACCTGAAATTTCCAGCAACAGATGCCAAATTTTATCATCTCACTGGAGCTGGTAATAAAGAGGTTCACACAAAGACGGCAGGAAGGAAAGCAGAGTGAGCAGAGGGGCTGTTAGAGAGGAGGCAAGTGTGAGGCAGTTGCAGGCAGCAGTCAGTAGGGCAGTAAAAGCTAATAAAACCTTGATGTACAGACCACACTAATCAAAGGACAGGTATTGCTTTCGTATTTCCCATTTCCTCGGCCTTCACACAGCAGCTGGTGGGAACAGCATGCTTGTTTTTGTAGATAAACAGATCCCAAGTGAGCTATACCTGAGCATCACTGTCAGCCCACTGATGTGCAACAACCCTTCAAAATTCCTAAAATGAAGCCATGAACTTTAATGAATTTTCTCGCTGCCAGCTCTCCCTAGCCTTGGGGTACAGAAAGGGCTCGGGGCTGGCTTTGAAGATCTGAGTCAGCATCAGGGAAGGAAAGGAAGGAAGAAGGGAGGGAGAGCAAGAGAGGGAGAGGTGGGCTTTTTCCAGGGCCCATTTCTGGGCTGTTAGACCATCTGTGTTAACTTCAGAAATGTGAAGGGAGAACTGGAAGGAAGGAATTGCTGCAGTGGACCTGGACTAGACATGGATCTAAATTTCTGCCTGCCGTGGCCACTCCTGTCCAATTCTTTGGATGAAGGCACCTAGTCCTCTTTCCCCATCACAAAAATCCTTCAATGTCCGCAGCCTGCTGTGGGGTTGGATCACAACTGGGAATAAATGAGATTGTTTCCTTAGAGGCAGCATTACATACAATTTTCTGGGTCATGTCTAGGATTGAACCAATTTTGAGAAATTTAGCAGTGAAGGCAGAATAAGCCCTGGACATTATTTTTGTCAAAGAAATAGTTTATTTGTGGCTTATCATCCAGAGCTGGGTCAACCCAGCAGCCACTTAAGTCAAACACCAAAGCCAGAAGGAAGCAAAAGAGCAGCTTTGCCTGCTGGGAGCACGCTGTGGAGGCAGGGGTTTTTGTCCTGGCTGCTCAGACTGCAATAAGTCAAATTATGACCTGACAGCCTGTGCATTTACTGCCAGTGCTGCAAGATTGCAGGGGCTGTAAACAGGCTGCAAATGTGCAAGTAAGTGCTCTTCTTGCTGGGAAGGAAGAACAGACCTTTTGTCAGAGTGTGTGTCTGCCCTCATGCTGTCACTGGAGACAACCAGAAGGATTCTGGTGGCATCAGTGGCTTTCAGCAGGAGTAAAAACAGCCTCCTTCTGCAGGGGCAGACCCAAGCTCCAACAGCGATGGGTCAGACACCTGAATGTTGTATGTCCCAAGCACTAGGAAGTAGCTGAGATGTGTGGCCTGTGTGCCACTGTGACTGGAGAGACGAGAAGGCAGCCTGACTGACTGCAAGGCAGGACAGCAGGAGGTGTGCTCAGCTGGCTGAACACTGCCCTGCATGTGTATTTCTCACTTATCTCAAAGGTTTTATGACTCAGAAGTTTGTTTTCATGGGTTGCAAAAAGGGAAATTATTGCATTATTTCTTGTTTGTGTATCACAGCGTGTCTCCAGGAGCACAGATGCTCTTACAGCACTTGATAACAACAGAGCAGAGATTTGTTTGGTCCAAACCATCACATTTTTACCAAGCATCAGGGGGTACCACTCGCCCCAGGAGCTGGCAGAAGTGAGAGGTTTGTTAACTGATGTTACATCTCCCATCAGAAAGTTCATGGAATTAGGGCAGCCATATATTTCCTCCAATTTGGCATTGAACCAGAGGCATAGAACAAGTGTAATTTCCACATCAGGCTGGAGAAGTAATAGGAAAGCCATCTAACAGGTGACAAATGAAACGGCCCCTGACACGGGCAGTTACTCCCTCCTGCCTGTGACAGCTTTCCCCACTGCTCCCTGAAGTCTCTGTGTAATATAAACTGTGCTCATTTCACAGGCTCACTGCAGGCTAAACAGCTGTTAATCACCCTTGACTGCGCTGCTGTAATCATCTGCAGGCGCTCGGCTCCTGCCCGGAACATCTCCACACTGCTGCTGGAAGACGGCACTGAAGTGCTTGCTGTGCTACCCAGACTGCTGGTAGTCCAGGGTGGGCTGCAAAGTCTGATGCTGCAGAAGCACAGCCTTCACTGTGGGCTGTCCAAGCTTGCTGGCAGTCTGGGTAGTCCCCTGTGCCGTCCTGACCACGGCCACCTCGGCTGTGTCTGGGCACATCACAGCTGCACCTCCTGCCAGCGGGGTGCACGTGCCTGAGACAGCCAGCACTTGGCACTTGGAGGGGGACCAAGGTTTTGACTCACATTTTGGTGGTCCAGGCTGCTAGCAGGCCTTCAGAATTTGGTGAGGATGGAGCATCTGCCCCACTGCCGTGGCCTGGCCTCGCGGCCTGGGAGCTGATGCGGAGGGGTCCTGGCTGCAGGATGAGCCCTGCAGATGGGTGTGGGTGGGGTGGAGATGGATGGTGTGTGTGCTGGGTGGGGAGGCAGATGGGTAACAAGCACAGGTTGCCAGAGCTTGTAGTAAAAGCCTTGTTCAATAGGTGCGTTGTTTGTTACATGCTCCTAAAAGAACAGCCACTTCTTTGCTTATGCTGGGTCTTCCCTTTGGGGTCCAGCATCACAGGCATGACTTGATGGTTCCCCAGTCCTGGAGAAGCCCTCCTCTGTGTACATTGGACCACTCTCAGATGCACCTCAACGCCACCAGGGATGTCTTTCCACAGTCCTAAAATCATTTAAATGGGTTTCATTAGCAAAAGAGGATCTGCTTTGAAAGAGAAGTTTTTCTTTAACAGATGTTTCTCTTTGTGGTTACCCTATCTTAACACTTCAGTCTTGGTTTTGTAGTATTTAACTTCATTTTTAAATCCCAGTGAGTTTCCCCTCCTCCTGTTTTCTCTCCCTGTATGCTATATTTCCTCCCCTAAATATCAGCCTGCATTGAGTGAATGCAGTCTTTTTTTTTAAATACCTGATATCTTCAGTGTTTGCTGTTTCGATTAGCCCCTAGCTTACTGTGTACCTACTGTATAAGCAAGGAACCAGGAACTTTGTTAATTTTCAAAACAAAATGCATCTTTAGGCCTAGACCTGTATGACTGATGAGCAACAGAGTGTTCTGACTGTGTCTTGATTACACCTTAGCATTTAAAATAATTGAATCTGCTTTATGTGGTGCTTACACATTTTTTCTGCCTACTCCTCAGTCACCATGAGGAGACATGGTGGAGCTTGATTAGAAGAAAAGGATTTCAAAATAATGTTCCTATACACGGGCACCCAAACTGAATTTGAAATGTTTAAATATGCATGTCTGCTTTGCCTTCATGCAAATCAATCACAGAGGTGAACTGGCCCATTTTCTGTTAGCTAACCAATTAGGCAGCACAGCTTACATGCTCTAAGTCAAATATTGGGCAAGATGGCTGTCTGTCACATTTGAGAAGTAGATTTAAGAGCTGATGGTCTGTCCCCAGACACGTTATGAGCAAAAAATTGGCCTGAATGTGTAGAATCAATTATTTACTGTGCGCAATCCTCATGAGTTTTTCTCATTCAAAAGACAAGGTAGTTAAACACATGCCATTATCTCCACTTTTCTAGATTCACAGATCTTAAGGCCAGGAGGGTAATTAAGACCATCTAGGTTGACCTGTAGCTTAATGCAGGCTAAAAACTCTGTTCTGATTATTTCTGCATGGAGACCGTAATTTTTGCTTGAGCAACAGCACATCTTTTAAAAAGACAGCTAATTATGGTTTGAAAACATCATGTGTTACAGAATCCAGTACATCCCTTTAAGCTGTTTGGATAATTACCCTGGTTGCTAACATTTTTTTCTTGTTTTTAGTCTTTTAGCTTTCAGCCATGGAATCTTATTATGCCTTTACATCATCAGATTACAGATCCATCTGCCACTAGAAATCCCTGTCATAATGGTTTTTAAGTCAGAATCAAGTCACCTTTTGTCTTCTCTTGAATAAGCTAAAAACACTAAGATTTATTTGTCTTTTACTATAAAGCCTGGTTGTCCCATCTTGGATTATTCTTGCAGCTTCCACCTGAACCTTTTCTGGTTTTAGTTTTTATTAGGCAGGCACAAAATTTCCTTAGAATTGCCAAAACCTGTAGCTGGCAATTCCCTGTCTGGGGGACTGCATTCAGCCTCATATGGCTCTGAATTAGTCATTAACTCAGAGAGAAGGGTGCATTGAACACAGAGCTGAAATTTGCTTTGTTCTGGAGTGCAGTGATGGTGGTTTGAGTGTCCCTATTACATTCATTGCAGCTAAAATCCAAGTCAGTAACATAGAAAACTTAGTAGTTTAAAAACCCGGCTTCATGATGTCAAAAATATTTAAAAGCCAAGTAATCCTACAGAAAGAACTTGAAACGCAAGACATCACCATAGTTTTGTTTCCCTGCAGCTCAAAATAAGTAAAGAAAAGTTAGAAAAGTTCAGAGAAGAAGTAGAAAAGTTCAGAGCAGGACAAGAAGAATGATCACAGATATAGTGAAAATACTTTCATTCACTGAGTGATTAAATAGACTAGATTTTGTCAGCTTGGAAAAGAGTTGATTGAGGAGGGAAGGCAGCAGAATGCAACTGAAAATGAGGCAGAAAAGGTGAAGGGCAATGACTGAGTGCCGTAATGAGGGAGGCATTGAATGAAAAGACAGAGTGAACAAAAAGAGGCGCTTCTTTATCTGTCCTCTCACACACTTGGATGTTTCCTGTCATGTGGCCTGTGTGGCTGCTAAAAGTCTATAAATATTCCAGAAGCAACAAGGCAAAGGAAGGGAAGAAAGATCCAGTAAAGGCCTCCAATGCCAGCTTGGGAGGACACGTAGGGCCTGGAGGAGTTGGAGGGGAGGTACAGGGAAGTGCTACCTGTGTTTGTGCTGCTTGGTTGTTTGTACCCCAGGCAAACTGGCTGCTGCTGGAGGATCACTTTAGAGGGCCTTTGATTGCCCTCTTTCCAGCTGTTCTTGTGATCCTAAAATGGGGAGTGTAATGGGGAATTTTATACAGTTGCTTACTGCATGCCCCAAAGCCACGCAGCTGCCCAAGAGAAAAAATGTTGCACTGGTAAGAAGAACCAGACTGGCTTGAAATAGGCAAATGTAGCTGAATACAAATGCACACACACAGAGAAGGAAAGGAGATAGTAAAGAATATAAATTAGAAGGATGGAAAACCAGAAAAAAGTCTTAATGAAGTGACAGGACACCAAGAAAAAACCTAAGGCAAGAGGGCCATAGGCAATAAAAGAAAGGTTTGTGTATGTCTGGCAATACAAAAAAAAAGTACTAACAATGATTCTAGTCCATAAAAACATGTTTTAAATGTAGAAATGTCAAATGGTTTCAATATATCTTCTTGTTCCAAGCGGTTTTTGAAAAGTCTGCATGAAGAATTCACAGAGGGTGAAGATGAAATCTGTTCCCTTCCAACAGTAACTTGGCATTATGCAGAGCTAATAAGCTGGCTGTTTTTAACCAGTAGGTCTGGATGCAGCAAGAACTTTAAAGAGCTGGATGAGGAGATGTGTGGGCTATTAAAGTTGGTAAATCATGGGAATGCTAGAAAGGCTTGCCTGGAGAAAGAGAAGATTCAGATATTGGTAATTATAGACATATCAGCCTGACATAGAC
Source organism: Nicator chloris (assembly GCA_013400495.1). Classification (NCBI taxonomy): domain Eukaryota; kingdom Metazoa; phylum Chordata; class Aves; order Passeriformes; family Pycnonotidae; genus Nicator; species Nicator chloris. The sequence continues at coordinate 113,501 of WAAE01024868.1, forward strand.
AGTGAGCTGGAGCAAAATAGTGCAATCTTGTTAACAACAAGGCAAAAAAAGAGAACTGCACCTAACAGTAGTCAGTTTAGGTTAAGGGAAACAAATTGTTCAATACCATCATGGTACCACATTTATTTGTTTGGTGGCAGACCTGCTGGGAATAATTTATTCATATTTGTCTAAGGTATTGGATGTTGTAATTTTTTTTATTGACAATTATTCCAAATAACAAGTCATACTAAAAATATGGTAACATACCAGGTCTAAAACCTGCTGTTGAGTGTAGGGCTATATTCAGTAGGACACGCTTGGCTTTCTTGACCTGTGCTGTCTAACCCTTGGCTGTATTAATGTCTTAAAAGCAAATCTACAAATATTATTGAAGGCTGGGGATAGAGGATAATGAAGACACACCATTGAACCAAATTACTTCTTACAATGGGAGCCTGCAGATACTGTGTGCTGTAGTACAGCCAAAAGTGAAGTGGTTCTTGTAGGGAGAACATGAGTAGGCTGAACTTCCAGAAAGGAGGATGCTACTCTGAGTAACAGCAACTCCAGAAGAGACTTGGCCACAGCCTGCATAGCTACACCAAGAACAGAAAACTGATCCTGGAGGGCTCCCTATCCTACAAGATCCAACAGTTTGAGCTGCAGTTACTGTCTTGGTTTGAAAGGCAGGTGTCTGCTAGGGAGGGGCAGGGCCTCCCTTGGAATGGAGAATTCAAACTGTCTCCCCCCCACCCGCCTGAATTATTATAATTTTGAAAATTAAGGGTGGCTTTCAGGCAAAGATATTGGGGGTAGGAATAGCAGTTCTTTACTAGTACGTGTAACAAAACAAAATAAATAACAACTACGGCATTAACAACAAAACAGAACCAGGAACCTCGAGGGCTTTGCTCCACAAGACCCGGGGCAGTCTGATCTCGGTGCTCCAGCGGGACCTCTGAGACAGAGCTGGAACAGTGGAGAATCCTGGGCTGGTGGATGAGGTAAATCAGAAGCTCTGTGGTGGTGGCTGGAGCGGCAGAGATGTCCCTGGCAGGGCAGGGGTGTGTGGGACCACCGTAGCAAAAGGAGCAGCACTGAAGAAGCGGCGGCAGCAGGACGGGGCCGGCCCAGCTCCAGCAGGGCAGGAGGAGGTGAGCTCAGAATTCCTGGGCACACGAGCAGATGATGGTGGCTTCCCAGGGCCCGAATTGGTGGTGACAGCGAACTCCTCTCACAGCAAGCAAACAGCCTCGCCGTCCTCCTTCCTTGCTGAGAGCAAGAGACACCTACCTCCCCCAGCCCCGTTTTTTTCCTGCCCCCCAAAACCCACCCCCCTCCCGACTTTTGGCCATCTCTTTGTTTTGGTTAAGCACCCATAAGTACCCTGTAGTTGGTGTCCTAGCACCTTATGGGAAAAAATTCTATAAGTAAAAAAGAAACAAATCTAACCCCCAACAGTTACAAAGCTCCATTTTGAGCTAAGATCCACTCTTTTTAACTCCAGGACTTCCTAGCCATCTCACTGCTTCCTAATATTTCTTGCAGGCTCTTTGTTGCCATAGAAGCATATAGAGCTCTTTTATACAGGAGGTCATTCCAGAAAAGCAATTTTCACTTTATTCAGTAAATGGACTTCTAAAAATTTCCATCTACCTACTCTTTTTGTGCTCTTTTACAGACCTTCCAGAATTAGCCCATGGACCTCAGGAGACCAAACTGCCCCATCAACCCCTTCTGCACACAAACACATTTCTACGAGTCTCTGAAACGGGCACAGTAACTTCTGTGAGAGTTTCACTGGATTTATACAAAGGATTCCTCCACCAGAGGATTCCATGGTATTTTCTCATGTCACCTGCATAACCATACTGTTGCTTAGGACATTAAGCTGTGTGCTCATGCTGATCATCCTCATCCTTTTCAGTGTCCTGCTGTCCAGATTTTATGTATCACTGTGTTCTTTCTTCCTACAGACACGATCTGGCTCCTACATTATGAACTCCCTGGATTGCTATGTATAAATGAGTTGCCTCCTTCACTACTTCATACTCCCTTCATTTTAGGCTCAGCCAGAACACTATCATTGATGATATTAATAATTTATTTCAGATAACAGTATTAAATGCAGCTAGCTTGCAAACTGATAGTAAGCAGAGATCTTTTTTGCCCAGCCTAATTCCTCACCATCTACAAAGACTCTTTGACTTTGAAGGGAGATGGATTCAGATTTGACCAAGCAAGTTTTGTTAGGATTAGGATCGTAGTTTTGTACTTAGCCTGTTTTTCCTGCTTGGACTGCTAGACAACACGTCTGTCTCAGTTATTTCTATAACAGCAATAAGGGACAAAGCCAGGATTCAATTGAGTCAAAGAATGAAAGGCAGAAGAAATGTTCTTCAGTGGTGCAGGATTGTTTCTTTCTGCAGAAGCACACAAAGTGCCTGTTTGTTGTGTGTGCAATTGCCAAGCTGAGAAGTTATAGACAATATTGATTTGGGCTCCCAGCTCTTTGGAAGCAGGCACTGGGTGGAAGCCAAGAAGGCTGAAGTCTAAATGCGAAGCTGTTCGGGCTCAATGAGCCATTCTTTGAGAGAGGAGACCCTTCTTTTCAGTGTTTGCACCTGTGTGTGCTGTGTGTGTGTGCATAACAGGAGGCAGCATTGTCCAGACACAACAGCAGGGAAACCAAGGGAAGGATACTCCCCACTGGTTCATGGTTCCAAACTCTCCTGCTGGGTTAGCAGGCAGTCTGTGTGAGCTCTTTCCTAGCCTACATTTAAGTGCTCCGAAATGGGGATAACATGATGCATCACATGTTGAGGGTGGTTGGAGGGGTCTAAATGAAAGCCAAAAATAAACAAGTACTACGTTTCATCATGAAATTTCACAGATTCTTTTTCTGAGTTTTGATGGATATTAACGTCTCATATAGTTTCATGACTGTGTAAACCACAAACCTTCTTTCATCAGCCGTGAGATGACTTAATCCAAATTGATATGGTTTTCATTTTTCAGGTAAGCCTTGCCAGATTACACAATAATTGTTTGATGGTGACTTCACACAGGTAAGAAGAAATATAACTTTACCAGCCCTTCTGGGCAGAGTGTTTGGACTAAGTGTGGAAGGTGAAGTCTCCTTAACTACAGTATTCTACCATTTGAAATGTTTCTGTCATGTTCTCTATCTGATGTGGGGAGCTTGATGACAGAGAAGGCATTTCTCGATCACAAAACCGGTTGGAAGGTGTGCATTTGAATTATCTTTTCTGCTTTTATAAACAATACCATTTATATAACAACATTTACATGGCTTATGCCTCTATCTGGTTTTTATGGCCTGTAAATGTGGAAAACGTGTGCCAAAGGACAAAAGTGTTCCCAGAGATCCATATAATACACACAGCCCAGCACAGCCAGCCTGCAAGAAAAATGTGATGGTTGACAGATTCTTTGCCCCCTGCAGTACTCTGGGTTCTTGGCTAACCTCAAGCATACATCAGTTAAAGTCTATGTGGATGGCAGGATTTTGCTCACATCGGCATTGTCTGACCTCTCCATTTCTGCTGCATATCTGTGTCACCTCCTGATTGCTGTCTCTGTAAAATAATCCTCCTTAAATTATTTAGATACATAGTCTGCCTTCCCCTTGGCTGCTGTTCTAATTCTGGTGAGTGAAATGACCTCAATTAGAAATTCTTGCTAAAACATACAACATCACTGAGAGGGTTGCAGTTTGTCTTGTCCCTTCTTGCTTTTCTTAAAGGTTCATTTTATGGGTTTGCTTGTCTGCAACTCATTAGCTCCTGTCATTACTTTCCCTTAAAACAAAATTAACTAGAAGATAATTATTCAGTTTGCAAAAAGGAATTAAAAAATGCCATAATTAAGGTTACAGTTTTCCTTTTTATATCCTTGAGGGGATACTATGTTCCCTAATTATATAATCATACAAAACCAAGCGCCATACACACATATGTGTATGTTTTATATCAGCGGGGGGTTTTTTATTATTTCATTAGAAATGCTTCCAATTTGTGGCAGCAAAAGCAAGACTGGTGTGATAGCTGTTAATTTGTAACTCAGAGCCTTTTATTGTTGCTCATGTTACTATACTAATTAAGACATACAGTATTGAGTGTCTCTTAACAACTCTGTTTTAGTATCACTTCCAAATACGTTTTGCACATTATTCTTATGGCAAAATCAGTAATACCATGATTCCAAAAGTAACTGTTTTTTGACAGAGAGAAGACTTTATCAATTCTTGCAAAAAAAAAATTGTGTTTCACTCCAGCATCCACTTACTTATGAATATTTTTTTCCTTAGAAATTATCTGGAACTTGCTCTGAAATTTAATTCTGTATCCCACCAAAAATTTCATCACATTTTTACTTTTTAATTCACCCATCTGAAACTTCTGGTGCTTCTTCATTCATTCTTCATTACTCATGAGAAAATCAGGACTGATAACATTGAAATCTAACCTCTGCATGAGCCAGGAGTCTCCTTCAGGTCAGGCTTTCCAAGGTCACCCCCTGGCTGTCACATCCACGTGATCTGAAGTTTACTGAAAATATGCTTCAATTTTTTACCTCATCTTTCCAAAAGAAAGGTGCTTTGTAGAGAAAACCCACATCTATCTGACATGATTTGCCTTTCAAAAAACTCTCCTGACTCATGATTAATAAATAATTCTCTCAGAATGTACAGTTTATGGCCCAACTGTTGATCCCTAATCTCCAATATTAGCTGTGGATTAACTCATACTTGCCTGGTAATTTGTGTCTGTATCCTACATGAGAAGCTCTTTTGCAGTCTTTCATTAATCTCAGTACTCTCTGGCTTGGACTCAGTATCCACACATGTCTCCACAGGTTTGTTGTTAACTAATTCAGAGACTAGGAAAACATTCAGTTGGCTTTTTTTTGCCCCCTGCCCAAGAGCTCTGTTTATTGACCCATTATTTTTTTGCAGTTTTCATTCCTCCACTATGCTGATGACATTTCCTTTCTTTAATGATGACGTTTCCTTTCTATAAATATTTATACACTTTCTTCCTTACTGCATTTTTCCCCTTTTTCTCACCATGTTCTAATGTTACTCATGTTTCTTCCTATAAACTCTGAAGATTGCTGTGCTGTTATTTTTTCGGTACCCACGGTTAGACCATCATTTCTTTACTGGAATTCTGGAGTTATGGCCAAATTCCACCCTGATAGCATTTGTTGGATTTGGCAGATGAAAACCAAACAAGCCACATCCGGCAATGGATTCATATGTAGATAGGTTGCAAAATCAATCTTATATTGACTTCAAATATTTACTGACGTCAAAAGACACCTTTCCTCTTCCTCCTGCTTTTCCCCCCTCCATGTTTTTCTACCATATACCACCATATGCTGCATCCTGGATGGTGTCATGGGGCAGCATCTCCTGGCATCTGATTCCAGTCACCCTCTTGCTCCTAACACCAAACACCTCTGGCACTCATGTTGAAGGCTGCTGGATGAGCAAGAAGGACTGCTGTCTTCCCCTTGAGCCACTGGGTAGGAGCAGGAAAAAGAGAGTGGACTGAGCATGGTGCAATTTTTTTTTTCTGCATCATCTGGTATGTCAACTGAAATCTTACAAATGTATAATTTAATGGGAAAAGAGGGTTGGTTAAAAAAAGTGGTTGAGGTAAAATCCAGGAAAATGAAATGTATTTGAGGAAAAAGGAGAAGATCTCCACTTCAAACTCAGTCAAAGGAACACAACTGTGCTCTATTGTGTAAAACACTATTTCTGTTTTTTCATCATTTCCAGCAAATATGAAGGAAGGATGCTGACAGGAGAAGAGATTTATCATGGCAAATTACAGTCTGTGGCAAAGTAAGGGTAGCCTTTCTCACTGACTACAACCTTGGAAAGACATTTGAGATGATATGACCCCAGCTGTCTGCAGCCTGTTGAATATAATAATCAGAGAGGTACCTGCTGGGTTTTTTAATCTGTGTGAATTTATTATGTAGGTAAGTGTAGAGACTCCACACCTGGTGGCTGTGTGCACTAGTACCCAGTATTTTGCTGTCCCTGCTGCCAGTTACTACGGCTTGTAAATCTTCTCACTGGCATCAGCACTGTCATTCAGTTTGGAACACTTGTGTGAGAGCAGAAGAGGCAAAATAACCAGGCTGCTTACACCTACTGCCACTTTTGGTTTATTTATCTTTTTATCACTTTGGTTAGCAATAGTGCTTTGATACTCTCACTGTGGACTGAAGCCCCACTGTGCTACATGCTGTGCAAGGACAGAACAAAAAGGAAGTCCTTGCCCTGAAGGATTTACTTTCTCAAGATAAAAACCCACCCAGACAGCAGAGTGAGATAAAGGAACAATAGTCATCGTAGCAATAGTGACACACCAGGATTATAGGCAAGGGATGTGGGTCTCTGCAGCATTATCCCTATGGAAGGGCAATGATTGCTTTGGCCAGGGAAATGGATGTTACACCAACAGAGATGGGAGATGATGAGGAACAGGGTAAGATTCTCGCTGGACAATTGCATCACATTATGTAAAATCTGTGATTCAGAAAGAAAAGACTGTGGAACTAAGTGGAGACCCATGGAGCCCTAAAACATGAAGGAAGGACAGAGAAGACTTCCCAGCTGAAGGGATAGGAAGAAATGCAGCAGTTGCCTGCATTGAGAGTGATGGACCAGCCAAGATGAAGGATAAGGAGGAAGGTGGATTCTTGCAGTCTGATTTAGAACAGTCATTAGGACTTGCCTGTAAATCTCTTGCCAAATCATGTCCCCAATGGTATCTGAACAACAAAAATACATCATTTCCACGTCCTCAATTCCTATGTGTAAAGCAGAAAAGGCTATACACAGGCAGGTAGAATAAGCAGATGCACAGAGAAAGCAGCATCCCTGACTGAGAGCTGTGACTGTTCAGGAAAGAGGAAAGGGAGGGATTAGAGGCTGCTCACACCTTCTCAGCTGCTGAGTGCAGAAAGAAGGGAGCTGCAGGCAGCTCTTGTAGAAACCAAGAGCAGTGGCAGCAATTGAAAAAGGAAGCTTGGGGAGTTCAGGAATGATGCTGAGGTCACCAAAAGCCCAAAGAAGAGGAAACATGAGGGAAACAATTGAAATGCCAATAATACAATTGGCAAGAGAGCTGATAAAATCCACCAAGAGATAAAGACCATCAGGACAAGGAGGGAGAGGAAAACAAATAAATATCAAAACCATGCCAACACATCCCTGTGTGTGTGTAGACAGTAGCTTCTGGTTCCTGTGCTGTGTCCAAAAATACTGCTTCACTGTCTTCTCCAAAGAGGCTGGACAGAGAAGAAGGTGAACAAAGATGTTGGCCAGAAACCATGGGGCTGGTGTCCGGTTAAAGGATTGCTTCTGCTGTGATCTTCTTCCTCTGCACATCACCCACCTCTGCCCCAAAGTGTACACCTGAAACAGGCCGTGTTCTAACCATCAGGCTTTTTAAAACTCATCCTACATTTTCTGCTCATGGCTTGTGATGCAGTCCTGTTTATGTCTATATTCACTTTGGTTCGTTTCTCTGTTTCCTCATGTTTGGATTTACACCTCTGCTTTGTGGTGTGTGAGATGGGGAGAGCCTTTACATAAAATATGGCAGGTGATGTTTATTAAAAAAAAAGGAGGGAGAAAACAGAGAAGTGAATGATTTGGTACAGCAACTCAATAAGCTGAGACATATTTTACAAAAAAACCCACCAGCAATCGTGTAGTATAATATCACACGCTGAGCAAAATTCATGGCTGTGCATAAGTTAGTGCAGTGCCTTGGCAGATAAAAAGATTAATGAAATCTTCCCTTTCTGCTCACAGAGAAAACAGTTCTCACAGACTCCCTTAAATCACTTGTCATTGCCAAACTCCCGTTTTCCTTTTCCATGAACTCAAAAGCCAGGGATGAAAAGGCATAGAGAAATTTTGCCAACCTCCAGATTCATATTTTCTGGCGTCAACATTTAATTATCTCTGCAAGCATGTGGCAGGCAAGTCTGTTGCCATACATTTTTTATACACAGAGCATGAAATTTTGTGTGGTGACTAGAAGGTGGTACCTGATGTGGGATGAGGAGATTAATTGTCTTTAAAATTATTGTCTGTGTATCAGCAAAATGTGTAGGGCACTTTACATATGAGTTTAGAAAACCTAACTCATAATGAAAACTAAACATCTCAGTCTCCAGCTCTGCACTGATTTACATAGGCACCCAACTTAACCTGCCCATGCTGCTTCAGGGGACTTGGAAACCACTGGATTTGATCCAGTAAGCCCCATATGGATGTTTAGAGACGACTGAGGTGCCCTTAGAGAATGTGCCATTGCTGCAGCTGGTGACCTGGAGTGGCCCAGGGTCCCCAGGCACTGCTCTACTTGCCCATGTCTTAGGAACTGGAGGACCCCTCTGGCAGCACCAGAGAAAACCTGGTCCCCAAGTGGCTGTGGGAGCCTCTCTGGCTGGCACTGAGTTCCTGGTGAGCTCAGTGGTTTGAGCTCAGAGGTTTGAGATGTCCAAGGTGTTCAAGGAGCCTGGGCCAGGTGACAGCCAGCAGATACTGAGCTGGACAACAGGGTGAGAATTTTCCCTGGCACTGCTTTCCCTTCCAGGACACATTGTTAACACTCAGAACAGTGATGAGAGGACTGAAAAGTGAACTTAACATTCATTGTTTTCCCTCAGACAGGACTCAGCTGCAGCCTGGACAGCTGTTCTGTCTGCATTCTTGCTGGTTATATTTTTCTAAGATGCTCATTATTTTAGGTGCTGAGTTGCTCAAACCCTGTCCTCCTTCACAGCTGCCCTTTTAGCAGCTCTATGGATTGCCAATTGATTTTCTTTTACTTTTTGCCGTATGTGAGAATAAAAATTGCAGTGTCAAAGAGTTCATTTCCATATTTACAAGACAGATGCATGCTGGCAGAAGGAGTGGCTACACACATTATCCAGTCTTCCTTGTGGACTTTCTACCCCTCTTTCTAGACCCTGCTCATGGTCTCTGCACTGTCATGTCTTTCACCTGCTGAGAAGGCCCCTCTTGGGAGGCTTGGTGTGTCTACCCAGATGAGCTGGCTGATGAGTGAGTCTGTTACCAGCACACACCAACATATGTAGTTATTGTGAATGTCACACAGAGACAAATAGTGTACTTCAGCAAAAAAAAAATCCCAAAAAACAAGGGATTCTTTAGTATTTTTTGTTTGGTTGGGGTTTTTTTCAGTTTTGAGTTTAACTCAAAAAAAAAAATCATTCTGCTTTATTTGAACTCCCCTCCACTATTTATTTTCATTCTCCCTTTGGAGGCAGTAAGTGTGAAAGAAAAGATGTAAAAATGTAAAATGATGGATTTTTCCCTCATGGAACAACTCAGAGCTGAATATTTTTAACCAATTTCCCTAACTCACATGGCTCGTTGCATCAGCAAAGAGTGTAGAAACACTTAACAAGCTCTTGCCTAGAAAAACAGAGAGCAGCGAGCCCAAAGTTTCCATCTTGGTGGGTCATGATGTCATTCTGGTGTCAGGGTGGGCTGGATGTCAGACCCATCTGAGTGGATTTCCTGCATGCACCATACAGTCCAGTGCTGTAAATCCCAACCCCTGGCCAGTGCATTGGACAGCACAGGTCCTTGGCTGCTGCCTGGGGACAGCGAGCAGTCCCCAGCCCTGGCAATCTGTGAGAGCAGATTATGCAAACATCTGTCAGGAGGGCTGCAGGTTTAGTGTATGATGAGGCTTGATGGCTCACAGAGTCCCTCCAACCATATGGCTGTGGATGCTGCCCATGGCGTTCTTGTCATTCCCGGGGAGCTCCCAGGAGGTGGCCATCAGCAGGGCAATGTGCTGCCTGATCTCCACCGCCCTTTATCCGAGAAGTGCCTTCAGAGCAGGCAGACAGAAATGCACTGTCTGCTGTAGCTGCCCTGACGGCTGCTGGGACAGCTCCAGCTTGGTCACTCCCAAGAGAAGAGGTACCAGGGGCAGGCTGTGGACCAGGTAAACAGTCCTGGTGGTCTGCATTTGCTCTATATATGGGCTGAGTTTGGTATTCCAGATGTGGATGCCTTGGGACCTCTCCAGGTGACACGCTAAGGTGCAAGCAAGAACAATGCAGAAAAATATGAGAGGAAAAGACCCACAACAGTGAGACATTTGGAGGAAGACCAACCGGTGGTCCTTGAGATTTTCATGCTGTTACCCTAAGGAGGGGAAGAGGTAGCGAGAAAGCTGTTCAAGAGGCTGGAGGAGACAAGACAGATGGCACCAAATTGGAGTGGGAAGCAGCATCCCAGAGCGCTTCTGGAAAAGCATCAAGGGAAAGAAAGCATTGAGGAGGAATGGGGCAGAGCTACAGGGAAAGGCAGAGCCAATGGGAGCCACGAGGAGCTTTGGGATGTGATACAGGAAAGAAAGGTGGTGCACAAGGACCAGGCCTAGAGAGGACAAGGAAAGATTGAAAAGCTGGGAAAGGAGTTTATCCGTGATACTGGTTTATACATGTGATGGCTCAGGGAAGGATTTTGGTTACTCTGAAATGAGGGTAGAGTAATAGCCCAGCAAGTGCGTGGCTCAGTATGAAATCACAAGCTGTGTCTGGCTTTTAATCACTCTGAGACACATGTGGCTAGGATTAGTATGCTCATGACCAGAGCACCTCCATGAGTTGTGCTGTCAGGGTGGGTGAGACAGTGGGCTGGCAGTGGCTGGAATGCAGGGAGATCCAGGGATAGAGACTGAAATTAGTAACTTGAAGCAGGGTCCTTCCTGAAAACCTCAAAGCAGTTCTTTGGAGAACCTCTCTGCCCTGCATGGACCACAGGGGCAGGCCAGGGAGACTCACCTCCTGCCTCCAGCATCCTTTGCCAGCAACAAGTCCCTGGCACTGGGGAGGACAGGCAGGCGGGGTGCCCCACATCACCCCTTGCCATCCCACCTGCCTCAGTCATTGATGCCCTTGCCCCAGCAGCACAAGCGACTGAAGTCTTGGTCCCCTCACAGTTTCATTCAGCCACTGGTTTGCAGAGGAAGGGCAAGTGTCATCGAGTGTCATCAGCAGGTCTGTTGACCTCAGCTTGGTCCAAGCAGTACTCAGTCTTGCAGGGTGTTTGGTGAGCGCTGTGATAGCTGTTAAATGGTTCCCATGTGCTATTCATGTTCATATTGTTCTTCTGACAGGTGATACCTTTTTTCCATTGGAATGGTATCCCCTTGTTGGCAGGCTGTGTGTCAGCGAGGAGGAGACCTGGCCTGTTCCAGTTAATTCTGTAATTGCCAGCTAACTGCTGATAGAAAGCTTTTGGGAAGCTTCTTAAGCAGCCTAATGATTTTACATTGTGTACACCTAGAGAAGCACTCAGCCTTTCCAGCTTTTTTGGTGCACTAACACGACATGTAATGAAACCATTCAGCTGAAAGTAGAGGCAAGCTGTAGGGGCAGGCAGTGGGGAGTTGGCTGGTCACAACTCTGTCTTCCTGACATTTGTATTGCCAGGGTCACAGAAACAGGGGGAGTGGAGCGTGAAATGAGTACATTACTGAGAGTTTATTAACAAACCAAATTGATATTAAGCTATCTAACAGGGAGAGTATGATTTTGCTCCAAAATCCAGCTGTTGCAATTTCACCCTTCTATTCCTATAAAGCACTTTCCTCCCTCCAAGATCTTGAAGGACGTCTTTGTCTGAGCTCAATAAATTTCAGTGTAAAGAGATGGCAGTTTCTATTCCATGACAGAAGCTCCCCCATGCCTTGCTATTAATTGTTTTTAAATGGTGAAATTAAGTAAGCAAAATTGCAATTGTTCTTCCCCTAGTCTTCCAGCAAAGGGAGGGAGCATTTATACAGATACTGCTCAGAGTACTGGAGAAAATATTTGTTTGTGGCTTTAAGTAAATTTTCAGAGGAGCCCCCCCATGGGTTATTTCACAGTTCTGTGCTTATGGAACTCGGCTACGGTAGTGAAGGACAGCCTTCTGCAACCCTCCCAGCTGCTGGGTGGCTCATGCTCCTGTGAGTAGCTCCCAGAAGATTCAAGGGACTACTTTTGCAAGCACAACTAAAATTGCTCATGGGTTTCAGAATTCGCCAAGGAAAGTATGGTAGAGAAAAGTCATCAGAGAGTGGACTGGTTTCTCAGTGGTCCAAACAGAAAAAATTGTATTTCATTTGTTCAGTCATTCCTCCATTTCCTTCCTTCCCTTTCTGCCTTCCTGGCTTGCTTTCTCTTCCCTCTCTCCCTTCTCCCTCTTCTCCAGCACAGATAATTGAAAAACTCATTCTGGAATTCCTTTGTCCCTGCAGAAGGCACTGAATAGTAATTCCAAAATAGTCCAGCCTTTCTTTTAATCCATAATTCATCATCCTAAATTGTTGCTACTCACTGCAACCCTGAACAAAATGTCAGATGCAGCATAAAGAAAAGAAATCAAGCAAATGAAAAAGGGACAAAAGGAAATGCAGCAATCCCCGAGGGTATCTGCAAAGAGAAAGAACTTAATCCAGAAAGGCTTCTCAGCTCTCAAACAGGAGGCCTGACTTGTGCCATGTGTGTCACCCTGTATTAGGGGAAAGCAGGACTTATCTCGAGAGGAGCAACCGATTGGGTGGAATGAAACAGAGACACGGAAAGCCACTAGACAACAATTTTATCTACCACCTGTACTTTGACAACTAGAACTGCAGTGAGTAGCCAGGCTTGGCTCTGTCGAGGCTTTCTCCACGCCGTGTCAGACTCCCACCTGACTGTGGTTTGCTCAGCTGACACAGAGCTGTCACTGACTGAGCCTGATGGCCCTGCCCTGATCCCTGTGAAATATTGTAGCAGCCATGGAAAAGCTGTGAGACCCGGACAGTAAAGTGGGATGGGATCTGCTGGGGGTGGTGGTAGCGTCTTCAGGTCCCTGAGATCTGTACCCAGTGCAAAACTCCTCACGCCTCTGACCATGCAGGTTGCCTCGCAGTGATACCCACACCAACCTGGTCTCACATTAATATGGAATTTCTTGAAAATGCCTTTAACTGGAAGGAATCCAAATAGAGAGTTTTGTGGCATTGTAACCTGTAGTTTCTCTTCATCAGTGGCAGTGGTCACCTGGAAGCAGCTTCCTTCTGTAACCTATGAAGTGCCACCAGCTTCAGGTCTAGGAGCAGACAGTCTGGACAGGATTGCAAGAGTAGGCAGGTAGAAAGCCAGCTAGGCAGGCAATAAAGGATCCTGAGGGCTGGAATACTGAATTAATATGTACTAGTCTTCCTGCTTCCATTGAGGTCAGTGGGGGCTTTTAGTGTGATCTTCACGGGAAGCAGAAGCAGCTCACTTTTGGGAAAAGAAGATCAAAACTGGGGACAAATGCTTCTACATGTGATTGTGCCATGGTTTGAAACTTGTTTGCTTTCCTGTGTTATCTATGCAAGGATATTAGAGAAATTAGATTAAAAAAGATCTTAAGCTCCTCCTGTCAAGAGAAAAAGAATGGAGAAAGCCATGGGGTTGGTAAATGCAATTATTAGCCATTTATTCCCCTTATTCCCTTAGGCTTGTGGCATTCCCATTAGAGTGTCCTTTATACGCACTGATTGAAGTTAGTCTTGATGCTCCAAATAATGCCAGGGAAAAAAAAAAAGATAAACATATTCAAAGCCTTTTAAAAACTTGCTCTGCTGTGAAAAAGAGAGGTTAAGTCGTTGATCCAGCAAGGTGTTTTAACATATGCCTTTATTTTAAGCTTGTGAGCTGTCCCATTGATTTACACTCAAGAATTCTGCTGAAGAGGGGTCTTTGGCTTGTGCTTCAACAACGCAGCTACACACGTGCTTTGCTTTTGGCGTGTGCAGTCCTGTGACTTTCAGGAGGAAACTCACATGCTTGGCTGGCTCAGGGCTGAGGGAGAGTCTCAGGAGATGGACAGCATTGCGGCACGGCCAGGGTTAGAGGAAGAAATGGCCCAGATCGGTGTCTCTGTCCCAGTCATCACCTCTGTCTCAACTGTTTTACTCTGCTTAATGGTTTGTAGATAAACTGTAGTAATGAGAGAGTTTCTCAGGAAAAAACCTCAAACTTTTACTCAACATTTTGGCCTTTGCCATTCTGTCCTTTGCCAGACATGGAAAAGAAAAGTTGTAGCCAAAATTTTAGAGTGTGGAAGAGAGGATACTATAAGTTTGGTTTTAATCAGGGAGAGGAGTTTTGGAAAGCAAAGAGGAAACAATTTGGGTCTAATTCTGCTCCTTCTGGCAAAATACCACCCCTCACCCCTCTGCATGAGATCATTAGTGTGGCTTTTCTCCAAGCTGATAGCAGAAGTGCCTGGCTCATATGCCTTGCTCACATGCTCAGATAAACCTCTTGCCAGTTTTGGGGCTAAAAGGGATTTCTCTCCCAGGTCAGCTGCAGTGACTAAGTTTCCCCCTCCTCTGCAGAGAGAGGCACAGCTTGCTCCCCTAGACCACTTGGGATGGTGTGTCAGACCTCCTCCCAGGGCCTTCTGTGGGAAACAGCTTTCTGTGGGAATAGCCTCCGGCAGGAATAACTTTCAGTCTTTTACTACAAGGCTTGAACATGTAATGGGACACTGAGAAGTATTGTAAGGTGGAGTAGACCATTCCTCTGCCTCAGGTCTCACCCCACATTGCCTCCAGTGCTGGAGTTTGGGCTCAGAGTCCCAAGATGGGAAGTCCCAACCTTGCCCTGTAAAATGCAGCTAGTGTGTGCACTGTGGGCAGGGAGACCCATTGCAAGCAGTAGCTGCTGGCAAATAAATATTATCTCAGTAAGGGAGTGAGGTGGATACATACACGGGGCGTGTTTTGTCCATTCATTTTGAGCTGGAATATCTTCTGTCTCGCTGTCAATGCACAACCTCCCTGCTGCTTTCAAAGCAGAGCAAAGCCTCTGTGCCAGGCATGCCCTAAAGCTTTGCTGGGAGCTGAGCAGCCCAGGCAGCTTGAGCGAAGCACACAGAAAAAGATCTGAGCATACTGGGATGTAGGAATGCTGGGGAAAGGATGATGGAGTTGTCTGGGATTCCAGCTTCTTGGGCCTGACTCAAGGCTTTCCACTTTGTTTATACAATAGTAATCCCGAGCACTTCACGTGATAGATCCCTGGTGATGCATTTCGGGGGGGTTTACACTGATTTACACTGCTTGAGGCCTTGGCCCCTATTTTCCAAAGAATTTTCCAGAATTTGCTAATGAAAAATACCAGAGTGGTTGGATCAGTGCAGGGTTAGGTTACCTCAGCGAGCGGGCTGGAGAATGCAGGGAGCCCCTCTCCCCAGTCTCCCCCAGGGAAGAAATCTCTTCCAGCCTGCCAAGAGGTGCAGGATGAGGTCTGTAGGCACTCGTGCTCCTGGAGTTTATCTGCTGGCTCTCACACCCTGTGGAAGACTGCCTGTAATGTACTCAGCTCCCACTTTCAG
The DNA here is from genome assembly GCA_013400495.1 of Nicator chloris. NCBI lineage: Eukaryota > Metazoa > Chordata > Aves > Passeriformes > Pycnonotidae > Nicator > Nicator chloris. Next base: position 128,943 of record WAAE01024868.1, read on the forward strand.
CAGCTGTGGGGCACCCCTTGGAAGGCATAGAATTTAAAAGTCTCAACACTGATTAACTCCTTCAGCACCAAAGAGCACCCCAGAAATATCCTTCTCCCATTGTCTCAATTCAGCTCTGGGAGTGGCAAAAATGAGATGACAGTGCAATAGGGCCTGCAAGAACCCATTTCCCAAGTCAGATGAAATAACTGTAGGATCTAGACTTATTCTCCATTTCTCCATGTTCCTGCTGCTGTGCAGCTCAGAAACAGGCACTGCTTTTACCAGTACCTGCTGGGGGGAGTCATTTGGCAGGAGGCAGGAAGAAGAGGTCAGGAGATCCTCTCTGCTCGGCTAACCCACTCAGACCCACTTCTGCATTGTGACAGCCCCAGCAGGTCAGCCATGGGATCCAACTTGCCCTGGCTCCCGTTTCCAGCAGTGGCACTGGTTGAGTGTCACATTTGTGACCCTTCTCACCCTCTGTTTCCTTGCCCAGAGCTGTCCTGCAAGGCACTGTGTTCCTTTGAGAATGGAACAGCATGTAGCAAGGAACAAATGTTGGTAGCTTCTGAGCATTTCTATCCAGGTAGGAGGAATTTGCTTGTGCTGAGTTTACGGATCAGTGGAGAAAGGGTGTAGGAGGAGAAAAGGGATGATGAGAACTAAGTGTGCAATCTAAACCAGAGTGTTTGTCAGGATTTTGAAGCCTGTGTAAACCATATTATTAATATTTAAACAAGGCTTGCTTTTAAATTTTTTTTCTTTCTTTTTCTCCCTCTCTCCTGCCTTCTTGTTACAGGATTGCAAAATTCATTTCCAAAGAGGCTTATTTTTTTGCTGTTACTAATAGCAGCAGAAGTGATTTATATACACATTGGGAGAATAAGTGCATCTGAAAAGAAAAAACACCCATCCTTTCTTCCACCTGTATCCAAACTTACTCTCTTTTCTTCATCCTTCCCTCAGGGCTCAAACACACAATGAACTTAGTGTGGTTTCTGGAGCTGCAGTGGTAACTTGATAGTGTGTCCAGGCCCAAGAAGAGCCCAGCTTTGCCTCGTTGAAAGCAAAAGGTCCCCCTTTCAGCTTCAGGAGCTGGGAAAGGCTCAGATGTTGAGTTAAGAATATTGTCTGCCTACAGGCAGTGAGGTTTCCTCTGAAATTCACTGCTCTGGTTAGAATTTGCGTTGCAGATTTTCACCTGGAATTAATTTTAATGATTCCGTCATGCAATCTCTGCCAAAGCAAGCTTATAATGGGAACACTGTCTCCGCTTTAATGGGAGCAATGAGAGGACAATATCAACGCCTGTGAATATTTAAGCTTGTTTGGGCTATTTTTGGTATTGGAAACCTGAAGGCCTTCCTGGGGGGCCCCAGCCCAGCATCAGGCTGAAGCGTGGTGGCAGGGCTGAGGGCAGCACCTGTCCCTGTGACAGAGCTGCTGGAGAGGGAGGCACAGAGCGTGGCCAAACCAGCCCTGCAGTCAGTAGTCTTGCCTGAATGCTTTTCTGTGCAAGTGGTTCGCAACCAGCATGGAAGAGCTAGGCACCAGCACTGTGTTTACACTGCAGGAGAAGGGACTGACTTACCTGAAAAAGACTTTCTAAGGTGAAACAAGTGGCTGTGGAAGGGTTTTGTCAGGCTGGAACACATGAAGTTGACAGCAAATACTGTACCTGATTTTGGTGGGAGGGTTTTCTCTTTGAGGTTGCAAAGGTATGTTAATGAGTATCATTAGAATTGCATAACAGTGCACTTCCATGTGGGGTTGCCTGACTCTCTTGCTGTGCTTTCAAGCTGAACATATGTTTTCAATTATTAACATGATTAATGGGAATGAGATGACTTGAATCCCAATGAGCTCTATCTTGCCATCGCATGCACACCCCTCGGTATGTTTACGCAGTGTGGAAGTGCATGATTTCCTTCACCAGGAGTGGTCTTTGGAGGTCCAGGTGTCTAACTCTAAACAAATTTAGAGATCCACAATCAGAGCCCCTTGCTGTGTTCAAGTCCCTGGGCTCCTGCCCCTGTGTCTCCAGGAGTATGGGATATGGAAAGTGCTGTGCAGGAGCCAGTCCATACTGTGCTGCCCCAGCTTGGCCTGGGTTTTGTTCCCAAGTCTGAGAAGGTTTGGGAAACATGAAACCACCTTCTCCCCATCATCACCTGGAACAACCTCCAGGACACACAAATCTCCGATTCAGCTGAGACTCTCTCACTAATTTTTGTGGACTCTAAACCTCCCTTTCCATTATTAGTGGGCAAATTTTGCTAAGTTGTGCATAATTTTCACCTTGCTCTATGTTTTTGGGAAGGGAGTAAAATCCTCTAAGTCTCTATAAAGATATAGAACAAGAAAACCAGACATTGAAAATTCCTGTAATGTTTAATTTCTCTTTAATTTCTCAGCTGATAGACCCAGAGATCATCATTATACTTGGACCCTCCTCCCCCACACCCTCCCCATCAGTTAAGTCCTGGTCTAATTCCTTCTGACATAAGTGTATGTCACTCACCCAAAATCTGAAACAATCTATCTGCAAATGAGTCATTCAGCACCTTAACAAACAGAGCTCAAAGCAGAATTGTACAGAATGAGTGCATTTGCCAAAGATCCAATATAGAAAAGGATAGAGGAACACGCTCCTTCAGATCAACAGAAACAAAGGAGTGCCATGAGCACTGGAACCAATCAAGTCAGATTTCCCTTTGTTTTGGGTCAGGTTCCTGAATGAAAGTTCCTGTTTAATTTTCCTCAGATTTCTAGACTTTCAAATTTGTTGTCTCTTGCACATTCTGTGGGTTAAAGTGAGGGTAAGTTCATACCACACTCTTTGCCTCCATCACAATAACAGATTGAGGCTTTCTTCTGTGTCTCGATGCATATTTTTGTTGATTCTGTAAGAAATTAGCCATTTCCAGGTAAGCTTGGAGCTGCCAGAAAGGTTTGAGATTGCAAGTAAAGCAAGCAGGTGGAAGGAGAATGAATTCTCAAATACTTTTTTATCCTTGGGAAATGTGACTAAAACTGCTATACAGTGCGAGCACAGATGGCTTTTACAGTACCAGCAGAGTGTGCACATGTGTGTATGCAGATAGACATACAGTATGAGTTAGCATCAAGGAGCTGTGTGACTAAATCTCCTTTCTAGTTTTGAAATATTCCATATATGTGTAAATATGTGGATACACACATAGGCAAAAATGATATCTTCCTGTCTGTCTCTCCACAAATACGTGTGCATTTTTTGTTTAAGGATTCCACATATCTTCAGAAAGAGTGTACGGCGCTGTTGAATAGGCTGATATACGATTATTTGTCTTACTGCACTTTAGTCATACACTTATTCTTTTCAGATTTATCAAGTCAAACCAACAGGTTGCATGTTTGGGCTCTCGAATTCAGCCACAGAGGAGTGTGTTAGTGGGGGTGTGTGGGGTGTGTGTGTGTGTGTGGGGTGTGGCTTGGTTCATGTGAGTGTTTGTGTGCAGTAGGTGATGTACAGCTACACAAAGGTTGCATTCACTTAGATGACAGACAGCTACATATCACAAAAGCAGTAAGGCCACCCCAAACAATGCTATCAGATGGTCCCCTGTCACCTGTTCATGCTCCATCTTTCTGAGAGGAATTTTACTGCTAGCAGACGTGAGAATTCATGTCACAGGAATAATCTGCAAATGGTTATGGGTCATATTTCCCTGTGTGAGTCTAACTGGGATCTGAATATATAAAAACTTGCCTAGTAACACACGATAAGTTCCCAGACTGTAAAAGCTTACAATGATCTGCACTCAACCGCTGATTTGTTTGGGTGAGCTGCCACGACAGAGAGGAACATTACCAGTTAACTAATGGCATGCTAGTAGAAATTATGGACTCAAGACAATCACTGCTAGAGGTCTACAATCACACAGAAGTTGCTGTCAAACAGCAACAATTTCTGGTAATTGCCAAGCACAGGGTGAGGTAGCAGTGCTCCATATTCCATTACCCATTCTCCCAGACATCCACTTTTGCTGAGGAAGGGATTTTAGAAACAGAACCTATATTTAAGGTCAATTGAAGTCTGAAGAGATTCCAATTTCTTTTAAAGTTGCCATTATTCAGTGTAATGCATCACTATGAGCATCTGGAAAAGACAAGTCAGGGGAGGGAGCTGCTCTTATGCTGAGAGCTTGAGCGGGTTGTCTGGAAGCGAAGCAGCTGATTTTTGGTCAGGATAAAACCCAAACTGCACCTTAAATGAAAGCAAACTGCAGTTTGTGAGAGAGCATGTACCAGACTGTGAGCCACTTTGTGACACTTCATCTGCATCAGCTGGGCTAAAGAGGTTACGTCTCGCAGATCATGGGATTTCAAATGGGAAAGAGAAACTGCTTTAGCGAAGGGTGTTGATGCATGCTCATGTAGGGCATGCTCCTATGGCTACCAGACTAGGTCCCAAGAGACCCCTTCGCTTCCTGCATCCTTGGCTGCCTCCAGCTGGGAGAAAGCCATGTGTGTGCTAGACCAGGACCTGAAAAAGAGCACTGACTCCTTCACACTTGTCTTCTGTTTCTATATGTAGTATGAAGTAAATAACACACAACAGCCTGAGTTTCAAGAGCAAATGCTCATCATCTGGGAAATGCCTACAGTTAAAGATGAGCAGCAGTCCCCTGTGCAGTAGTGTTAGCTAGCCCCTAAACAGGTTGCAGGGTTTGTCGCCCTGTTTTGATACCGTTTTTTTGCTGGCGAGCTTTGAAAAGCCAAATCTTTGTACTTCATTCTCAGTGTCAGATTAATCAGTCAGTTGGGCTCTTATGTGACCCTGCCAGAACCTCAGTTCTTGAAATATCTAAAGAGGATGGAGAAAGGGGGATTTCCAAAGACGGGTCTGGGAACTCATCAGCCAGGCCAGGGCCCGGTACGCAGTGATGTGGGGACTGCCGAGACCCCAAGTCATCCTACTCAGACCTAGAGCCCTGAGACGTGGGCTGTGAGCTTTGGGGGTGAGGAAGGAATGGAGCCTCCCTTTATCCCACCCCTCCTTTCCCAACACTTTGGGTGGGCTGGCAGCCCCTGCCAAATGGCTGAGGGAGAGCTGCAAGAGCACAGCAGCAGCTGTGCCTGAGCCTGCCTTCCCTATGCTTCAGTCACAGCCCCAACTCCCTTCCAGAGTGAATTAAGATAAACTGAATTAGGGGCTTTCTGTTTCTGAATGAGAGTGTTTAATCCACTGCTGATTATGTGTCATCACCTAATCCCCTTCTAAAGATAAATCAGTTTAATTCTTCTGGATGTCCCCATATCAACAAGCCCTGAACGTGACTATCTTCTGTGCCTAGGGTGGCTGGAGAAATAACCAAGTTTGAGGTCTTCTGGAGCAACTGATGACTGGAGGCAGACATGAGGCATGGCAGTAGCCTACTTCCCTAAAACCCCGTGAAGATTTTCCTGTGCAAACCCCTGTGTCCATGTCAGCAGAGGCATTTGGTGCCTTCAGTAGGGGAGTGAGAGCCAGAAGCCTGCGGGTGCTGGTGTTGGCTCATGCTCAACTCCATCACTTCACACGCCCAGAGCACATTCTTGCAGCTGAAGGCAGCACCATGAACAAACCCACATTCTTCTGCCCACATTGTCTCCAGCTGCAGTAAATTTTAAGCAAAATCAGACCTTCTTTAACAAGGAAAGTTTACTTTTTTTTGTTTCTTCTTGCAGGTTTCAATTTGTAAATAATACTTAAACCTCTCCAATAGAGTATTTTACCACTACGGCATGGCAGACTGTCGGTACAGTGCAGTACTTTGATGAATGCCAGAAGAGACATAGTGATCTGGAAGCATACCAAGACCTGAAATTCAGTTCTGAAATACTGTGCAAATTTGCCTAAAATGTAGATGTAGATCGGTACTATTGTAAAACGGAGAATCTTATATTCTTTCCTTGCGATAGGATGACACTGAGAATACAGTGTTTGTTACTGCTGTGCTGCACATGATGGGGTTCAAACCCAGCCAATTCAGACAGAAGAATCTTCACTGCAAACTCTTAGAAGGCTGGTAAGAACAATGAGAGTTTTGCTGTTGGGAACTACATCTAGGACATCACAGCAGGGGATCTGAGTCATATTTTAAGTGCTTTTGAATTAAATGTTTGTTTGAGAGAGCTATTTGAATGCCACCCCCTGAAAAGTCAGTAACTGCTCATACAGGACAGAACAGAGAAGCATTTGGCAACTATCTCTGTAGCCCGCAGTAAGAATATGCTACAAGCCTCTAGGTGATGCACAGAGGGTAAGAGTAGTTGAATGTATGAAGAGGTGCAGCTCTTTGAGGACCAGTACTCATGATTTTGTTTTATTTAGGAAAATCCTGGGAATATCATTGCTTATCATTATTATTATTAGCTACGCAACATTGTTTCAGATGGAAACAAACTATTTTATTTCAAATAAAACAAAATATTTCATGGCACTTAATTGTGGAGGGGATGTTATTAATTTCACAAAACCTCTATTTTTTTCCAGTCCATTTTATCTAAACCTGGAGCTGTTTTTCATTTTCGTCCTCCTCAAAATGCACATCACACTGAAAATCCAAGTATCACAAACCCTAGATCCTACTTTCTTTCATCACTGTGTTTCACCCACACAGTCCTCCTGGACTGCAAGGATGTGTCCATGACATATATCAGGTATACCCTGTTTTCCAATCATGGCAAACCCCAGAAATAGAAGGACTCACCTCTGAGGAGTGGGTTATATGAGACACCCTCTCTGCTGGTGCCTGGGTTTTTGAAAAGAAAAAAATTTTCATACAGAAGATCCCAGGTTTGTTCCCTCTGCCAGATGTTGGCGGAGAGGCTGTTTTTAACTGCTGATGTGGAAGCTCAGTTTTTGAGACACACATCATCTGGTCCAGACCTATCAATATATTGTGGCCTATGGCTTTTATGTGAGCAGGATGAGGAGGTAATAAATCACCTGAAGAAGATCAACGGGGTATAAATATTCCTCTCTATGTAGTGATGGAAGATAAGACTGGATAATGAGTGATTTTCCATCTCAGCAGATGGCTTTTGTTCTTTCTTCTTGGTCTCTGCTACACCCAGAATAAACTTCAGTAACTCATTCATAAAAATACTATTTCATCTTCTGCAAATCTCATGTTGTTTGCAAAGTACTGTCGACTGTTTTGAGTAAATGTTTATTAGATACTAATCACATGGTTTCAGTATTTCCTAATTGTATCTTCTAAAGAACATAACCATGCTACTTGTGCCCATAACACAAGCATCTTATAATTTCTAATCCTTCTCTTAATGTCTCAATTTATTCCTTATATGTCTTCTTCTTGCACTTGATGATATGCCTTAAATACGATTTAAATGTGTTTGATTTAGAGACTTTTTCCCTTGGTGCTTGTATGACAGCATGATTCTTGTCTACCTATAGTATTAAAAACAATCACACAATCTTTTCTTATCATCACAGCAGGGATGACATGATCCTGTGGTTTCATCCTTCCAGCTGAATTCTGTGGGAATTCAGATCATTTCTTATCTATGGCAGAGGCAAACTCGAGTCCATTACAATTGCAAGTCATCAATATCACCCTTCAAGGTGCGTACCAGGGGCTCAGAGGTCCTGCTGGCTCAGGGCAGAGCCCGTCTGCCTGGGTGGATTTGTGGGGATTTCATGTGATTGGTGCTGCTCTGGTCACAGCTGAGGATCCAAAGCTGATCTGGAGGGATGGTCAGTTCCTTGCCCCAGTCAGCAATGTTTCTGGTAGCACTAAGCCAGGCAGTGGCTCTTGAATGTTTGCCCAAAGTGCCTGAGTGGGAATAGCTGAGATGCCTGTTGAAGGCAAGTAGCTCCCAATCCAAAACACTGAATTGCAATTTAATATGCATTTAATACCAGCTTGAAACTGCTGGTGTTCATCTGCTTGTCCATAGTGCTGAATTATTTACCTGTTGGGCATTGCACAGCATTTTATGGCTGCAGTTTACTCTTTTGTACCCTGCATTCACTCTCAAAAGAACAGTACAGACCCACAGAAAAACTTTACATGTTAGTATCCGGCAACTAAAAATCCCCTTTTTTGCTGCAGTTGTTCACTTTTGAACATGAGGCTAAGGACAGTTTCTGAGATAGATGTTGTTCCATCAACACACACTTTTGTGCCTTCTGCACTCATCCAGGCTTTTTATTTCCCTCAGACCTCTCTCACAATAAAAAAGTGGCGTACCATAGACAAGTCTGGCAGGTCATCAAGATGGAAAAGCTGGACTGTATATTAAGAAATCAGATGTAGTTAACACTTCAGTCACTGTTCCCAGAACACCATCCTTTTGGTTTATGGGCCTAAATATAATCTGACTGGTAATGATATACTATTTGACCTACCACACCCACAGATTATTGTTTTTATCACACTGGAATAACTGGTGAAAAGTAACAATTACTGTACTCTGAGCTTGCAGTGGAAGTCTATTTCCCTGTGCTGAAGGCAGCGTGCCATGTCCAAGGGAGTTCCACACACAAGTAATTTCCGGGTATCCTGTTGGTTATGCTGCAGATTTTGTTATCGCTATTTATTTATCCAGCATTGCCAACGAGCTCGGTTTTGTACACTGTGCGAGAAAAGCACGCAGAGCCTGACTCCCAGCCAAGTTAAACTGGCATGTTGTGCTCTGGCGAGGCGGGCTCTCACTCCCTTGTCCTTGGGGCTTGCCATCAAAGGCTTTCACACGGGTGCATTAGGTACCAAGCTCATTTCACTTGCTAACTGTACATTCAAACACTGTTGGGGAACCAGCCTTGCTGAGAAACTGGGACTTAAATCACCTGCGGTGGGAATTCCAGTACCTCATTCCTAAACCATACCAGTTTTCTGCTTTTCCTTTTGTTGTGTTTCTCTTATTTCTTTTCTAGCGCTTCTTGCATGCAGAAAAAGTATCTTACTGTATCTTACTGGAAGCAAACACCACAAGGCTTCTCTTGTTCCTTTGAACACAAAAGTAAAATTCTCCTAGACATGAATAGCACACAGTCAGGGCACATGATGTGAGGTGCTGCACAGCCAAAAAGTTAACCTCCATTACCTTTCTCCTCCCTGCTTGGGCTCCTAAACGCTGCTCACCAAGGGGCTACAAAAAGCCCCACTTGTCTGGAGGAGGGCCATTTCCTTGTGAAGGAAATGTCCTTGTGAGCTCTGCAGGGAGCAGCTGAAAGGCTATATTCCTGGGCATTTGGCAAACTCTGGGCAGAGATATGCTAAGGTATCGTGAGTTGTGAGGAAAGGTACATAAGGAAATGGGGCACAGTTGTCTCCACTGCCATTTCTAGACAAGATCATGTCTCCTGGAAAAGCCCTGGGAACATCCACCCTTTGAAGCCCAGCAGAGTTTCTGCACTTCTCAGAGCATTCTGCAGCACGGGCTGGGGTAATGTACAAGTGGCTAAAGGCTGTCATGCCCTGCTCATGGAGGCTGTGGGCTCCCTGCTGCACCTCTTACAGCTACTTTGCTGTGCAGGAATGGGCTTGCACCTCTCTTGGGCCTTGTATTTTTGTCACAACAATGAGCAGAGCCACAGCTAAGGCTCCACGTATTTATTAAGATCCTGGACTGACTTTGCAGCCCATGCTAAACTCTGCATAGCTATAGTCCTACTGTTTTTCATACTGAGCCATTGTAAAACTAGGTGTTCCTTCAGCTGTAATTGTACTCCGGCTTGTAGTGTACTCATAGCTGGAGGGATAGAGAACAGAAACTTACCCCACCTCCAGGAAACATGAGTCAAAACTGAGAGCTGATGGGAAATGTGAAAAATGTGAGGGCTTCTGTAAGGACAATAGCCAAAAGCAATAAATATATAAGTAAAAAAATCCATAAGTAATTGAGGAAACATGTCCTTGAGTGTCATAAGCAAAGTGGAAGATGGGATAGAATTAGAGAAAGGACTGGAAGAGAAGGAAAGGAGAAAATGAGAAAAACAGAGTATTTTACCATGTGTTCATTTTTCTTAGGGGAAGTTGGGAGAGGGAATTGTGGAACAGGAAGAAAGGAAATAGAAACATAAAGATCTGTGAAAGTAAGGAGAAAAGGGAAGATGCTGAAAGATGTAAAAAAATGTTAAAAATAACACGTTGAAGTTAGCGATAGGAAAACACAGGCTGTGAAAGGAAGCAAAAAGCAAGCAGAACCAGACTTTACTGTCCTTACACAACATTTGCTGCTCAGTGTGATTAAACCAGTGAACTCAGAGGTTGCTCTGCAGAGCAAAGGGCCTGTCTGTGAGAGAGAAGGGATAAGAATCTGGCAAGACGGTGAGGTAGATGGAGAATTGGATGGCTGAGAATGTGCAAGAGAAAAAAAGAAAAATCAATGTTACTGTGGAAAGGCTGATGCCAGAACATTATGGCAACAAATATGAATTTTTCAGTTTCTGCAGAGCATGACTGCTGAGAGACAGGAGCATGTGTTAGGTTTGGTGGTGGCTGAGTTTTGTGCACACAAGCCCCTGCATTTGGATGCAAGTGTGAATCTACCTTATCAGAAGTTTTCTTGAGATTTTCTTGGGAGTCACCTAAATGCATCCATGCAGTGACTTTTTTCATGCATGGTGATGAATCAGAAGCCCAACAAGAGCAAGTTACAGTTCCACCAGGAGCCTTCCTTTATTCTGACTTTAAATAATTTTGAAAAAAATTGTATTCTAAAAATAAAGGCACGTCATTGGAATGGAGATCTTCCTTGCATCACCACACAGTGTTTTCATTGTGGTTGGAAAATATCCTCCCCCTGCTCCAACAGACAACCAAATCTGTGTGAAGAGGTAGTAAACCAAAATGTAGAAGCTTTTATGCAAGTAATTCTCTTGGAAAGTGTAAAAAGGTGTGATTGTCTGAGGCTGCCATTCAGCTGATTGCATTGCGGGGTGGGGAGTGGAGAGGTTTTGGGCTTTGAATAAGAGCCACAGTGAAACAAGACAAATCAGCTTGTGTGGTGCTCCATCCTCCTGCAGATAAACTGCATCTTCCAGTCTGAGGTTGTCTCATGCTTGTTGATGCCACACCACTGTCAGCAGCAGGCAAGAGAGCAGAGACCAAGACAAACACTGCCCACGCTGCTCCTCAGCACCACGATGGGAGCAGATGAGGGGATGGCAGTACCTTTATCTTCTGCAGCACAGGCACTCCCTGGACTTTAACCTGCAGGGTGTAAACTGGAACAGTGCTGTGGATTCCTCATTTTCTGGGCCCCGGTGGGCAGGGATGCAGGACTTGCAGCAGTTCACACAGCACCTGCACAGCAGCCCAGGGTTCAGGTTGGAGAGATTCCAGCATCCCACAACTCAAGTGTTGCCTTTAGCAGGGTTGATCCTGGGGTAGAGATTAAATTCTAAGGGTCTTTACGGACAGCTGAAGCCTGAACAAAAAACATTCTCTGCCTTCAACCACACAGGACAAAGATACAGGTTGATATAGAAAATATTATGGGTAGAGTCCAACATCAGAAGAAGAACCAGGAGCGACTGGAAAGGGGCTATGTGTGACCACTGGAGTTTAGTCATGCCATGTAGCTGTGAACATAGACAGTTCACCAGGGAGAGAAAAGGGAATAGAAATTCCTCAGGACTTCCACAACTGGAAAATCCACATGTGAAAGCAGGGAGCAGAGTTGGATGATGACAATGATCCCTGCTTGTCCAAGAAAAGCATAAGAAAGGAAAGGTGTCTGATCCTGTATTTGTAACTGCCAAAGTGTTGAAGTGTCTGAAAAGCACCTGCAGCTCAGCTTCAACTCTGTGCTGTTGCAAACAAGAAGGAATTGGATGGATCTTTTGATAAAATAGGGCTGAGAATGTTGACAAGCTGTGTGAAACCACTGAGAAAATTTCTCTGCTCCAAGTGGGATAAAATATACTGGTAGCACCGTCAGATCTCTTCCTAAACTTTTCTACAAGCAGAGACCTAAGTGTTCCTAAGAATTATTAGCCAGCTCTGGATTTTCCTTCATCACCTAACTGCCACTCTGCCAGATCCTCTGGACTCTTTCCTGAAAACTGAGCAAAGGAATTAAGTTATTGTTGTCCTTTCCTGGACAATCTTCCATATACTGGAAAACTATTATCAAATCTCCCTGTGAAAATTCTAGAATACTTATAGAGTAATTATACAAGAAGTTTCTGTTAGGCCATATTCTCTAAATGTGTTATGTTTTTATTGCTTTATTTAAAAGAGTTACCCAGAGCCAGATCCAATACACTAGCTGGCTCTTCACCAGTGCATTGAAGAGCTGAATAATTCCCTGTTGTGTTTGACACTCCTGTAATAATGCATCTCATATGAGATTTGTCTTTCAGGAGATTTAACTGCTTTGCTCATATTTGCTTTGAGTAATATTCTAGTTCTCACATCCTTTTTTTTCCCCAGCCCTTCCAACTCTTTTATGAATCTCATTTTGTATTTGTGCATTTGTTCTTTCATTTTACCACATAGTGCTTCATATGCATTGTTACTACATTCTGTCTCAAAAGTTTTAGATTATTTCTCCAACATATTGAGATAATTTTGTATTCTGATCCCATCTTCTGAATTACTTCCATCCACTCCCACCTTGGTGTCATCAGCAAATTCTCTAAATGCTCTCTCCACTCCATCATCTCTGACGATGGCAAGAAGATACTAAGCTAGGTAATAAAATGGTATTTTTAAACCTTGCAAAGATAAATAGTGAGCTAAACTCTGATAAAGAACACTTCAGGATGAAAAAGGTGGGAACACATCTTAGCTCTAGGATTTCTAATCCCAGTTTGTGTGACTGCTTTGCATGTACCACACACCTCAGTAAAGACTGGGAAAATGCAATCCTAATTTTTGTGAGGGGCTTTTTTCCTCTACCAGCCTAACTGCAAATGAAAAAAGATGCTGGTAAACTAAAGTATAAAAAGAGCCATATTGTATAGTACAAGACAGTACCAGGAAGAAGTTTAGTATTCAGGGAATGCACAGCACTAAAATACTTGTCAATGTTGCAGTATTTTGACATATAAGTGGGACATGTCTGAAGCCTTATCTTTGTCCTCCATTGCCTGGTGCTAAGACTTGGCACAGTGACAGAATTCATCTTGCTCAGGAGTCAAGATGTTACAAGAGCCATTTCTAGGAAAAAAAAAAAATGGAAGCAAAGAAATGGCAGCACCTACAGAAGTCTTACACCACTGGGCTAGCAATTGCAGCATTGATACTCTTGACAAGCTTGGAAGGTTTTGTCTGAACTCAGAAATGCACAATTTGTGAACTTGGTCTCTGAGAAAATGTCAAGAAGCATTGGATGAAGAGGATACTTTCTTTAGCCTTTGGGATGCTGCCAGTTCTCCCAAATTGCTGTCAACCTTGCCACTGCTTGTATGATTTTCCCATCTGTGTAATCAATTGACAAAACATATCTTTTGCTTCCAGAAGGTATTCATTCTGCCTTCACTTGAAGTGTTTTGTTGTTGTTTTTTTTTCTCTGTAGGGCTGTTTTCACGCCTGGAGATCTAACTGGAACAATGAACTGAAAGTACAGCAAATTCCAGTGATATCTGTTTACTTTGTATGGTTGGTTCTAGCAAATGTCATGGTTCTGAATGGTGCTGGGCCAACAGCCTCTGTACCGATGTTGCCTTTCTTTTCCACACAGCAGGAACAGGATCAGTGCTGGCTTTACTAAGGCTCCCTTACTGGTTTGTACCTCAGCCCAGCAGGGCTAAGAGCAGTGCAGGCACTCAGTTGTGGTCCCACCACACAGGTACCTGTTACAAGTGCAAATGTTGATCATAAGCTGTGCTGTGGACTCTGATCCCCTCTGAGTGGGCTGAGACCAGACCATTTCACAGACAGCTATTGAACAGCACTGGGAGGGACTGAGCAGCCACTTCTCTCTGGCAGAGACTGGAGCTCTGTGTGTGCTGTTCCCAGATGCCTGGGGCTGCCAGCTCTTCCAGCAGACACATGAAGACCCTGCTTGTGGCAAGACCAGTCTGAATGCTTCTGGGCTTTTCTCAAGGAAGCAGAGGAAAACCTTGGCAGAGAGACTTACATGGGAATGGAGTAACTGATTACACACTGAAAAGACTCCTTGGCTCAGCTGATTTATTTATTCAAACTTTTCTCAGCTCTAAATAATGTCACTCGCCATGGGGCATGCAGGATAAAAGCACAGCTCTAGCAGGGTTTCCTACACTGGAGAGGTTCCTCTCTAAAGATTTTGTTCTTCTTGGAAAGTGAAACACCTCCACCTGGTAAATTCAGACTTCTCTCATATTTGCAGGTACGTGCCCTTTGGTTCTGCTTTTCTTAGAATGTCACAAGCACACTAACTCCTCTCAGCATGTATTAGCTACTGCCTCAAGTTTCCACCAGGACTCTGCTTCCTTCTCTGTGGGGTGGGGTGTGGGAACCCTGTCAGGGTTCTCCTAGCTCTTGGAGGCCCTTTCCTTCAGGTCTTTTTCCCCTGTGCAGTGACACAGAACAGTTTTTCAAGAACTAATACAATGACATATGCAGAGGGACCCTGACAAGCACGAGATCCAAACCTGTTCAGGTCCTTCAAACACAAATCTTTCCTCTCCCGCTCTCTCTCCATGAGTGATGATATGAGCTCGTGGCTGATTAAATGCAGCCGTTGAAGCACCAGAGGGATTCTGAACTTGTTTGGTGTCCTATCAAATTCTTTGATATAACTGTATAACAGCTCAATGTTTTAGTGACTAGGGGAAAAAAAACAAAAACAACAAAGCAGCTGTCCTGAGTGTATTGGGCCTGCTGATGCTTTTTTGGCTTTCAGAACAGAAAATCTAGCTAAAATAATAATCTTATGAACTGCTTCATTTTTCCTGTTTGTTATTGTTACTCAAGCACATGGTATGCCTGGAGATAACCTAGCCAAGAAAGCAGCATTGACAGCAAGGAAACATTGTGGAAAGCTAATACAGAGCATCATGATCTAACCCAGGGTACCTCCAGCTGCCAGGTTAACTATTATTTACTCTCATGGCAGAAAATATGTGATTAATTAAAGCAAGAAAATCCACTGCCCTTTACTGAATTCAAAAGAAGTCTGCCTGCCAGGAAGGAAGACAAAAATCTGTGAAACTGAAAAACCGAAGTAGGAGCAGGAAAGAGAAAGACACAAGCTAACAAGGGTCCTGCAGCAGCTGAGGCTTCCCATTGTGTTCAGCCTCTAGCAGGGTCCCCTCAGAAAGCAGGGAAAGCCATGATACTCAAGCACTGACGATATTGCTTTTGTTCTGGCTGAAATTCTGTGCCAGTGTCTGGACAGAGTCCTGGGGAAGTGTGGGAACACAGGGAGATATTTCTTAAATACTGTGTTTCTCTGTGGTGTGTAGATGTGTGCCTGGCTAAGGTGTAGTGCCATGGCCCTTTTCCTGATGGGATCCTTGCCTTCAGGTGTGCTGGTGTCTGAAGCATGGAGCCACCATCCCCCTTGCTCTCTCCTTGGCAAGAACTCCACGCCTCAGCTGCCCCACCACATGTAACATGCAGGATGCTGAAAGGGCAGACAGCTCAGACAAATAATGCTTTAGGTGAGACCCTGCCAGGATTGGCAGGGGTTGTACAGGTTAAAGACAGGATCCTGCTAGTGGACTGCTAGGATTTCTGTCTAGGTCAGTACAGTGTATGCACATTTGTCTCGCCACTGTCACACTGTACCCCTGCAGGAACATCTGTGACCCTAGGCAAGTATTTAGTGAGCTCCTCTGTAACAAGGACACACAGAGAATAGCTGGTAAATATGGGGCAGTACACTCAAGGATATTTGTTCCCATAAGAGTGTCCTGGGACATCCATCTAGAAGGGGATGACTCAGACAGTACAAAAAAAACAGTGTACAGTAGAAGTGCTGCTTGCAAAGATACGATACCAGAAACAGTGCTTTTCTTGTTCAGCATCACAGAGTTTTCTGTTCCCAGAATCACAGTGGGAAGCATTTCCCAAAATGTATGAGGTTCTCTCCTTAACAAGTGATATGTGAGAGGCTACAGTGCAAAAGATTCAGGTCCCTATTGCTGGGCTACATGACCCAAGCAGTATACCCCCATACATCACCAAGTGGAGGGCATGTCTTCTTTTTTCCAATTCTCACCTCTTTTCCCTCTCCCTGTCTCTTTCCCTCTCCCTCTTTCTATACCTTCTTTACCCTTATCACCCCTGCCATCCCCTCATCCCTGCACACATGCCTTTGGAACAGTGGCCCCATGAGTATTTTCATGCACTATCTTTCCACTGGTGATACTTTTTAGGAGTGTTTGGTGAGACATATATGCTGAAGTGCAGTACTCTGGAAGTGCTTTTCTTTTCTCCACTGTATATTACCATTTTTTAGTAAGAGAAGGAGCTCTATGGGAAACCTGATTCCTTTTTTTCAACGTACATCAATTTAACCTGTTGTAATGACTTGTCCTTCTACTGAGTCACTCCCAATTTACACAGTGTGTGTGAGATTACAACTGAACAAAGTATTGCTGTCTTGAACTTATGGTGAGTTCCTGAGGCAAAAAATGTTATTTCCATAGGGAAAGCCTCATTTACACCCCTGTGTGCTGGAGAAGTCTAATTTACAAGTAAAAGTAAAATCATTATTTGATCACCTCTCCCCAAGGTACATGTCTCTTAGCTCCAATATAGTTTTGAAAGCTAGAGAAAACAGTAAGCAACATCCTGGTAGAATGTGAAAAAAAAAAAAAAAAAAGGGATATTAACCTCAGCTGACAAAGTCACAGACCTTCAGCTCACAGCACAAGGACAGAAGATTCTTTTATTTGATGTTTGACTCTTTGGAAGAAAACAGTTGCTGCTCTACTTGAAACTCTTGAAAGAATAAAGGGGACAGAGGATACATGGTCTCTGCAGGGAAATCCCAGTCTCTCTTCCAAATTATTTTGTGTGATAGGCACTGGGACCAAGGTCATTCTGGTTCAGTTGTATTATGGAGGGGGTGGATCTGGCTACTTCTGTTGGAAGAGTGTAAAACTAATTTCTCCGGGTTTGTTGTTTTTGATCCTATTTTCAGAAAGTGTCTTTCACGATATTAATGGATGATGATAAAGATTTGAAGCCAAACTGGTTGTGAAGGTTACAAATGGGGTCAATTTCCATCTCTTGTGGTAAGTGAGCCTATTTACTGTCTGTTCCAAAGTACTGAAAGATTAAACTTGGGAGAAATCAATATATGACTTCTACAAAGTATGTGAACTGAAAGAAACATCTCTTTCCCCTCTTATATGAAATATGTTCTTGAGTGTGATAGAGATGACCTGCATAATTTGTTATAATGATTGTGGGATCCAAACACAAAATTTTGTAAACTGGCAAATATGCAAAAGGATCATGACAATCTAATGTAGTTATTGGTGATACGTGCTGTGTGAAAATACCACTTTTAATTGCATAGTGAAAAACATTCTTGAGCAATATCCAGGAGTACAATATATAGCGCTGATAAAAATATGTCACTGGGGTTTGTTTAGCCACTGTTGGAATGCAAGAAGCAGATGTGGTGCTAAGGCAGGTGTGGGGGAAATGGTGTCCTTCACCTGGTGCAGAGGAGTCTTTGGGGATGTACAGCACTGCTAACTGCTAACAGATTGCACTGTGTCCAGTGGGAATAGGTTGCTATGGGCAGCGCACCACTTTTGAGGCATGAGCTCCACTACGTGCACCTGAGTGGGAGGCAATAGTATGAAGATGGAAAATTACACTGAAAAAATTAATCAAAGACGTATGAGCTGTATTCAGCATGTTCATGATGGAATTTCTGATGTGACTTGCCATTGTCAGCGATTAGAACGTTTCTCCAGAGAACTGGAGACCTGTTTGCCATGTCTCAGACTGAAAGCACATTCTTTAACTCCTGCTATGAGGGAAGTGGGGAAGAAGTAAGAAGATGCTTTCCACTATCCAGCTGAAACTAAAATATTGTATAGTAAGAAAGGTTTTCTCCTCTGCCCTTCTGAATGATACACAATAACTGAAGAGAAATATTTACAATACCTAGACTGAGCATTCACTAAGCATCAGGTTCTCCCTCCATCTGGGTCTGATATCCTGGATAGCTGGTGATCTGTACCACTTATCAATCTTTTCAATTCAGACACTGCAGATGGTGCAGCAGCTTTGGAAGACAAAAGCCTATGTTGCTTCCTTGTACTCTCACCTCCCCTCTTACCATGCATCCTTCAGTCTTCTTTATGTTTTTTTTCTTTCTTTTTCTCTTTTTCAATGACATTCCCCGTGGTGAGCTGATGATGGTGCAACTAGCTAAGAAAATCTTTATGTAAAGACATGAGCAAAACCTGCTTCTGGTAGAACACTTTGACTCAGGAAAAGCTTTTTCTTGGTTTCCACGAATCTGATCGTAGAGTAACTTAGCTGCATTTTCTATGCTTTGCTGTAGCATTTTCTATGCTTTGCTGTAGCAAATTTGTGTCATAGATAGTCTCAAATTTCTTGGCTGTAGCCTTTCTGCTCTGGATTATAAATTTGAATGGACAAAGTACCAGCTGAGATTACAGCACTATTGTCTGATGGGTTCACACTTGTCTTTGTTGCTCAAAAGTAGGCTTTTGTATTATGCATTAGCACATAGTGTTTACCCCTAGCCTCAAATGACTTACAGTACTAGGGCTGCACTCCACTGCTACATAGTGTTGCTCGAGAGGAAAGGATGGAATTTCCTGCCTCATCTCAGACCGTGGATCATCAGTCTTTACCACTTCTGGCAGCTACGACCTTTGGAATTCAGATAATTGCAATGAAGTGGTGTCAAATTACTTCAATCAAAGGTGAGGTTGTTGTTTCAGCAAGTCTCTCTCCACGGCTGATTCTCTCTTTGATCTATCATCACTTCCCTATGAAAGAGACTTCTGAGCCATATCACATTTTGATATCTGATCAGCAACCTACAGAATACTGCAAGAGATTTGTTTTGTTCTGCTGAAGTTCAGTCCAACATTCAAAGTGACTCAGGAAGAATACCTGGCAGTGGGACTGCAGTTTGTACTGGCTTTTGCCATCTTTAGCGGGATGCCAAGCAAAAGCTGAGTTGTTCTTTCTTTGTCTTCACCGCCCATAGGAAAAGAATCTGTTTCCTCTCTTTGTAGAACTGAATGACTCCAAGGAATGTGGAACCTTACACTTTATTTAATAGAGAGGAAAGGCTTCCAGGTTTGGATAATTTGCCTTGGAAGCATTAGGCCTTAAGCTGATATTTCAAAATCATGTGAGAAAGTGCAGTGTTTACAATATCTGCATCACATGATGTAATGTGTTGATCAAACTCTAATGTGGAAACAGCATAAAAGCACTGCTATCAGAGGAAGTAGCCATTATTTTATGCTTTAAAAGAGAAGATACTACCTTCTCCAATTCAGAGTCTAGGATGAGAGTGCTTTAGTTCTGCAACACCCAAATGTATTTGGACCTTGCCTGACAAACCCTGTGGTCAGGCACGGTGACACACTGTTTTCAAGGTAAAACGTGCATGTCCAGTATTGCTGCTTGGGGTTTTAACAGTTCAAAAAACATTCTTGGAGGGTAACAAGATTTTCTGGAAGTGAGCCACTTTTGAATGCTATTGCCAGCACGTCTGCCTACTCTGGGTAGCATCAGAAACTCTGCTGAAAAATTAAACAAACATAGTTCTTGGCATCTAAACAGATGGGAAAGGACATGTTGACTCTCAAGTCTTTAGCTGAGGAGGTAGTCTGTTTCTCATTGTTACCACTGTGCAGTGAGGAATTGCAAAACACCCACATAGATTTTGAGACCTGCTAGCTGCACTTAACCTTTAATCCTGCAAGTACTCAGCCACAAGCATATAATTTTAAATGTCTGAGTAGTCCAGCTGACTCTGATGGGAATACACACTGGGTGAAGTTAAACATTTGCATAAATATTTTCAGGATCAGGATCTTTCACTACAAACAGAATTCTAGCACTAAAAACACATACTGGGCTTGGGCTGAGTCAAGATTTCAAGACATTAGTAGACCTATATCCTCTACAGATGTATCTTAAATTTCATGTTAATGTGTGATTTCTGTGTTATAAAACACCCTACATTAGGCTAATAAGTAACCTTTCTCATGAGAGAGGAGAAATTATTTACTTTGTGACATAACTGCATAGGTTTGAGAGAATGTAATATGAACTGGATCACCTACGTTTTAGCTTCCATGTATCAAAGAGACTGCAACATCTTGATCAGTTATATTTTTGCCTTTTAAAGTCTTTTAAACCTATTTTCTGGGGTTTAGACCTGGTCTGAAAATCCCCCTTCCTGTTTTTGCAAGGACAAGACTGCTAGTATGAGTAAGAGATTGACTCACTCCTGAAGGTGAGGACTTCTTTCCATTTGCACTGCAGAAGGATTTGTTCACCTTTGACTAGATCATATAACTCCAAAAAAGGATGAGCAACTTTTTGTGTTGTCTAAATTAGTCTGGTCATGGTTGTGGCTGGTTTTATACCCTCTCTCATATGAGTTCAGTGATGTTCCCTCTGGTTTACACCATAGCTAACTAGATCAGAATTTTTTCCCTCAAATCTAGGCGTCTGCATTGCAGATCAAAGGCAAAGTTTTGACGATTCCTTCTGCAAATTTCACTCCCATTTGTACTCTCACATGCTTGATCTCTCTTTTGTTTAAAGGGTTGTGCTTGATATAGAAGCATTTATATTCTCTGAATCACTCTATCAATGCTGCTTTTAAAATATGCTGATATTTTCATTTGAAATGCACTGGAAAAATAATTAAAAATATCTTACATTTTTCTTGAATTCCTTTCTTCAATTGAAGTGCATTTTTTCAGTTTTTCTTTGCTGACAAAACAAGTTAGGACTTTTGAGGTAAAGAGATATCTGTATGCAAATGCATTGTAATAGAACAGGCAGCTTTTCCTAGAGTTAAATCAACGTAACATTTTCCATTCTAAACCTCTGTGATTTCTGTGGTCTCTGAAATATAAATGATTCAGGATGAAATCTGCCAGATTGGGACTTTGTCCAAATATGAATATTTTGGAAAGACTTGAACAAAACTGGTTCAGCCAGTTCAGAATATCAAGAGAGTGGGGGAAAAAAAAAAGAATTCTTGATCTAAATAGACTCTTACAACCTTTTTTGAGCATTTCTATAACTTTATCAACAGAAGGCTGAAAAATGAACTCTGACATAGAAATAGCCTTCCTTGAAGTAGGCATGTATTTGCTTGTTTGAGAACAAATTAGTTTTGATTTGATTGAGTTATAAACCTTTGAGAACTGTGGTTGAGCATGTGCAGTGGATTATTTCGATAAGCTTGTGAAGTGCGCAGCTATGGAAGAATTTTCTGTACATGCATGGCTGGCTAATTTTGCCGGAAAGGGAAAAATCTATCTAAGCACATTGCTAAAATCAGTGAAAATACCTGCGGCTACAGGGAGACCTTTGAAGACCATCCCAAGATCTTTAAGACTGAAAAGGGCAAGAAATGTTCCTGTAGGCTTTGCAGGGTGTTTAAAGACTAAGTGGTCTGCAGATTTTGTAAAGTTAAATGGGATTATGGCTTCACCTAGCACATAAAAGTGTATGATGTTTTCTGTGGGGACGTATGTCGTGCAAAGCACCCTTTCCCTCAGCAGATCTGCCTGGTGAAGGAATTCCCCAGCAGCAGGGAAGCTGCTCCTCCATCTCACTGTACAGCTTAAGAGGCAGGAGTTTACCAGGATGTTCCCAAGCTTGGGTGGCTGAGTGTTCTGATTTATATAGAAAACCTTGCTAATGGAAATTCAGCTTTGGAGTGAGGTGTGTATATGTGTACGTGTGTGCATGTGTCTTTTAGATACAGGCACAGTCAGTCATTTTGCAGGAACTGCTCTCACTTGCATCAAACACACTCTGGATAAATCAAAAACTCTCATCTAGAACATCTGTGTGTCTCCTGGCAGCCCACACTCTCCAGTGTACATCACTTCAAATAGATGCTAGCTATTTGATTCCAAAACTTGTATTTTGCCCAAATTGGGTGCCTGTCTCCAACTCTCTCCAAAACTAAATTCATAATGCTCACTTTATTGAAAAGTTCATTTGCTCTGAAGAAATTGATCTCTTTGTTTTACACTCCTTGAATGGATACTTATTTGGGATTCCTTCCTTTGTCTTTTTACCATGCTATCTCTCCAGCAGTGCTCTGGCAGGTGGGAAGGTATGCCGTTATCTCCTGAAATCTCTGCATGCCAGACAACTTCTGGCCAGGCAGTGCCAACACTGACACAATGCACCTTCTTGACAAGACTGTCAGTGGAGTGACGGTGAGCAGGTGAGTTTTTGATGCCATTTCTTCTAGCTGCTGAATCTTTTCTTGTTTATGCAACAGAATTTATGCCAGACCCCCTGGCCACATCCTGGCCCCACGTGGTGAGCAGTCTGCTACAGAGGCTCTGTAGCCACTGGTGTGGCTGGACTGGCAGAGGCCTGACATTGGTCTGGAGATAAGGAGAAATGTGGGGTACAGTCAGAACATGTGGGAGTATAACAGTCTATTGGTAAAACACAGTGAGATGACAGAAAAAAACCCCCAACATTTCAAACCCAGGAATGTTCTCCTTCGAGTGGATATTATGCCTCTGAAATAGAGGTGCGTTTTAATTGTTAGAGAATGTGTCTCTTGTTAGTTTTGTGTTCTCATTTCTTGATGTCTCACAGCAGGATGAGATAGCAGCAAATGCTGAACAATGGGAAACTCACTGACGTGGAAAAACAGCAGCATGAGCTGTGCACATGCCAGTCAGTGAACTCGCTGCAACTGAAGTGTCTGTCCTGGGGGGATCAGGGGTGGAACTCGGTAAGTAGAAAGAAAGATAATTTTACCGGGCAATGACCCCATATCAACAGACCAGCCTCTAAGAGCAGAGTCTTATGTGGGTCACCCTTCTGGGAAGATCCAGGTAGAATCTCTTAGAGGTTCCTTTAGGCCTGCGTTAGTGGTGCCCATGCTTCCAGACTGGGCACTGCTGTGGGGGTGGCTTCAGAAGGGCAAGCAGTGCAGCTACTTGACCTCAGTGGGACCGTGAGCTGTTAGGTCCTTGATGTGTCCCACAGAGCCACGGAAAAATATCTTCAATAATGTCATGCAGAGGGCAGTGGACATGCCCTGACATGACTTTGCTTTCTGACCTTCGAGGCATAATGAAGACCTGCCTCACTACCTACCTCAAGTGACTTCAGGGACAACACCTTCATAAAGCACATTTTCAGTTCCGAAAAGAGCCAGAGACACAACTTGTGTTGTGGTCAGCCTGGGGACCTGGGAGCCTCTATGTGATCACCCAATATGAGTGGAGCAGCAAGACGACTCCAAAGAGGTGAAACCCACACACTAGCGCTGTATTACGGTTCTTGGAGGATGTCCTGAACGAGGGCGCAGCCACTACCAAGCGCTGTGAGTCCGGAGCACCCCTCATGTCCGAGGTGCCGCTGCGGCACTGCCCGCGGCCCAGCTGCGCAGGGACCCCGCGCACCGCTGCAGGAGCGCAGGCACGGACACTTCGGGCTACGGCAGGCGGGAGGTGCGGGCCGCGGACCGGGGCCAGTCTGGAGTTTTTGCGGTACTGAGAGTCTCTGTGTTTAACCGGCCAGTATGAGCGGGGAGGGAGTGGGACAACTCCGAGGAGGACAGACCCGCACAGCCGCGCAGTCCCGCGGTGCCCCGCCACCTCAGGGCGGGGAGCGCCCTCCCCCAGCCGCCCGCCCGCTGCCCGCGAGGCGCGGCTCCCNGAGCGGAGGCGGCGGCTGCTGGCGGCCGTTTCCTGGTGGCCTGGCGGCGGCGCGGGAGGGAGGATGCGGCGCAGGTCTCGGCTGCTGCTCTGCTTCGCCTTCCTCTGGGTGCTGGGCATCGCCTACTACATGTACTCGGGCGGCAGCGCCGCGCTGGCCGGCGGCGGCGGAGGCGGCAGGAGGAAGGTGAGAGCTCAGCCCGGGGAAGGTGCGCCCGCTCCCCGCTCCGGCGGCGGGGCGGTGCGGGCCGGGCTGGGGGCAGCGCTGCGGGGCCCTCGGGCTGGGGGCAGGGGCGGCGCCGGGGGATCTCTTCAGCACCGCTCGCTTTCAGGCGGCGTGAAACTGCCCCGCGTGGCTCCTTCCCCCTTCCCGCTCGCCCTTCTCCAGCCCGGTTCCCGGAGGCAGATGGCTTCTTTGTGGACTTCAGACCGATTTCAGCCCCGTCGCGTCGCTCCTTATCCAACTGCGGCCGGCCACGTCCCGGGCCGGGGGAAGTTGGTGCTGGAAGGGAGGGTGGGGAGGGCCAGGGCTGCGTTCCGGGGCGGGGGAGCCCGCCTGGCTCCGCTCCGCTCCCGGCACAGAGCGTCTGCCAGTTCCTGCCTTCCCCGCCGGCACCGGAGTCCCTCGGGCTCGTATTCCCACCTAGAGAACATGCGAGGATCCGAGCTGCTAATGCATTTTCCCTTTGGATGCGCAGCACTTGCCTTTCTCCTTAGCGCTGTGCCTGAAGGATATCGTTTTCCGACCGGTTTTGCAATATTCCAGGAAATTGCCGGATTTGTCATGTTTTGTGTCTGTGGTGTGGAAGGTCTGTCTCTTCCTTCTTGTAACAGCTCATGTTACAAGTGTTACTAATGTTCAAGAAGTTCCCTGCAGACAATACATGAGTAATTTTTCAGTATTCTGGCCATCAAGTTATTAAATAGTTTTTTCAAGGTGTTGTAGTAAGTCGTCGATTGGGAGCACGGCTGGAAGTTAACCACATCACACTTCACATTTGTGTCAATCAGAACGTGGCTTTGTGGCATGATATGGGAAGTGGCAACTTTGTTGTCTCTGCTTAGAAAAATTAAGTGCGTTTTCTTTTGTGGTTTTTCCCCTGCAATAAAGATTAGCAAAATCAAGAGCTTTCAGAAACTGTTGTTTAAGCCTTCTACTTTGAAATATGAAAGGTGTAAAGCATCTCATAATTACATAATTTTTTACAAAAAACTCAAAATAGGGCAAGAAGGCAATTGAATGAAGTGTGCCACACTTGAACTGTGTTGTTTGCTAATAAATTTCTGCATCCTGTTAAATGAAAAGTAGTGTTTTATAGGTATAGCTGATATATAAAAAGAGGAATATTTTTATACTTCTTTGATATGCAGTTTGGTTCATCAGTGTATGTATTCCCTGTGAAAAAATGCTGATGACTAGTTCCTGTGTCAGGTTGTGGAAGCAAATACTTGGATGGCTACTTATGTGAGCAAGGGTCTAGAGAATGAGTCACTGCTTGCTGATAATTGCCTCTCTGTCATGTTTTTTTATTCTCTCTGTACCTTAGGCATGTGTTCAACAGCAACTTTTGATGTAATATATTAAAGTAAGTGTAAGTATCTATTGCCACATACAAGCTCCTGGTCCTTCAAAGAAGATACAGTAGTAGAAATAGATCAAGCATGTGATAGAAAGTAAGGCAGTAGCCTAAAGCCTTTCTTGAAGAACCACCAGAGTGTATTTAGAAAGTAAAAGCAATCTTACACTGCTGCTGTATAATGGGATAAAGAAAAGCTATCAAGGCAAATGTATCTGCAGATAGGGAAATATATTTTTAACTCTTATGGTGTGTTACGTTTGGAGTTTCCAGACAGATTTGCAATTCTGTTCAATTAATTTTTGCTGCTGGGGAAACTGCAGTGTGGGGGTAGTGATTTGCCCAAGGTCACCTAGAAGACTTGGTGAGAATAAAATAGGAAAGAAACCAGTATTTCTGAGTAAGAGTCTGGTATTTAATCTGCTAGAACCTGTTGCTGTTTATTATTAATATTAGTAGCAGTTTTTATTATGGTTTTAAGAGATCAATGAACCTATTGCTTGCTTGGGTAGCATAGTTTGGTATCATTCTGCACAAAATTTAGTTAACCTTACTGGTCTGAGTAATTGCAAAGTTTAGTAAGGATTTTTTAAAGAAAATGAGACATTTCATAGACCTGAGCTGAAGCCCAGTGCTGTGTTTAAAAATACGAAAGTTTAAAGTGAGGCTTTGGTAAGGAAGAAAGTAGGTACTGTGACCACAAGAAACAAGTGGGGAAATTAACTATTATATGTGGATTGGTTATTTAGGATTCTATTTTCTGTCAGTGAAGCATAAAATTTAATCCCAGGCTTCAGCATAGGTTAGCAAATGTAAGTAGAGGAAGATGTGTGTAGTGTAATAGCTTTTGAATCTCAACAAAAGGCTTATTAACTTAGTGTCAGACACTGGTGTAAAGCAAAAAACTACAAACTGTCTTAAACTTACGAGCAGAAGCTCTGCTGTAGTAAATTTCTTGATGTATATGACTTCATATAGTCCTTGTTACTTGCCCACTATTTCAATATAATGGAAACAGAGTTGCTTGTAGGAGAACACAACTTTTAATAAATTGCAGTCTCTGCCGTTTTCAGTCTATAAAATTACAAAACACAGGAGGGGATAGTTCTTCATTTGTGTAAGTAATTTGTATGTTAATTACAGATCTGGTTGTACAAACAGAATGTGTTTTTCCATAAGGATTATCTTTTTCCTTTTTTTCCCCATACACAGACCTAATATGTTATTCAGACATACTGGACTTGTTTGATATGGCACCCAGTCCTGTGATACGTTGAACAGCACCAATTCTCTTTGTCTTCAGTCGAGTTGAAGGTGTTTGCCCTCTGCCAGGATTGCACCTGAGAAAAGAGTGATTTCTTTTTTTCTAATTTGCTTTTCTTATTAGAGTAGTGTCAGAGTTAATCTAAACTCCTGCTTATTTTGGTTCTTCATTTACAACCTTTCTAATAAGACCTGTGAAGCTGTTTGGATGTTGCAGTGTGTGGTACAGCCTTGATAAAGCTTTTGGCCCTTCTCAAGAGTGGTGCAATCCACAGCTCTGTGTGCAGTATATTGGCCTGGTAGAGTCTGAGCAGGCATGGAAGAGTCTAAAGCACACAAAGCACAAGATGTCTCTCTAGTTAATGTGTAAATAATCATAACAACAACAACAACAAAGGGTGCAATGCTTCTATTCTGGACCAAGGCATAAAAACTGTACTAGAAAGAAGTGATGTATTCCACATCTGGAATTTCGTGTGTGACAACTTTTTTTTTTTTTTTTTAAATCTGCTTGAGAAGAAGAGGTAGAATCAAAGCCTTTCATTCAATATGTGCTTGAAGGGGACAGAAATGTTTTGGGATTTTTCCCCTTCTTTCCTCCAGTGAATCTTCAATCAATTTTTTTGTGAACATGAGAGAGCCATGTTCGGTTGACTCCTTTTCCAGCTGGATCACTGAGTTGTAGACTGGAAAGAGAGAGTCTGATTCACATGTCTAAAGGTTAGAGGAATGGATCCCATACAGAGGCTGTGACAGAGAAGAGAGCAAGTTCCAAGCCCAACAGTTGAGACTGAAAAAAAATGTGGTCTACTTTTATGTTCACTAAATGTGTTTTATATTAAAAAGCCTTTGGAGTGGAGACTGGAAATTCCCTTCTTTTCATGGATAAATTTCCTAACTCAGAGCAAAAGCAGTTCATGCTCTCTGTCTCAGACTTGCATAAAAATGGAGCAGCTTCTGCAAGATGGCTAGAAAGCCAAAGTCATCCTTATGTGATCCCTTCCCAAGACTGGTGTGAATTTGTATGTTTGTCACACAGATTTTAAGTTCTTGAACTACTAAGGTCTTGCACAATAGAGTGACTGGACTGAAATCAGAAAGAAATTAAAAAACCCAATACAACAAAACCCCATACCAAAACCAGCCAAAAACTCCAGCTGCTTTCTAAAGAACTTGCTCTTCTAGGGATTAAGAAAGTAGTCTCATGTAACTGAGCCCTTCAGGCTGGACAGAGGAAGGTCTGCATCTTGTTGAAAGTGCCAAATGCTTTGCTGCTGCCAAGAGTGAAATCCTCAGAGGCATCCCCAGAAGGAGATCTGTGGGCAGAATAGGAATTTACTGGTGAAAGCTGGGGCATCCAGTGGGGCCTGCAAGGTTAAGCCACAGCTAAACCAAGGTTTGTAGGCTTCTGCATTTAGGTGCCAGAGTGCTGACAAGCTTTTGCATTTGTTGCCATGTAAAGAATCTCAGTTGTGTTTAAGTGGAACCTCTGTCATCTTCCACCCTATCTAGAGAAGGCTAAAAGCAATATTTCAGTAAGGAGTGATGGATCGCTTTCACAGGTAGTTCCTAAATTTCAAAACATTTTTCTTTTTCATCAACTCCATCCCCCAAAAACCAAGACCTCAGACTGCCTTGAACTGGAAGGCTGTTACTTTCTTGGCTCACCAGATTTACTGAGTGTAATGGCATGAACTGGAGAAATCTCATTTAGGGCTAGTTGAGCCACAAGGAGGCAGGCTTCTCCTGTGGAACTGGTTATCCTGTACAGAGTGTTAGTTTTCCCGTCCCTTTTGTTGGGTTTGCTTTTTTTCTTTATTTTGGAACAGACTTTAGATAGGTGACTGTACTGGAGCTGAGATGAAAACAAAGCTGAAGGTAAAAGGTGATGCTTCGTATTGAGTATGTGAGTGATTAAAAATGTCTCAATCACTGGGTCTAGCGGGGGAAAAAGAAGCAAACCTTGTTAGTTCTTGTTCTGTATGGATAAAACTTTAAAATAGCATACAGAAAGCTTTATTTTCCTTTTTTTTTTTTTTTTGGAGCTCCTCTACCATTTCAGTTACTGTTAAAGGAGGCTTTTATTGACATTGTACATAATGACAGACATAATACTCTTCCTCTCTTTCTGCATAAATGACAGATTTAGTGTACCTAGAGTGGTTTTTTTTGATGATTTAAGTAAGGAGGAAAGGAAATGTGTGTTAATTCAAGTTCATTATTCTGTTTATGTGCAACTTGAGTATTTCTCTTGAGGTATGTGAAATGGGGTTAAAAGTAATCATTTAAACTATGTTGGTTTCTTTCATCACAGGAAGGCATTGCCTGCTTTAATTTCTAAGTACTGTTTACTTTCGTGCATCATTTTTAATGTAACGTTAGTCCCTTATGTGTCATGACATTGAATGTGATTTCTGATACCTTGAGCTTGAGACAAGTGAAGATACCAGAGGTTAAAAAGTCAAATTGTCGTATGTCCTTTTCTGTGTCATTCGCTTCCTAGAAGGTGCAAGGAGATAGAAAATTATGTTCCTCTCTATAACAGGTAACAGTTCCTGCTAATAGATTTTTCTTTTATATGATTCTGTAATAAATGGGAAAGAGATTAAATGTCCAGGCACTTCAATAATAAATCTGTCCTCTCACTAGAACGTAAATGTCATACATGTATATTTTCTTAATCTAACATATGTCAATTGACAAAATTACTGTCTTGGAAATTCAGGCACTTATTTTTATGGATTACTGCATAAAACTTAACTTTGGGTGCAATGAAAAGCTGGTCTATTGCAAATTCTGTTCAGTCTCTTTAGCTCTGTAGCTGTATTGGGCTATTCTCTTTTCCTCTCCTTTTTTTAAATGCTTCAGTGAGGGAGTTTTTTTGCTTGTTGACATTGAAAAATTAGTTCTTTGCTAGAAGACTCCCCTGCAACTTGCTAGGTTAGAAACTGATGACTGATACAGATGCTATGGCTCTTGGATTGCTGTTAGCTGCTTGTTTTGTAAATGCAGAAGTAGAGCAGGGCTGTAGATAGGAGTTGGAGAAACAAGAATGATTTCTTTGGTAGTTTTACCAAAAGGGGGTAGTTAACCACCTTTTGCCATTATTCTTCCCTTTAATGTTGGTATTGTAGTAGTTTGCTGTGCTTCTGTGTTACTCCATTGCTGCTGTGGTTTGCTGCTTTCTGGGATCTCTGTATACAAAGGTTGTAAGTTGTAGTGATGTTCTTTGACAGATACAGTTTAAAAATTAGGTAGTCCACTAACTAATTGTGCATGTGCCTTACCCATTTTTGTCCCATCAGTCTTGTGGTTTGAGGTATATTGCAAATAAATGCCAGTCATTTTTTCCTTGTGTTCGAGACACTTACAAGAATACAACATTAAAAGTGATATAATAGCATTCCTTTTCTTATTTAGAAAAGGCACGATATGACTTCATGTGAAGTACAAAAGAAATACAAGATTCATCTCAATGGTGCTACCTCACTTGTTATTTAGACCAACCTAGAATAAAAATATAAACCATGTAAACAAGTCTTAGCAAACTTAATTCTTAGTCTTCAAAATTCCATGAGCATTCCACATTTTTTCCTTGGAAATCTTACTGTTTTTTCCTCTTTTGTCTTGCCTGCCCTTTTCAGTTTTTCAATGTGATGTGTTATCTAAGTGCATGTGTATAACTGATACTATTTGGTTAAAATGATGGTATGTCAGGTGAGAGAAGTGATATTGTCTACTAGAAAGCTGCTTGCAATGATACTCTACTACAGAACAGAAGAGACACCTTTGAAATGGTGCTGAGTGTCCCAACAGAGTGACCCTTGTTGCATGCCTAGAAGCTGTTTAAAAATAATTCCACCAGGCAGCTTAGAAAATGGGTTTGCTTGGCTTTTGGTAGCTACATATAATTTATAAATAATTTAATATGCAGTACTTTATGTTAAGTAAAATCAGTTTGAAAAGAAAACATTAGAATACAGTTGCTTCTGTGAAGTTCAGGTGATAAATGTAAGCTGCTCAAATTAAGTCAGTGCAAATGATTTAGGTTGATTTGGTCCACTTACTTTTCTTAAATAACCTACTCTTGACAGGAGTTAAGCTACAGTGGTACAAAGCAATATATAGCCAGGTGGGGTACAAAGAGTTTTTAACTCCCTGCCCAACAGTAAATTTGTTACTAAATGTGATTTTTATTAGGACTTAGGAGAAGATGTGTATTGCTAATATGTTGGCAGTGCCATGTGTTGGAAAATCATTTGAATTCTAAAAATGAATCTGCAGGAAGCAGTGAGGCATTTGCAATTTTTTTCAGGAGTATGGGGCTGAATGTCATTGCCCGAATATTTCAGGATATTGTGGAAATGGAATATCAGTGTGGGTGTTACAGAAGGAAACGCTCAGCAGGTTGTTAAAATTACATATTGCCATCATGTAATGCAAAGTGGTGGTATCTTGAGCTATATAAATTTTAAAACCTGGTTGCAGTCTTTCATGCTGTTTGTTTTGGAATAAGTAAGGTGCCCTCTTCTCTTCTCCTTTTCTCTTTCATTTAAGCTTTCAAAGGAATAAGGGATTCCTTTTGAGAAGGGAAGATGGAGGGGAAAAAAAAGCCACATCATAATGTTTGGTTTGTGTGTTTGGGATTTTGAAGATGTGGCATAAGAAAATCTAGCTAACATTAGAAATTGAATCATTTCATGTTCCCTCTAAGTCCATAAAGTTCTTTCACGGGAATCTTCGTACAGTGGACCTTTCCTGATAAGTGGAAGTGAAGATATTTAAATGTCTGATGTTTTTTCCTTTTCCTCCATTACTTGAAGAATGAATTTTTTTGTAAACCTATATCTTACTGACATATCCAGAGTACGTGTTTACCTGTCATTCTCCTAAGTGTTCATTTGCCATATATTCTTACCATGAACCAAGCAGGCCTACACTATTTATTGTGTCATGTGAAATCATAAATGATCAAGAAAGTGAAAAAAAATCAGCATGGTTTCTTTTCTGTAAACTGAATGCCCTGTTGGAATATAGCATATTTTAAACTAATATTTGGCTTATAGATAGGATTCTTTTATTGTTTATTTGTGTGTTTTTCTTGGATCTGTCACCTTGAATGTTAAAAGCTGTTGTTCTTCTGCAAAATCAAGGTAACTTGTTAATATGACTGGCTTCCAGTGTAGCCTGCTAAAATTACTATCAAGACTTTTTTTTCCTAGTTCACTTTTCACCTGTCTAAACGGTTTTATTTTTTCCACTATCCCTTTTTTTTATACACTGGTTTTGTTAATTGCTCAGAGTACCTGTATTTTCATTTAAACGAGTTAAAATAGGCTGGTTCAAATAGCTCCATCAACTGACAGGAGCACATTTGTGTAAAGGGACTATGCAGACAGATGTTAGTTTTGAGCTTTGCTTATGAAATTCAAATGGGAAAAGAACAGGATAGTAAAAGAACAGCAAGTTTGAATTTTAGAGCATTCCATATATCTCCGAAATTGCTATGTAGTGCACATCAAAGGTAATAATTTGGATTTCTCTTCTTCATAACCGTGGTCTCACATGGAAAAAAAGAGCTTATTGAAAAGGTTGCAAGTTCAGTTGTTAATAACTTTTCTGAAGTTGTAAAATTGTCATAAAACCTGGGCTCTTTATTAAGGGAAGCAGAGAATAACTAGAGATTCTGCTGACTTCCAGCATTATCTCAGAGTGCAGTGGACCCCCTGCACTAAGTAACAGATCTGCTTGAACAAAAGAACTTTGGCCAAGGAAAGACTATGCGAAGAATTGGCACCCAGCTAATGCTATTGTGTAAGAATTCTCAAAGAGCTATGACTTGATGAGCAGAAAATGTTTTCTCCTTGTATTAAGTTCCAAATGTTTAGCCACACCGGAGATACAAGCACAGTTGAAATTTGCTTCCAAAATAAATTTTCTTTATCTGGCCTGTTGGTTTGCAGATGGTCAATAAGTACACGAGTGTGTATATATAGTAGATGTGCGCTTCGGTGACGCAAAGGTTTTTAAGGTGCTTGGTTTTTTTCTTTTCTTGCTTCTCTTACGTGAAACGGAAAGCTCTGTTCATTCAAGTACACTTTGACTTTCATGGGACCTTGGTAAGGAAAAGTAAAGTAGTATTCTCCTGAAGTACTTCATTTGGTAGCAAACTGTTCCTGACTAATGGTGGGCCAGCCTAGATACTTAGAGGTTACCTAATTCCGGTATTGGGAGACATCCCTATGGCAAAGCCCTGCTGAGGTAGGTGTGCCTACCAGGAGTGTAGGGGCGATGGAATTGCAGTGTCTTTCCACTGGAGTGTGTCAGCATGTCACAAAATTAGGTCTACATATGTTGTCCAGACAGTGTAATAAGTTCTTGTTATGGGTGGAAGCATGGCTTCTGCTACAGTGGAATGCCGGAGTCCTTCCGGGTGCTGTGGCAGACCATCCATCAACTGCAGCCTTGGCGTTATCTGAGTGGAGCAAACAGGGGTTGGTCTTTAGTCCTGTGACTTGTGCTCTCACAACACGTGGTGCTTTGCCAGCAGCCACTGGAATGAAGCCACTATGTCATTTAGCCTCAACAAACATCACTGACTGTTCCACCACGTGGAATAGTTACAACACATATGCACTGTTAGTGACGACTTCTTCAAATTTTAATTAAGGAAATGTTCTTTTTGTCCCACTGACACAGTGTATGGCTTCCTTTCCATGTACTCTAAAAGTGCTGTGGGTGAACAGTAATTGTAGCAAGTGCTGTAAGGACCTGGTGAGAAAGTTGGAGTTTGATTCCTAAAAGAGGAGAGAGTCATTCTTAAAACCTCTTAAACTGATAAATGTCTATCAAAGACAATGTCCTCACCACATATGCTAAGCTGTGTGCTTTCTGTTAATAAGTACATCTTAAGAATTACAGGTCTTGACAGTTAAATTAAAAGGCATTTGGAGTCTGAAAGAAGTATTTAAATTAAAATAGTGGGCAGTGGGCTGGCAAACATCAGCACTTCTTTACATTCTTGGCTTTCTTGCTTAATGTTCAAAAAGTGATGGAGAGTTGACTTATTTGTACAGCAAAAGGTGTGCCTGAAGGCACTTTTTTTGAGGAAACTTTTTTTCTCTATAGAGATATAAATGCTAGTGTTGTTTAGCCTGGTAGATGTTAGAGGAAAGATTGAACTGAGTGGCAGATTGTTGATATCTGAGTTATCAAAAGACTTAGAAATATGTTAGGGCAAAGTGTGCACTGATCAGAGAATAAAAAAAAAAAATTGAAAGACTTCTCTGCAGTGACTATCAGGTTTGTCAAAGGCTTGGTAAGAATGCAGTATGTCTTGTTAAGGTACAATTTCTCAGTTATTCCCAATACTTTCTGACTATTCTCTAGTAAAAATAAGCAAGAGATTGATTTTGATGTTCATGTTAGCCTAGACCTAAAATATCTGTTTTTATACAAAGCAAGAGCTATTTGCTTAAAAATCCTTTTCAGTTACCTACTGAGATAACGAATGCCTCTTGCATCCTGGGAACAATAGTGAGAAAATCAAGGTGTTAAAATCAGCCTGCAATCATTTAATGTTCTCTCTCATGTGCTTGCAATTCTAAGAGCCAGAAACTTGGTCAAAACCTGATTTTATACACATGGATTATCATGGTGTGTGACTTTTCAAAAAAAATTTTTCTTTCGTTATTCTCAAATGGTTGCAAATATTTCAGATTTGGTCATTGTTTTTTCTTCTTTTAGTTAAGCATGTAGAAAATATTTTTGACAGTTTCAGAGTACATTTGCTAAGTTGTCTCTGTATGAGTAATCCTTTTCTTGATAAACTTGGATGCTGTAAACATTGTTCAACTGTATTGGAAAGAGTGGTGAAAAGATACCACCACTTCCTCAGGACACCTTTGAATGTTGTTTGTGTTGTAGCACTGTTTAGAGTACTGGTTCTATTGTGCCAAAGATTGAATGGTCTTAACAGGTTGTTTCTACACCATGAACTTAGAAACGGACTTATTCCCAGTAGGATTTAGATACCTGAGTGGGAATGTTAGCTGTGGTCTTATGGTAGACATTCTCATGTGGTTATCTTTTGCTGGGGCCTTTTGCTCAAAACCAGACTTTTTTTTTTTTCTTGTGCTCAGCAAACTATATTAGGTAATTGGCTTTTATGTTAAGTCTCAGTAATTGAATGGACTTCGAGAATTTAAAATGTCCCAGGTTATATGTCATGTGGAAAAGATAGCTCAAGCTTTTAGATCTTCAGCATTGAAGTGTGATGGGACCTTGTGCTTCTTACTGAGCTTGCTAGAATATGGACCTGGAGCTGGTGCAATAGTCAGGCTGTGCAGGGAACCATATCTAGTGTCTAATCTTAGTGTGGTTGATGCTGACCACTTCTGAAACCCTCAGTTCGCACATAATCAGTTTGGTTTAGAATTGTGATATTCCAATGTTTATTTTCAAGAGCAGCTTACAGCTCAGAGGCAGGCAACAGTTTGGGAATGTCGTGGTATTTGTTCAAATTAATTGTGATTGTGGCTGTCATCTCATGAAGTTGTTATTCCAGTTTCTGAGATAAGTTTCCAGTATAGAAGTATGGAAGAAAATTGATGTAAAAACTGATTGCTTTCTCAGCTGTGCTTTGATTTTTTTTTTTTT